>STHB01000004.1:8554971-8629461 GCA_018908115.1 Anopheles rivulorum
GATTCTTCTCCAATTAGAATATCGCATCTAAAATGCAAAATGAACTATATTCTTCTGGCTACAGGTAATGCCTTACTGCGCGTAAGAGATCTCATAACTGGAACCTTCGGATTTTCGTGCTGTATTGTTACTACCTAGAAGAGAACGAGAAAAAAAAAACTCACACACACAGACACTAGATGTGATACGCTGTAAGCATACAAAAACACATCCAACCGGTACGGCCGGTGTTCTTGTGAGCAAAGGGACATATCGATTCGAAAGGTACGTGGTGCTGCCGCTTTGGTGGTTTGTGAAGCAGTTGCGTGAGAATGGAATGGAAATCTCAAGGCACTGCACTGCCGGGAAGGTTAAGAACTGTCCATTAACAATTCATCCTCATCGACGATCTGGTATCTGCTAAGGCGAATGGTAGAGTAAGGGCACACATTATCCTTTTGCCAGTCAAATGGAAAGGTTGCCACCGGTCCAGAGCGCCGGTCTCCTTAAGCTAGTTAAATATGCTGGCAGCGAACGGAAAGTGGTAAAGAGGAAAACGATGGAAAACGGAAACCTTCCACCTGCGGGGTTGGGGTTTGTGATCTCTACGTAACGAGCCAGCTTCAAATTAGTCACGAATGTCACGAACGTATTTTCTCAGCCAGACTTGTGGGAAATGCGGCACGAAAAGCGGCTTCTAGACGCACGGGTACCGCCGAACGCGGAGTACAGCGGTGTAAATGAGGTTTGTTGTCGATTAGTAAATTGAGTACATAATTTAATGCTAAGTGTTAAATTTAGCTACTACAAAGGCCTTCCCCAACGGGCCACCCTCAAACATACCAGCTGTGTTCGCTGGTTTGTGTTGCTGTCAACTTTATGATCAATAGATGGGGTGTTTAATTGCTTCTAGCAAACTGTAACATATCTGCGCTTCCTGCAGGCCGTTCTATCGCATTCCCTCTTTTTCCATCACTTCTGGCATCATGGCCAGCGATTGAACCCGTGCCAGCGGAAATCAAAATGGCGCCGAGATATCCACCACCATTCGGCTATTGTTTGCAAAAATATGTACAATTCCACGCTGCGGTGTGGTACAACGGCGAGAGCCCACAAAGGAAAGGAAAGGAAAAATCATGCAATCAAACCCGGTATAGGCGCGCTTCATTACCACCGGGCGGGCCCGGGCCTCGGCAGGCACACACAAACCGGCGTTAATGGTGGTGCTCGGAGCGGGTATACCGATGAGGATGATGAACCGGCTCACCCGCCGTTTGCTTGGTGAACGATTTTACTCACGCCACGGTTGCTCACGTCTCGCATCCATTCTTGGCGAGCATTAGCATCTCACGCAAAACCGTTCGATCGCTCGCTGCTCACTCGCTCTCTCGCACCGTTTTGCGTTGAATGTCTCGCGCGCGCGTTTCCTTTTGTTCGCTCGCTCGCATGCGATCGTGGCTGCGGTGCTGTTTCGCTCGCACGCACACACATCCACACAACCCTCCTGTTTGGATGACCAGGCAGACGACGGAGCGCGCGCGTTTGTCCGGCCTTGACTGGAGCTGGCCGAAGCCAAAAACCTTTTGTCAAAGAGCGGCAGCACACTCGTGGACTTCTTCTCCGTGCCGGTCAGCGATGCAAGAGCGCACCAGCGTGTAAGGGATGGGGGGGGGGGGCTTATAGTTCGCACGCCGCATCGTCTCTCCCTGGGCAGGTGGATGCGGGTGGAAAAGGAAAGGGGAGGCAGGTTATTTGCAGCTTCCACCGTACCGCACACACCTGTGTCCGGGCACCTGGCGCCGGTCTCATACTTCAACATACTTCAACACGCACGGGGAAAGAACTTTAGCCCGCAAGAAAGCGCAACCGCCGACGAGACGAGGTCTCGCGATGGAAGCACATTAAATGGAGACGGAGCTGTCATTTTCACGGTTTTCCAATGACTACCACTTCACCCCAACGGCCATATTTGCTGTTGCACAACCGCAAATATTCACACACGTATGGGATGAGAAAGGGTTTCTTCTTTCACTAGGAGACGGTTTTCGATGACAAAAAAAAAAAACTGAAGAAAATGAACATCGTGACAACGGTTTGGGGAGAACTGAAGCTTTCACTAAGGCACTGCACTCCAACAGATAATTGTTAATCAACATATTCTACTCAATTGGCTTAGCAGCAGACAGAAACTAGCCTTTCAATCCTGTTTTCCTAACTTTTGATTTAAAAAAATAATATTAATTTGACTAGAATTTTTAAATACTTTTTATGAAATATTGGAAAAGATTGCAAAACACCACAATGAAAAAGTTTCATTAAAAAATCATCAAACTTCGGTCAAACATGTATTGATCCGACGTGAAAACAATTAAACAACAATTGAAATAGAAATTTTCACTTTAAAAATTGATTTTAACATTGATATTGTTGACCTTTACAGCGAGACTTTTGTCCCCAAACGAAATGTGTAATCTGAAATAGTAGACAGAAATATATTTTCAAATCTGACCGAATATTTTTCATCCAAAAAAAAAAGAGGAAAAGCTCTAGCGCACATCCCACCAAAGCAGACAGTAAGCAGAATGGATTTCCACCTAAAAAGAATGAATTTTGCACTACAAACTTAATCGGATCAATAAAGTAACCAAACACAGCAAAAACCAAAAAAAAACAAAGCTCCCCGCGTGCTAAAACAAAATCCATTCCCAAACTTCCCAAAACGAAGCACAATCCGTATCTGTGTCTGAGATTTCCATGCGAAAGAAATCGTTACGCTTTGCCGCGTTCCTTTTGCCGGTCACAATCAGCTAAATATACAGGGGACGCGCGACAACACCACCACCGACTGTCATTGTCCTCGTTATGTTCCAATTGGGTGCAAAAGCAACAACAAGCAACCAACAAGCAAAAAAAAAAACAAAAAACCACCTCCCGGATATTTTTGAGCTTTTTGTGGGTTGTGTCTGTTTTTGTTTTCTTTTACATCAACCACGGTTTTTCTGACTTTTGGCAACTCACAGAATAAGGATGATGGGCTGGGGCGGTAGTTTTTTTTTTTTCTTTATGCGATACCTCGTCTATTCTTTCCCATCCTAAACGGAAAACATGACTAGCATGCGTCAGATGCTGATGGTGAGTTGTGTTGTGTAGTCGACAAACTGGAACGATTCGGTTGCGAACCACCCGATGGCACACAAAACACGGTTGGGAATGTGTCCAATCTGAAGCTTAAGCAATTAAACGCTCATTTTGCTGGGCCAGTAGTGAAAGAAAGGATTTTGGCGTCTAAATTAGACAAATCCTTGACCGATGCCCCACCACCAAAACGCTTTGCTGCAGCAGAATGTTTGCCATGTTTTTTTTTTGTTGGTTTGTTTGCAGATTGTTTGCTTTTTTTTAGAACGCTTTTTTGTTGCGTTCGTCAAATTCGTCAAATCGTAATTAGGACACGCAAAAGTATGGGAGATATTCATTTCAAAAACAAAACCCGTTTTGTGTTTTTGTAAATGCTGTTTTTCTCTCCTTCCGGCAAGCGGAAAATGAACGGACTCGGACAGCAACGCGATTTATGGTTTACTATCGAATGCAGCGATTAAACTTTGAAGCTGTGCAGCAATGGTAAATAATGCAGCACAGCACACTGCACACGCTATTAGATCGCTCCCTTTTTGTTCCCTTTTGTTTGTTGGTTTGTTTGTGCTTTTCCTTGCGCAGCATATTATTAGAAACCAGCATCCGCCGCTGAATGGCACAGAACAGCACAGAAGGAAAAGCTTCATCAATAATACTTGAAAGAACGAAGCTTAAATAAATCTGTTTCCGATTGCAGCACCAGCCCTGCGTTGTCCTTTTCGTGTCTTTTTCCCCACACACTTTCTGCACTGCATCCTAAACAAAGCAAACATTTCCACAAACTCCTTCGGACAAGCAGCGTGCCGGGGCAGCAGCAAAAAGGACGATAAATTGCGCTAGTTGACATAGATTATTATGCGCAAACACACACACACACACACTTTCGTGTACAACTTTTTTTTTTTGTGTGTCTGCTCTCTCCACCGTTTCTTCTCATTTCCGGCCCGCATTTGTTCGCATGCCTCGCCCCACCTTATCACAACCTGTGTCCCTTCCTTCCCCTACTGTCCCTATTGCCAGCATGCAAAACCGTGGCAGGATGATACTCGGTGGTCCCTATGCTGCAAACTCTGTGTCCCTACACACAGCTCTGGGGCAGCATAAAACGCAAAAGAGAGCTGAGACCTGGCCTCATTTCATAGCAGAGCACACTCTCCCGAAGGCACACACACACACACCGGGATGTGCAGGCATGGCTAAGAGGTGTGTAGAAAAACGTACGGAGGTGTAGTAGCTTTTGGTGTCAGCATTAATTGAATTATTATACTGTCACTATGCCTCTTCTGCGCACTTCACTAGACACACTTTGCACACACCTTCCAGCGTCCGAGGACGCAAGCGAATCGATCGGATTTTGACCGGTAAGTTGTACGGTGCTCAACAGCACACCCATACAACCGTGGCCAGCGGGAGCTTTTGCGAACCGTGGGTCAATATGCACGGTGAAACTGGCTGGGATACTGCCCGCTAGTTCATATCCTGTGTGTGTGTGTGTGTGTGTGTGTGTGTGTGTGTGTGTGTGGGGGGGGGGGTAAATGCGTTTGCTTCAGCTTTTAGCAGCAGCAAAAAAAGAGATGCACAACTGCTGCAGAATCGATAACTGTTCGGCAATTGGAAAACTTCACCCACTTCTCGGCTGGGTTTTAGTAGTACTCGATCTTTGCGATCCCTACCTTTGCTTTACAGGGTTTTCGAGTTCAAATGTTTCTGAACTCTGGTCAAGTTGAGCCAGAATTTGCTGGATATAGATCTACTATCACACGCACTTTTTGAAGCTCGTTTAAGGAAACTGTTTCTGTTTTTCTAGCTAACAAATTAAACAATCAAAGCAAAGTTATGAAATGTACCGCGAAAATGAAATTCAGATATATTTCAACAAAATTTAATTTTTTTTTACAAAATCCAGAAATAGTGCTAACTTTGCCATATGCACGCGAAAACCCTGTAATTGGTTAAGACGGATGAACAAAACTGTTTAAATAAGATGCAGGGTTTTCCAGCTGACATAATCCCATTCGAACGGAGATAATAATGCAATTTATAAACTCTGCTCAAGCTGAATTAAAATTATTGCATATTTACGTTTAAAATTTTTGCAGTATGCCAGTCGCGAAAGCTTTGTACAGAGTCGGCTTTCTATCAAACAATATCTAGAGATAAACTCGTACAACTCGTGAGCATTAACATATTTCGCACACCTCGAATTCGCAAAAATCCCTGTCCCCTTGTATCGTAAACAGTCATAATATTAATGAAATAGAACCACTCATTTGGAGGTGATAAAATTTAATCTCTCTTAACTTAGTCTACCAGAGCAAGCAGGGATGGCGAAATTCCATTTCGTTCTGGGAGAGTAAATCAGCGGCATTAGAACAATCTTTGCCCATGGGCGGGGGTTTCTTTATCGTCCGTGGGAACAAAACAGTACAAAGAAACTGGACCATGTTTATTGCTTCGTGTAAAGCCCTGACAGCGCTTTTCGCTTACGATTATAATATTTCCTGCCCACACTGTTCCTTTATTTTTCCCGATTCACTAACAACGAAGGAAATAACCTTCTTTATTACTATCCCTCAAAAAGGATTATGACCAAAAGATTCACACCATCAACTTTGACGTTAGCGCCAATCACAAAACCATTCACACACCCTCTTTAAATGGATATGAAGATTCTACATACCGCTGAGTTATTCCGTGGTATGTACTGGCTCTGGGCGGCCAGAACCGTTCCATACTGCTGACCGCCGCTCAGATAGACGAGCTGCTGCTCCGGGCCGGGCGGTTTCGGTACACCGACACCGTTCACATTCACGTTCACATTCGGCGGATGGATGTGATCGTACATGCCGCCCTGCATTGCCATCTGCATCGTCGGCAGACCACCGCTGTTCATGGTGGCATGGTTCAGCATCGTCTGGTTCAGATGGTTCTGGTGGTTCAGATGATTTGCCATCTGCGATGGATGGTTGATCATCGGCAGCTGCTGCTGTTGCTGATGCTGCTGATGTTGCATCTGTTGCTGCTGCTGCTGCTGTTGAAGCTGCTGCTGATGTTGCTGCTGCTGCTGTTGCTGCTGCTGCTGATGAACCTGCTGCACCTGATGCTGATGCGGCTGATGGGGAAGCTGCATGGGTGGTTGCTGCTGCAGCGATTGCTGCTGCTGTTGAGCGACTTGCTGCTGCTGCTTGACGCCGGATACGATCGGCGGTGGTAACAGACCACCGGGCGTGTTGTTCGGTATTGCGGGGTTGTACTTCCACTTGTCCTGGTTCTGGCGAGAGAAGGAGGAAATGGCAAATATTAATTCACACGACAATTTTGATTCATTTTTTTTTTATAAATTATATAGGATCTATTTAATCTGATTATATGGTATGCCATGCAACATTAAATGTTATACTTCCCTAATAAAATAAACACATGCAAAATAATTTTAATAAAATCCACAATAAGTCCATAAATCTAATAAAATCAAAAAAAAAATATTTTTCTTTGTTGAGCAGTCCTCGGTTGCAAATCACACAAACAAACACTCTGCGAATTTGTTCTCAACAACAACAACGGTTAAAAAATAAATAACTGGCCAAGTGTATTTGTCTGTGGAACAGCAAATTTAATAACTGCACAGATATTTGAAAACAAAAGTTTAATATTTTAAAGTTGCTAGATTGAAAGAAATATTGTTAGATTATTTAAAAATTGTGTTCACTATGTTATCATGATAGCACTATTATGCTATCATCTGCCGCCTTTGTTTTATACCCAATACCAAAGACCGTTTTACTGTAAGTTGATATTTTTATTCTCAATTTCGTTATCCTGACGTCTGTGAAACCCCTGCAATGACCGCCATATTTGTAGGCATAAAAACTCTAGCAAACAGACGAACTAAAAAATTGTACTACCAAAATTAGTATCTGTCTGCTGTACCGGGAAAAATGTCAGGAATGAGCGGTAAACGTGTTCGTTGCATGTGTGCAGCAGCTGCTGCATCAACGCTTACGATATTTTTCTACGCCCGGCGGTGTTATGCCGGACATGTCTTGCATGTCGTTTCCAAAACTGAACATCAGCTTTATCACCATTCTCTCCCATTTCTCGGCCTTTTTCAGCCGTTTTTCCTTCCATCGTTTCTTTTCACTCTTCGATTTATGCTTCCGCTGCTCTCTTTACCATATCCCACATAGGCGCATAGGATAATACTACTCACTCAACTCCTTAATTTGCATGCTACGGGACCGTTTAATCACCCTCGCTACCGAACTATCGTGTCGGTTATGACACAACAGGCTCCCTCCCCACCAAAAGTTGAGAGTCGATTGAATCGGGTGGTGGTCAAATAAAAAAGGTTCTTCGCTCTTTGTGGCAGACAAGGGAGACCAACAGCCATGACACCGTCTGCACAACTGTGGGTCACAAATGAACGGCCATTTTGTTGGGGGAAAAAAGCAGGGAATGTGAAAGTATGAATTTGTTCCCAACTTTTCTAAACACTGCAGCGGTGAACAAATTTTGCAGTAGCACGCAAACACATTTGTTGATTATTGATTTACTTAACCGCTCGTACACCATGCTTATCTGGGCTCTCTTAAGCCATTTTTTTTTCATTTTATATCCTTCCTTAACGATGTTTATTTATTTTTTTTAATTAAAATGAAATGCATTTTCCTATTGCTTTATTTAATACAATGTTTTATTTGTGTTAAGCATACAATGAAGACATTCATAACATTTCGACAAGTATTTCCAAATTATAATCACGATGAATGTACACTTGTAACACAAATTTCAGTGCTGGATTTTCTGTATTGGAACTATTTAGGCGAGTACCCACTGACGTTTAACAGAAAAGAGAAACAAAAACTTTAATATCTTTCCAAAAGGACGAAACTCTAATCTACTGCTTTACGTGCCGGAATTGAAAATAATTCCTAATTATAATAAAATAGTTCACGTTTAACAATAAGAAAGCAATTCTAGAATGCTTTTTTGGCCTACGCTCCAACGCTATCATTCCAGCTCATTGTGGCTATACCAGGATTCCTCCAGCTATTTAGACGTCCTTATCGGGGTGGGTTGTCCGGTGTCAATCTAATGACATGACCAACTCTAAAGAGCTTGGACAGAGAAAAAAATCGTTTGACGATATTGAGTTCATGAAACAACTCAAACTGAGGACGCATTTAATGTCCTTCCATTGGGCAAAGTGGATATGAGTATCGGGACTTTATTGACCTGACTTTTCTGACTTTCGGGAGAGATGTTTTGAGTAGAGATGTCTGAGTGAGATATTGGAATAATGGACGATGAAAACATCAAATCTTGTTTTAACAAAGTTTTCGAGCGGTATATTTTGGAGTTTTCAAAAATTTACTCACTTACTTTAAGATGAGCGAGGATAAATGTCCTTCATTCAAGGATAATTGAAGGCATCCATCTAAAGACTCTTCCGATAAAAGTATGTCTTATATATGTCTTACAATACATAACATGTAGACGACACACGCACAACGCTTTCTTCTAGCATTTAATGGCACGGTTCACATATACTGTAACGGAATGAAGGCAAATACTCACATCGATAATGGTGTCATCCCCGGAAGCCCACCGGGACTGCTTCTGTGCGAACTGGTTGAACTCGGTCTCGTTCGGATGGCGCTGAAACACGTAACCGACCGCGGCATCGTCCTGCGTACGGATCGGGGCCGCATTTCGTCCACCACCGTCGTCGTGACCACCGAGCAGCTTCATACTGGCGGCAACCGTTTCCGGTACGATCGAGGTAGCCGTCGTCGCTGTCTCGTACGTCGCGTCTTGGCCGATGCCCTCTTTTGTTACTGTTGCGTGGCTGTTACGTAGGAAGCGCTCCTGCTAGCTACGCTACACTATCCGCCCGCAGTAAAACCGTTCGTCGCCCGGGGGAGCTATTAGGGAAAGAAAGGAGAAAAAAGAAAAAAAAAACAACACGAAAACCATTACATTAATGAGTGTGTGGTGTATGAATATTATCGGAAAGCTTAACCGAAACTCAAGGTGAAAAGAAAATTCAGCGACGTACGATGAGCCCGATATCTTAGGGTAGGTAACATAGCATTGTGAGAATTTTCCTATTGTTTTATTTATTTTTTGTACCGATTCAAAACACACTCATCCTTTTCTATCAGCTTCAGATATATATAAAAAAGAATATAAAATACTACCGAGATGGGTGTATAGTAAAGTACCCCACAACGTACGAAGGCAATGGAAATGTGCATGTGCACAGAAATAACTTACAAAATCGAATATTTTCTTCCTACGATTCGTTCACTGGAGATGCTCACCGGGTCAACTGAAGGTGCACAGCACGTCGGCAGTAAGCACACATAATGCATCTCCTTAAAGCCCGTTCAGTGTACGTTATGCACACACCAAAGGCAAAGTTATGGCAAAGTGTTCCCGTGTATACAACTTACCGTTTGCTTCGTGCAAACGGAAATGGATCCACCCGGAAGGAGGCCATTTTCAACGGCAAACGGCCATCCATTTCCCTTAAATGAGGATCAAGGTGCACTCAAGTGCTGCCGCTCCATGCAGTGGCAGTAAAGCAAAACATGGCTGAAACTGGGCGATGTACTGTGATGTACACACCGTGAGCACAAGCAAGAAAGGACGACCATTCGCTGTTGGTAGTTGGTGTGCCGATTCTTTTCAAATGGTAACGCCTGAACAAACAAGTGTAGAGTGCTGTTGCAAGTAAAAGAACATCATGATACCACGTACCACCAAGAGTGGAATGATGCTGTTACAATGCAGTAGGTGGAACAATTGTTAATGTATTGTGCATTGCACGGGTATCTTACACAGGTTACTGTTAGACCGATCGGATTAGATGACCTACAAACAAACAAACAAACAAATGCCAACCTTCTTACGGACACCCATTTCCATGCATGATGCATTTGAGCTTCTAATTCAGTTTATTCATTAAATAAACGCCTTCAGCTGATCGCCGCTCAAATGGCACGCGTATGATGTTTGATTTTGTATATTTAATACGATAAAGCGGATAAAGTAGCAGAAAGCACACAAGGGTATTAACAATTTATGAATTGGACGATTTGCCCCTGCGAGCGGCTGGTAGAGTTTGTGTGCGGACGAGATAATAAACCGGACCGAATTCCGCACAAAGTTTTGGTGCGAACACGGTGAAATTCTTGGTATAGCACAGTCTATCCATACTATCCTGGAACCGGCTAGTATCGATGCATTATGTATACGATGGCCGGTTGTTTTTTAGATAGTTTAGCGTGCATGTCAGTGCTCGAATGAAAGTGAATATGAATGTTATTTTTATTACGTTCTACGCATCATGCCGTGTTCTATTAATATTTTGCTAGTTTTTGTGTACGAGATAGTCATTAAATAAACGGTTCAATTGTGGTTAACGTTGTATTTACTTTGGAACGCTAATCTACAAACCTTCCTTCGCAGGTAATTATAATGAATTAAATAAAATAAATCGATCAATATTAGCCATCAGTCAGTGCTAACAGTGATAACAACCGGACAAGGAACACCCGGAATTAAATTATCTATTTACTGGGACTGGGAATTAAAAAAAAAAAACAATTAAAAATAAATGTTATGAACCGTTCTCTGTATATTTATACAAGTAAAACGGTGACTAATAGAATCCCGATTAAGCAAACAGATGTCGAATTTAATTGAAACTCATTAAATAAGAAACCAAATATTTTTTATCCACACTCTACTCAAGCGAGTATCAAAATCTGTTATTCATCTTCAAATAAGAACGAAGAGTTAAAATCATTATTAATAAATGATTTTAAATTGAGAAATCGATTATCAATTCATGAATTTCAAAATATTTTAAACCAATTAATAAGAATACAAATTATACGATCCATACAATTCGATCAACACCTCCATTTCCATGTCATGTTGACGAAAATTGTACCACACACGATGCACATCGCGTATGTGTATATTTACAGTGTCAAAGTATAGGGAAAGTATTGAAAGGAAAAGTTTTTCCTTTTAGAAAAAAAACAAGAACAAAAGAACAATACAAAGCATCTGAACAGGATAAAGAAATTGCAAAAGAAAACCCCAAACATACATGTTCGTGCTACAGCGGACGAACATAAAAAAAAGGAAACAGTTGACTAAACTCGGCAAGCCGCAGTAAAATGAAGTGTTGAACAGCAATAACAAACGCCGGATTGTTCGTTTGATCAACTGTGAAATGAAAGGGAAACAGCAGCATACAGCACAGCATAAATCCCCCCTCTCTGCACACATAACTACCAACAAACAACAACAAATATGCCGGGCTGTTTTCTTACGTGCGCGGATTGAAACTTCTTCGACGGNAAACATACATGTTCGTGCTACAGCGGACGAGCATAAAAAAAAGGAAACAGTTGACTAAACTCGGCAAGCCGCAGTAAAATGAAGTGTTGAACAGCAATAACAAACGCCGGATTGTTCGTTTGATCAACTGTGAAATGAAAGGGAAACAGCAGCATACAGCACAGCATAAATCCCCCCTCTCTGCACACATAACTACCAACAAACAACAACAAATATGCCGGGCTGTTTTCTTACGTGCGCGGATTGAAACTTCTTCGACGGAAATGGAAAATCGAACGAAAAAAGAGAACAAAAAAAATCACCATCGAACCGGCGTTCCCTTCCATTCACGGCGTGATGAAGATGTGATGGAAGAACGGTGATGCAGATGATGGATTAACGCATGTGGGGGAGGGGGGGGGGGGGCTCAACAACTTGGCAGAAACCAGGCAAACCCAAAATGGCTTGCCAAGCGTGGTTCTGATCCAATTTAACCATTCGTACAAGAAGAGTGGTGCTCAGGTGCCTTTCGAAACCGAGCGAAATTGTTGCAGCAATACTAGCGTGATTTTTTTTGGCTTTACTTCTTTTCGCAATTTGGAGTATATTGCCGGAGGAAGTTTCAAATTTAGTCCCCGCGTAGAGAAACGCCATACAAAAAAAAATACCGTGCACACACACACACACACACACACACACACACCACTGGGCCCACCGAGACCCACCATTCGGGGCAGATCGGTACACGGTCATTGCTTCCGATTGGATCGATGGAAGAACCTCAGCCTCAGTGTGGCAAACCGTGTGTACATTAGCCAAAAAAAAGGGGGGAAAACAGCCGTGGAATGCCGTGCGATGCGAGAACGAAACACACACACACACAAATTGACTTGGAGTAACAAAAGAAGAAGAAGAAACCGGGCAAAGATAGAATAGAATGGCTTAGCAGAATGTGGCAGCGGCGAATGGGAAAAGACAACAGCAAAGCAACCCGCATGCAGCAGCAGCAGCAAACATTCTTACGGCGAAACGGCAAACGCGCGCGCGAGAGAGATATAGGCAAATTTAATGCTACGGCCGATTTGTGGTGGTGTTGCCTTTTTGCTCGCTTATGCTTCGGTTCGTCCCGGCAGCAAACATATCGGGTCCGCAAAACGGAACACAGGTGAACGAACGAAGCCACCACCCGGTACGCGCCGTTCTGTCAGCCTGTACGTGCGCCGATCGATGCGTGCGTGCGTACATATGTCGGTGTGTGAGTGTGTGTGTGGCTTAGTGTGGAGAAGGAGCGAAGTTAAGCCATTTGCGAAGTTTATCTTTCTCACTCAACCACCGAATGTTGTGCAAGTGTGAACCGTGATTCACTTTCTCTCTCAACATTAGCGCCCGCGCTCCTTGCTGTGTGGAGCAGCGCTCGTGCGAAAGAACCACGCGTTCTAATGCCCGGCCCGCGCGAGCTGTCATGCAGCCTCAATAGAGACGTCAACGTAACGAAGAGGTTGTTTTCGGGGATGAGAGTTTATAGCATTTTTGTTTTCTTTCCTTCCATCCGTTCCATTTCGCCCGGAGCATATACGTACGGTACGTCGTACTGGCACGTCCACCCACAATCGTTGACCCGCAATAAACCCCACGCTCCAAGCCCCACGGCAAAAGGGAACGACGGATGAACGGCGCATCCAGACGTTTGCTTCATGGAACATGGAATTTCGCACGCATTTGACAGTGCGCCACCGGGTACACTCGATCTCTGTCTCTTCGTCCTGTCTCTTTTCAGCATGAAGCACGGATTGATCGCAGCGTCGTGGCTGTAGCTATGGAAGCAATGGTTTGCAACGCAACGTATCAAACCCACACCACTATCTTGCTATCTATCAATGACAGGACAATGACAGCGCAACGAAAAATGTCAAATGCAGTCATAACAAGGACGAGAAGCAATAATAAGCAGCAACAAAATAGCGTAACGTAGCTCAGGGGTTGCCAAACCATTTCACGAACGGTGCCAGATATTTTAAAAAAGAGATCCTGCAACTTGGGGCTGGATATTCGAAATTATTTGTTTAAGCACAAGAGTTAATTCAATATCTTAAACAAGAATTGCAATTTAATTCATTACCCCATATATTCTTAATTTCACTCAGAGTAGACTTTAGATTATATATTATATCTTTGCGACCAGGAATCTATTGAATGGGAACAAAGGATAAAAAAAAGGTCCCAAACAATTGTTGAAAAATAAGCCACATTTGTTGTTAAAGTTGATTTACAACAAAAATATTCCGGGTTGTCATGGACACGAGATGTTGTATTCTTTATGAGGACTACCAAAGTTTTATCTCGCCCCAAATAAAATCAACTGACGTGCCACGGACTTGCCGACCACTGTTGCGAAAAGCAATAATTTTAATTTTCTTTGCAATATTCCACTGCGCTACAGCTTTTGCACCATACAGCTTATTGGAAAGTGAGACAGATATTTCGTGCGTTGTACGTACATAACGTGTACATTAATCAATTCACATGGGTTGTAACAAAAAATACGAATGATTCTAGCATTATATTTTATGTAATAATACTTTACAATAATTGCAATACGAACAATTTAAAGAACATTAAACTAAAACAAAAATACGACCGAAAGGTATTCTATATGCCTTCCAAAATGGATGATACTTTGAAAACCAACACACGTGTGTAAATCGTGCATACTTCCGGACAATCTATGGTACTGCCCCCTCATGTCACATTTAACACCAGTTTGCCGCACTTTTGCAGCGCGCATTAATGTAATGGTGCTCGCTCCGTGCCAGCAGAAACAGATAATCGAATAAACACATCAAAACCCTTTTTCACGTTTGTATAAGCGCGCGAGCCAACTAGAACGTGGTACACATTCTCAGTGCGTTGTAATTTTGTTCCACCTAAACCCGTCCACCTTCCCACCCACCACATACTCCCAAAACCCCTCTCTATCGCCGGCGTCCAATCGGTTTAACAACATGTCATAAATAATCCTAAATGCATCCCGGACACAACAGGAAAAAGGGCTGATGCCGGTCCGGTGTACGATCCATTCCCTAAGGATGCATTCCCACGGCTATCTTGATGTAATGGTAGGGCCTGTGCCTGAAGCAGCATGATTCGTAGAGGTGATTTGTTTAAAATTTTAAATAAAATTAAAGTTAACGAGGACCAGTTGGAGGACCAGTGATCTTCCTCTGTTGGAAGTGCAAATGAATAATTGCTTTGAGCGGTTGTGTGCGCTTTAACAGACGTAAAACAAAAACCCCCAAGAGAGCGAGTTTATTCACGTTCTAATGCTGTGAATAGTTAAAACAATTGTGCAATTTTTCTTTTAAATATTTCTCATCCATTAGCCATCCGTTCAGCGTGAATGTTAGACAATTTTTCACTTTACTTCACACAAACACACACACACACACACACACACCTTAAACATACATTACACCGATTTAACTGCAAATAAAACTTAACACGCTTTAATGCCAATCAATGTACTATCGGCTAGCGCAGACACATAACGCGAAATGTGCTTATCTTAGTACACAGCTCAACGGAGAGCATGCGAAAACCAATGTCATCATCACCAACTGCTGTGGCGCGACAGGCGAGCGTTAGTTTAGCACATTATTATTAGCGATCGTGCCAATTGCACAATCGTCCCCACGTACATATTTACGCTTGGGCATGGGAGTCAATGGAATCGTTACGTACAAAAGGCAAGCACGATTGCATATTTAAAACATGTCGTTTCCGATGTTATTTGCTAGATAATAGTTGTCCTCGGCCAATGCGCTAGGAGTGTTTGAATTCCTCTAATGGTTGATTTTTTTTATATCCTAGCCATGTTAATATTAGACCTGATATTATGAAAATTCATTGAACTGTACAATTTTTAAACATATTTCTACGATATGAAGATTGGAGATTGTAGCAAGATTAACCTGTCGAAGAATTGTGTTCGTTTAGCTTAAAATTCAACCAAGTGACTATCTGGACTTCTTGCCACCACAAAATTCGATATTCAAATCAATCCTTACTGATGGCAGCATGAGATGAAATTTGATCAATGATCCTAGTCGACAGACCATGATAGGATAATGCTCCAGACTGAAGTGTTCTTGGGGGCCTTAAAGAAGGTTTCGTTGACTCTGTGATGGCTTGATGAAGACAGTGAGTGGTATAGCGTAGTCACTAATGTCCAGTTCGAAAAAGAATTAGTTATTCACTAGGCTAAGCCAATGTACGCCCTACGACAAGGGAACGGTAAGCGTCAGCACAGAAATGATAAGAAAAAATAATAAAACCAAATGTATACATTAAGATCTCATAAAATCTTGCAATTTTTCATCAAGGATCCAGATACTAATGCCCTAACATTCGAGTATTTTGAGTAACGCCAAGCGAGTTTATTTGAAATGCGATCAAGATTTAAGATTTGCTAGTTTGTGTGCCGTTGTCAATCAACGTTAAATGGTTGCAAAATGTATTTTAAAACACTTGTTTACTCTACTTCTGCTGCGTTTTTTGATCAAGAAGTAATTTTATGTCCACCGGCAATTGTATGGTTAAACGATACTCGAATAATCGGCTTTCCACCATTGTCCAAGAGGCACAGAATAACAGATTGGAGATTATTGGATATCAAAACCAAACTGTTAATGACAATTATTACGTCCGGAAGGAAAAACGGAACAATATTAAGGCTTTGTAGTTCCGCTGATATCGAAAACTATCAGCCATACAATGTATTCATTAGTGGACAATCAATGTGAACCTTTGAGCGAGCATCCGGTAGCTTTGACATGCCACAGCACGGCAATCCAGGAATTAAATTATTTAATGAGGTGAATCTACGTACCATAATGGAATTTATTGCACGAAAAACACTCTTGTAACAAGCCAGCATAAAGAAGCAGATGTAGTTTTTAATTAGTGAAATTTCAATCTCTCTTGCTTAATACACCGTCCTTCGTGTACTTAATCTCTTCAGAACGAGAATAACATTTAGAAAATTTCCTCTTTGTTATTCTAAGGCACTTTTTAAGATCATTTTTTGTCCCGGAAGGGTTACGCACAACATTAATATGAGTCGATTTTAAAGGTAAATGTGTTTTTAAATCAGTATAAAACCTGGAGCATAGAAACATACTCTCTCCAACTCACTGCCGTACCTTCAGATATTCAGTTCACCGCAGAAGGAAGATCCACCAAGCTTGATTGCGAGTTGCCGTATACGCACCCACACACGTACGCACGCACGCACTCACGTTCGGAAAGATGAGCCGCGGTGCAATCTACGCTCGATGAGAAATGTGGTTTTTGTTTGAAAACAACTCCTCGCTCTTGCTGCTCTCGCTCGCGCTGGCGTTCGCTGCGGTTTTTTGGGATGGTTTTGTTTGTTGAGCGCAAACCCCCAGGAGCCGCGTTGGTATGCGTGTGTCTAGGCCTTCTCGATTGCTGCTACAGTTCGCCGCAGTAGTAGTAGTGGTAGTAGTAGTAATCGTCGTCGTCGTCGTTGTTTAACCGCCAGGCGATGCAATAACGCAACACACGCGCGCGCACGCACACAAACACACACACAAACACGCGGGCCGCGAGATACCAATCCGCAGTGCCTTCTTTGATGAAGCAATGCTTTTAGCAGCACAACACTATCAACACAACCCGCTAGGAATGCACAAAGCAGTTGTTGTTGTTTGCCTTACAGGACTGGAACGATGCTTTATGTTGCAAATGATTTCTTTGCGGGCCCGGTTTTATTTTTACACAATACACAGCTTGCCAACCGTATTCAAACAATTTCCAAACAACGTGCACTGCTCCTTAGATGTTTACACAAATTCGCGATTCAGATTAAACGGATGCGACGAGGTGAAATAAATTGCTACAAAGGGCAACACTCATCACACGGCAAACGGCAACCGCGAGACTCCTTGTGCGTGGAGTAGATGATGAACAATTGCATCTATGCAACAGCACGTTTCACATATACAAACACGCATGTACAAACTTTAATACACACTTGCACGCCGTTCACACGCCGAAGCTCAACTTTTAAGTGACAGATTTATGCACATTCAACGATGCACTCTGCAACGCACATTCAATCTCACACACAAAATTACTTAAAGCACTTTCACAAACGGACCGAAACCGTAGCACGCCGCTTTATTTCTATTCTTTCTTTCTATTGCTGATTCGCAACACGAGGGTAGGACACGGTCAATTGTAATCATTCAATTGAACTTTATCTGTACACAAGCACACAACACACATTCGCGCAACGTTGCGGGTTGATATATGTGTAACTATTTTATTCTTTTACCTTTGCTGCAGCTTCCTTATTTCTCACTCACTCAGCATTCTTGCCCCGACTCATGAACGCATCTCACGGAGTGACGGATTCTTTTCACGCACCACAACGCATGCTCCGATGGTTGATAGGATCGATAAGCACACTACTGTACAATTCGACTCGCACGACTTTTGCTCATTAAAGGGACAAAAAGGAACCCGGTCCAAATGGTGCTGCGACGAGGACGGGGTTGGTTTGATCGGTCAAACAAATTCTTGGTGTGACACCAAGGCCAATTTTAGCGACACGCGAATATGGCCGGAAAACGATTAATTCACAAGGGACACAAACCGTACACACATGCAAACACGCGCACGTATTAGGTGTGTGTCAAGGTAAGAAAAGCTCACAAGAAACAATCGAGCTGTGTACACTGTAGAACGCGAAAATTACAAACCGTATAAACGCGGCAAGTACGCACACACACACACACGAGCGCCCGTCTGCCGGAAGGTATGAATGGGGCACAGGGTAGAAAAATTCAAACTATCGTTTCTATTGCTATTTACACACCGGGCGTAAAGCGAAGACAATTTTCGGTAGCTGACCGACCCGGGCCGGTTCTTGTTGCAATTATTTGCGCAACCATACACACACACACAAGCACGCACGTACGCACACCGATAATGAGTTGAGCTGGTGCTTCGAGAGCTGGACCACAGTACTATACACGCAAATGTACACGCAATGGGACGCACAATTTTGGGGGAGGAAACACGGTTCGCGAGAGCGCAGAGAGATCCTGGACACCTCCGTGTGGCCGAGAAGATCGCACGAGGAAGCGAAAAGATTAAACGTGAACAACAGATCTCACCGGTGAGAAGCTGCTCACCATCTTCTCATACGTAGTAGGTCGTGCTCGTGCTGCCAGTCTACTACTCGCCACCAGCCGTTCTGATGAAGCTCGCGTTTTCCAGACCAGCAACGACCAAAAAAAAAGCTTTATCCCAAATGGACAATCGCACCAAACACTTGTATACGTACACGAACACGCAGCTTCCTTTGCGGATGCTTTACTGGTTAATAATTCAAGCTAATTTTGTCGCTTCGATTGACTCCTTCTAGCGTTGTCTTCTTGGCGCTATTCGTAACAATCGCACTAACACGCATGGGATGGAAAATCCAATCCTTCCCTTTTGAACTATATGTACACTCACACACACACACGCTCATGCACAAAAGTACAGTTGAAATTTTACACCACAAACTTCGTAATTGTCACAAATAGTTTTTTCAACACAACAATTTATCATACATCGGTATCTCACATTCAGCGCTGGTACTGGGCGATGGTTTTCTTCTTTTTTTNAGCGTTGTCTTCTTGGCGCTATTCGTAACAATCGCACTAACACGCATGGGATGGAAAATCCAATCCTTCCCTTTTGAACTATATGTACACTCACACACACACACGCTCATGCACAAAAGTACAGTTGAAATTTTACACCACAAACTTCGTAATTGTCACAAATAGTTTTTTCAACACAACAATTTATCATACATCGGTATCTCACATTCAGCGCTGGTACTGGGCGATGGTTTTCTTCTTTTTTTATGCAATTTTTATACACTTTTTTACACACATACACCGTAACGAAATCGGAAAAATGAGACTGAGTAGAGTGGTTGCGGTGATTCACGGGGAAAAGTTAACCGGTAATTTTGAAATTTTGATCCAAGCAGGAAAAAAGACGTTCCAGAACAATTTGAACTGATCCGTAGCCAGAAGATGGGATGGGTGGTTTGGTGGTGGTGGTGGTGGTGGTTGTTGTTGGTTGGTGGATGCACTGTTTACTTGATAACTTTGTTGTTCACTTTATCACTAACTGTACACGGGTTGGAAATGCGTTTTGGTTGAAGCCTGCAATAGAGGGAAAAAGCGGAAGAGAAGAAAAAAGAAAGAAAAACAATTAAAAACACTGTGTGAATATAGCCATTTTTTTTAAAGTCCCCGGAACCGTGTATCCAATGGGAACAGTAGACTTAAAGGTATTCTACTTTGTTGTGATAAAGCCTGCTGGATCGAATGAAAATTTGTTTCGAAGAAAAGTACTCATCTGTAGGAGGAGAAAGAATTCAAAAATCTACCACCATTCGCCAAGCACACTGACCCTGGAAGCAAATTGTTCCCCTGTCACACGATCTGTCAATGAAGCATCGAGTAGGTTTCTCACTACTAGAGGCACAATGAAATGAGCATTCCAATCAATGGAGTAGGAAATTTCTTCGACGAATTGGCATGCCCAAAACACACTGGCTTTTTAAACCTCACCATTCTTTTTCAATGGTGCAATCACCCGTAAGCTATAACAACATCGTTCCATATTTCCTTCACATTCTGACAGCAGCAGATACGAGCGTGTATGTGTGTGGTGTTGTACCCACGGTGAGTAAGAATGGTGCGCTGCGCTGCGACCGGAACAAACACACCAACACCTAGAATAAAGAGACTGACGAGGAGGCAAACGATGGAAAAGATTCATTATTCGTAAAGAAAACGGCCATTCCTTCGATCAATCTGCTGCCATTCAACAGCCGGTTCTGATTGCTGCAACATTTGCCAAGGAACTGCCCAAAGTTCTACATTTATATGCGTCAACCGGACTAGGTTGACTTGCGAAAAAAAAAAGAACAAGGTGAAGCAGCGGCGATGGTTAAAGAACCACACCGAAGAAAACCCAGAAACTGTGGAACGATTTCTGGCCGAACGGTAGCGCCTCCCGATAGGAAAGCTGACACACCGAAAACTGCACCTGGCACGGAGGCCTTTGTTACGCCATTTGTTTTTTCGCAAAACGGACAAAACATCACACTGGGGGAGAAGCTGCTGCTCTACACGCACAAACCCACACACACGCACAAAGAGGCATTTAGTGTACTTGCCTGCCGCCATCCAGAGCATTTCAATGGCCCGTCTACTAAAAACTATATGTACACACACTCGATTTTCGTCCGTGCACACGGTGAGACGCGCTGAATACTTCTGGCTCTGGCCGTACGCCACCGCGAGCATCGAAGGTAAGAATATCCCGCAACAATGAGAGCGTCCGTTGCGTCCGCGTTGCTCTCGCACATTTGCGGAATCGCCTTTTCTAGCAACGCGCTCTCTTTCTCTCTCTCTCTCTCTTTATTCGTCCACCGACCCGAAGCGGCGCCGCACACCCAACTGAAGAACATAACCGCACCGGATCAAGTAAAACTCCGGGCCTGCTACGAATTGTACCAATGTGGACAATGAGAAGCTAAAAAATGGATACGGTGGAAGGTTCTTTCCAAACATCGAAAATCATTCGTTGACAACGCTTGCTTTGATGCAATCTAACCCATGCGATGGAGAACAAATAAAAAGGATCCATGGCTTCCTCATCAACTTTGCCCTGTGCCCTCCTTCCTGCTCCCCGCTCACCCGCGAACACCCAACAAGTGCATCATTGTCTGCAGCATTCGCATTATGCACGCACGGAACGTCTCATCATGGTCGATGCACAGAATCGCTCACATACACACACATCCACCCGCACGCATGCATGCACACAAACGCGAACACACACACACACGCGCGCGCTCAAACACAGAACGGTCGGTTTATCGAAACTTACACTGTGCAGCCCGACTCTTTCCGGTCACTGTACAACCACGGGTTATGTACTTTCGGTTGGTTAGAGGCTGCAGTATTTATCGCTTCCTTGCCCCTGAACCGTCTCACGGAATGTTGAGACCTGGGCGCCCTGATGCTACAAACGGAACTGCTGCACGAGGATGTCAACCGGATGTCTTGCGGGTGCTGGACACAAACACGCTTCTTCGTTCACGCACGACCAAAACGCCGTCCCACGATTATAATGCGGTCCGGTTCTGTATCCGATGAGATTGGGTTCTGGCGATGAGCTTCACGGTTGTGTCGTTTGGTTTCCTGTGAGTGTGTTGGTGTCGCACAAGACCCGGTTTTCGCTCTCTCTCTCGCTCTGCCGCTGTCGTGCGAATTGAGAGAGTCAGCTGAGCCGCGAGCACGACGCATAAGGTTTAGAGATAGCCGACCGAATCGTGTTGACAGGTAAATTAACGATGGAATACAACACTTTACGCTCAATATGGAAATCATTTCTCTCGCAGGTGTGTCCTGTAGCGTTTGTTTAGTGTTGCCAGAATATAAATATTGCCTTCCGATTGCGTAAAGTGCAATATTCAAGCTGTGTTATCAAATCAGCATGAGCTAACGTGAATGGAGTTAACATGAACCTTGACTACCTACATCTATGCCAATGCTACACAGCAATGCTGTCTGTGCTAAGTCATATATCGTTCAAAACTTCCACGCACACAGCAACTTACTGCTCAGCAAAGACATCCTTTCACATCAGCAAAATCTTCGGATCGAGCATAATAAAAGCAAACACCTTCTTTTGGTCATGTTGACAGTTCGTTGCGAAAGAATACGTGCAAGAAAGGTGCAGCAATAGTGGGAGCTGCAATAGCACTGGTAGTAGCAAAATAATAAAAAAAGACTACATACCAGTAGTCATCCGTAGGAAAAGTGCACCAGTATTTGGATTCTCATCTTTTACCCATCACAATTTACTCGACTAGTAGGAAGGATTTGTCCTTGGTCGGGACAGTCGTTCGCATAGGCAAAGTCAATTCCAGTGTTCCACTCCCTCCGGACAATCGACCGTCGAACGGGACGGGTTAACTCCCCTGATTGGGAAAAGGCCAGGGAGGAAAAAAGGGAACAGAAAAAATGGTATTGATTACGAAAACTGTGTGATAGATCGAGGATCGCAACATAATCGTGAACAGCTTCAGGTACGCCACCGTGCAGGGAGCGATATACAGTTCGGTGACAAATCAACCCTCTGTCCTCACTAAATTTGGCTGCCAAGCGCCCGTGTGCAAGTGATTTTTCCCTTTTTCCCCCAAGCAAACAACACGTTCGATAGCTCTCAGCGTCTTCGATCATCGGGTTTTCGCTTGAGGACGAGCAAACCACCGAGCCAAACTCAAGTAGAACCTGTTTCCATCCGAATGGATGTTATCGGACCGGACGATCGTCCGACGGCAACGGGAACAAGCGGTAAGCTCACCAATGGAAATGCAACGTCGGCGGAGGAAAGCTCGATGGTGGCGGTAGCGAGCAGTGCCGGAAGGCGCAAAAAGGCCAAGAGGAAAAATAAAGCTAAAAATAGTCAGACCGAGCCGGAGATGACGGGCGAAACAAATATGACACTCTCCGGCCCCCTAGACACGGCGATGATGAAACCGTTGAAGGCTGTGCTAGCGAAGAAAGTGCAACAGAACGTTGCAGTGACTGTAAATAGTAGTTGTAATAGCAATAGCACTAACCATAGCAGTAGTCATAGTAACGGGCTACCGGAGGATCCAGTAACGTCCGTAGATGCAATCAGCAAGAAGCTGGAGCAGTGTGTTCAAATCGGTCGCAATGGCTTGACGCATAATGGTTTGCCAAAACATGGTGTCGATGGCGGGCTGTCGGATGCTGGCAGTACACCTAGTGCAGAAACAGCAGCGCCTGCTGCGGATAAGAGTGCATCCGGTAGGAAAAAGCACCGTAGTAGGCAAGCGAAGAAAGGACCCACAAACACAACCTGTACAGAGAACGGAACCGAGGAGAATGTAGAGGGAAGCAAATCTCAGCCAACGCCAACTGCCTTTCCGGGATCGAGGGCTAGCGAGAAGAACGAATCAGCCGACGAAAGTGTTCGAAAAAATGAAGCTACTAACGTGACGGAACCAACTGGTGCTGATTCTGCCCGTTCGCCGTCAGATACGTTACCAGCGGAAGAAAGCAAACCGTCGCTAACCCCGATGGAAATCGCTTACCAGGTGTACGAATCGGAACGACAAATGCCCGCCATTATGGCCCTGATTCAGAAGGATCTGTCGGAACCGTACTCGATCTATACCTATCGCTACTTCATACACAACTGGCCAAAGCTATGCTTTCTTGCACTGCACCGGGGCACGTGTGTCGGTGCGATCGTCTGCAAGCTGGACATTCACCGGCAAGAGACGCGTCGCGGATACATTGCGATGCTGGCGGTGGACAAGGATTACCGGAAGTTAAAAATCGGTACCACACTCGTGCAGCGAGCAATACAGGTACGATGAGGGTGTGCTGGGCTGCTGCATGTAGAATGTAACTGTAACGCAAACGAATTCTAACATTCGCTTTGTGCCATTTGCAGGCTATGCTGGAAGACAACGCGGACGAGGTAGTTTTAGAGACGGAAATCACGAACCAACCGGCGTTGCGGTTGTACGAAAATTTAGGCTTCGTTCGCGACAAGCGGCTCTTTCACTACTATTTAAACGGTGTCGACGCATTGCGGCTTAAGCTGTGGTTCAGATGAATGTGTAGCCTGCACACAAATGGCTGCCACTGCCCTTATCCTTTCGTACCGTAAATACAGCGTAATCTTACCGGCGTACCGTACACCTTCCGATAAAGTGGCAGCAAGTAATGGTAACACGCAAAAGCAGCAAATTGGAAGTTTTGAAAATCAGATCATTGGACAGATTCCTAGTTGATAGAGCGCGGTCAGATGTCAGTGCATGGATTCAAGCAACATTCAGTCGGTTAAAGATTTCCCCTAGAAATATGAAATGCAAGGAAACGTTGTTTACCTTTCTAGAGAAATCTTGTAAGCAAAACAAACAAAAAAAGTTGGCCAGAACCCTGACGGACAGTTTGGGCTGTAAATGGATACTCACTTCTTGTAAGGCTTGCTATGTCTTACAGCTAAAAAGAAGAAAGCTACTAGTTTGTTTTTTTCAGTATATTTAATGTTCCGTTTACCAAATATTGGACCGAACAGCGTTCAGTCGGTTTCCTCGTGAGGAATTCAAATTGTCTCGATCGGATGAGGGAACCCCCTACCAAAAAAGCAAACCATTATTTATGAAACCAACAACAAACGTTTATTGTTTTCCACTTACTGTGCCTATCGTGGAAAAATTGATTTGTTGACCCTCTCACCATTACCCAACTAGGCTAGGTGTACTCTAGGTCTTATAAAAAAAAAGCTGCCCTAACCGCGACTTATTTTCCCCGGGAAAGGATTATCTGTCCGCATGTGTGCATCCGCATCTTTTTAGGCCAGCCCAGCCCGTAAAGTCTTTTTAGGTCGTCCACATGGACAGAGGAGGCATAGTAGGCCCAAATTGAGATGGTGTGATGGCGTTGATGCCTTCACCCGAAAGGCCGGAATGGAATCGATTGGCAGATGACGGCACTGGACCGCGAGCGGTTTAGAGGACTTCTGCAACAGGCCAAGACCGCGTAACGGATGTAGCGCCTGATAACGTACCGAGCCCAATCATGTGTCTTCGCAGAGCGAAATCAAGAAATGATATGATGTACGCTCTATTCATACTACTGACTGATTCGGTACCGCTTTTAGTACACTCTGTATGATGTCCTTTCTTGTGCGCAAAGTGCAATTTGGGCCGAAACGAACTAGCACAAATAATTTATTACGCATGAAGGAATGAAATGTGAAGCAGCTTTTTAGCGACAGGTTTAGCCGCCGTAAAACCCGAAAAAAGCACCTGTAACCTTTGTTTTATTTTTTGTAATATATAGTATTGCGTATATATGCGCGTGTGTGTGTGTATGTGTGTATGTATGTGTGTTTGTTGGGTTCGGTTTTTACTTCTCATGTGCGATGTGTATCGTGTGCTTCCAGCGTGTTAGGAACCGGTGTCGTAGGAACACCCGACGACCATACAACAACTATAGATAGGACAGCACGTGACGAATAAAAATGTGTCCAATTCGGTTTTGGTTCAGATTTTTTTTTTGTGGAAAGCGTGGGTGTGTACTTTTTTTTCCTCAAATGTAAACAGTTAACATGTTACAACAATGGCGTCGGTTAAGTTCGGTTACAATTTACTTCTCCAAAAAATGAGCAAAAATTACCAGCTAAGAGATTTCAATACTCGGTTTCGGCTGAATAGTAAGAACGGGAAAATAGGGAAGGCAATGAACGAAATGTGTAGAAGGTTGGTAGCCCGTAAGGGGGCTATATGCATTAGATCCAACTACTGTGGTGTCCAAGGTTTGTCGCAGTTTGGTTTTGGTAGGGTAGTGCAAAGGGATGAAATTTAAAAGAAATAAAAACAAAGGAAAAGCAACAAAAAAAATGCATGCGAAGCACGATTTCGCACTGTAAATATAGCAGGTGAAAAGTAAAGTAAGAACATCGGATGAAAAGCATTGGACGCGAAAAAGGCAAACAATAAAATCAAACAACACATCCGGGGACGGAACGGGACGGGCCGGTTTCGGGTTGTGGATGTAGTGAAGCAAATGCAAACGCTGTGGCGGATTAAAATTATTACACTTTTGTTTTTTTTTCTTTTATTCAACACTTTAAAGATCTTCTTGTTAATACTTATTCGCTAAATATTCCTTCGATTTTATCTGTTTCCATTATCGTGTTTTGTTGCTGTTGTTTTTTTTTCTTATTTGTTTGTTTGTGGTTGGTTTTTGTCCTTTCTTTCTTTCTTTCTTTCGTTTTTTTCGCCCTTCTCATTTGGTTGGATTTCGTTTTCACCGATACTTCTCCAGTTCTCTGGTGGAGCTGCGGGCTCCATCCATGTGGTGTATATACTGTTCGCTTCCTGCTACACGGTGGCTAACCTTGCACTACACCCAAAGAAATGACCTTCCAAAGGGGCAAGAGGAAATGCAAAATTTAAAAAAAAGCGCACGGCGTGCAAATAAATCTAACAGTCAGTTGGACTATCATTTCCATTTCGTTAGTGTGATGAATTTTGTAAAAAGCTAACCCGTTTTTTTTTGGATCGAAACAAAAGAATTTTCCTCAAATAAAATTTTTGCTAATATTTTATATAAACGAAACAATACACCTCCTTTCCATCATCCCTTTTGCGATTTCTTTTGAGCAAAAGCATTCCAACAACGCTTCCCACGCGGACACACACACACATACAAAGAAAGTAAACAAAACAAAGAAACCATACACACAAACAGACGGGAAACAGACGAACACGGTTATCATTTATCAGCTGTACCGTGTGTGTTGGATCGTAATCGTAATATATTTTAGTATTGCTATCGGTTTGCGTTAACACAATCGTTTTGTTGATTTTCCATTCGCCATTTTGTTCTAATGAAGAACAGCGGGGGCACTGCCTTACAACTGGCGCGCTGCTGATAAGGGAAGCACGAGAGAACAAACAAAGCAACAGACGAAGAGATGCTGCTACTGCAACACTGCCAGGCCAGCTTCCCGGCAGAAGGAAAGCTAGAATGTCACGTTTTCATCCTACGCGAACAACAGCATACGCAGATGCAGTATGCGGGAGAAGAGAGAAGAATTTATGTTTCTATTGTTTTGTTTTGTTTTTTTTTTGTTTCTGTTTAAATTAAGCATTCATTCAACCACCGGTTTTGCAGGTTTTGGTTTTTTTTTACAATCAATTGTTTTAAATTTTATTTACGCTACCATAAAGACAGAGCGGGACAACCAAATGTGGCAAAAGAGGTGAGGTGGTCGGCCAAACGGAAAGTAATTCAGGTTCGCGCCGGTTCGTACATTATCCCGCAAGGATAGATAGACGCGTGTCGTACTGAGGTAAAATGTTTCCCTGTCCCCCCTTCGGTACGGAGGTGCCAATGGAGGACAAATTGAGGAGTAACACGAAATGCCGGGCTGCAGCAATTAAGTTTGTTCGAATCGAATTACTACTATTGCAGTACCAAACTAAAAGCAAAAGATGTATACGAGATTTCCGCTTTCCCTGGTGCTTCGTTCGGTTTAGGTAAAATAGAGTAGAAATATGGCGCTGTAGTAGTGAACCTAGAGCTTACATCGAGGAGCGTATATGCCAAAGGAGAAAGCTAGTAACATTCGGAGGAGCATCGTCTGATTGTTTGAGCACAAGGATGGGATAAAAAAGAGAGAAAAAAGAAGGCATAAACTAAAGCAAAAGTAGGCGCGATCCTCTTTTCGGTTAGATCGAGAAATAAATGGGGCAAACAAAAAAACTCACTAGAAACGGACTAATAAGTAGGCTATTCCTGTACACAACAGCACCCGGCTACACGCACGAACGCATAAACCAAAACGCAACGGCAGGGGTAAGCAGAAACAGCACGTAGTTGCCCTCCCTTTTTCGCATTAGCTTGCTACGATTCCGTCTCGATTTGTTTTTCCTCTTCGCTTTTCATCTCTCGTTTTCTCTCTCTCTCTCTCTCTCTCTCTCTCTCTCTTTCGCTCTCTTGCTGTATGATACTGTTTTCTTATTTGCATTTACAGACTTTCCTTATCTATCGTTTCTCTACTTTTCAAATGCGTTTTTTTCTCTCTTCCTTTTCAACGTGTTTTCTTTTCTTGTTCTCGTCCTATTTGTATAGTTTTACTGTTCGTATCCCTTTTTCTTTTTGTTTGCAGGTTTTGCTTTTCGTTTTCTTCATCTTCTTTTTCCGTTCTTTTTGCTTTGCTCGTATTCATCGGTAGTGATAAGGCAGATTTGTTGCTCTTGTATGTATGTGTGTGTGTGTATGTGTGTAATGTGTGGGACTATTTGTGTCTATGTATGTGTGTGTGTGTGTGTTTAATATGTATGTATACTTGTTTTCTCTTTTTTTAAACAAAAATCTAAGAAAGATGTGTCCCAACAAGGACAAAACGTTTGTCAATACGTTCGTGATTCCTTTGCCATTACATTACACCTTCCTTCCCTAAACGTTCTAGCACTCTACTCTTTTCCTTTCATTCACGCGCACCCATACACGCACACACACACACACACAACAAAAATGAAGAAGAACAATCATTCCAGGTTCTATTAGGGGGGTTGTGGGAGGTTGGACGGGCTCTACGAACCGGCCATCGATGTCTGTGGGGTGAGTGGTTGTCCGGGGGTTTGCTGTCCGCCCTGGGGCGTTTGCGGTGTTAGTGGCCCCTGTTGACTGCCGGGTCCTTGCTGCTGCTGTTGCTGGTTCGAGCCAGGGCCGCCTTGCTGCTGTTGCTGTTCCGGCGAAACGGAAGGTTCTTTCGTTTTGCCATTATTGTTCACCGTACCGTTGGCGCCGTTGGGATTAAGGCCCGGGTTCATGCCGACCGACATGGGGCCACCGTTGCTGCCGACGCCACCCGTCGGTGTGCCCGGTTGCTGCGGAAGAGGTGGATTTGCGGGAAGCATCATTTGCTGCTGCTGCATCGAACCCTTACTGAGGTCATCGTCCATCAGTGGCGACTGCGGGATCGGACCACCGGGGCCACCGAGCATCGACGGATCTGGACCCATCTTCGGTCCACCCATGCCCATATGCCCACCGGGCCCACCGCCCATCGGACCACCGCCGCCTGGTCCGGGACCGCCACCGCCCGGCGCCATACCCATTCGTTGCTGCATGCCGGGATTAAACATACCGGGACCGTGATTGTTCATCACACCGCCGCCTCCGCCACCACCACCACCACCGTACCCACCCATCTCCGTCATGGGTGGGAAGATTGGGTCGGGGTCTGCTTTGTACATACGATTCATTGGGCCACCACCACCCATGGGACCGCCCATCGGACCACCCATCGGTCCACCGGGTCCTCCCATCGGGCCACCCATCGGACCGCCCATCGGTCCTCCCGCTCCACCGCCTCCTCCGTGGCCGCCGCCACCCATACCGCCGCCACCGTACATGCCCGGGTTCATCATATTCGGTTTGTTGTATTGCATCGGCGGTATCTGCTCGTTAATCATGCCGGGACCGGGCCCCGGTCCAGGCCCCGGTACACCGTCCACCGGGCCACCCATCCCCGGACCACCGACACCACCGCCGCTACCGAGGGGAGTGNCCTCCCATCGGGCCACCCATCGGACCGCCCATCGGTCCTCCCGCTCCACCGCCTCCTCCGTGGCCGCCGCCACCCATACCGCCGCCACCGTACATGCCCGGGTTCATCATATTCGGTTTGTTGTATTGCATCGGCGGTATCTGCTCGTTAATCATGCCGGGACCGGGCCCCGGTCCAGGCCCCGGTACACCGTCCACCGGGCCACCCATCCCCGGACCACCGACACCACCGCCGCTACCGAGGGGAGTGTTCATGAAGGCAGGGTTCAGCGGCCGATTCGGTGGGCCACCGAAGTCCGGTGGCATGCCGGCTGCAGGCCCCCGGAACTGTGGCCTCATGCCCATGCCGTGCGGATCCATGCCCATACCGCGCTGCTCGGGAAAGAACATCTTCTGCATCTGGCGTAACGTGGCGAGCTGCTGCTCCCGATGTTGCCGCTGCTGGGGCGTCAAATTTTCGTCCGGCACTTTTACGCCCTGCAGCGATGGCTGCGGATGGCCACGCGATTGCGACAGCACGTTGCCACCCTTCATCAAGGGCAGCGACGCCACCAGCGAGTTCATCTGGTCGATTATCGTCGAGCTCGAATGGCTACCGCCGGGACCGCCTGGGCCTCCACCGCCCGCACCTACTGGGCCCATACCTGGTCCACCGCCTCCATGACCGCCACCTGGACCACCGCCGGGTACACCACCGCCACCGCTCGGGGAAATGTGCGACCCGACCGGCGACGGGTTTTCCATCTTCACGCCCGGGTGGCCTCCCACGGTCGGGTCACCTCCACCGTCGCCCTCCATACAAGAGCTGGGCGTATGATGGATCGTCGACGGTTTGGACATACCGTCCGGGTTCATGCGCATGTGTGGCCCACCGTGCCCCGTGTCCGACGGGTACATCGGCAAACCGCTGCCATCCTGGTCCATGCAAGCGTTCGGCGTGTGGTGAATGGTGGCCGACTTTTTCCCCATCACCATCGATGGATCGAGCGGGCTGCCGCCCGGTCCCATGCGCATGTGGGGCGGCATGTGTCCGTCGGGTCCGCCGCCGCCAAACATCGGCAGCGAACCGTCATTCTCCAAACAGGACGCATTGGCCGTATGGTGGATTGTGGCTGACTTTTTCATACCGTCCGGTGGTCCACCCGGTCCACCCATGCCCCGCGGTCCCATCGGATGGTGATCCGGTGAACCGTGCCCGTGNACTTTTTCCCCATCACCATCGATGGATCGAGCGGGCTGCCGCCCGGTCCCATGCGCATGTGGGGCGGCATGTGTCCGTCGGGTCCGCCGCCGCCAAACATCGGCAGCGAACCGTCATTCTCCAAACAGGACGCATTGGCCGTATGGTGGATTGTGGCTGACTTTTTCATACCGTCCGGTGGTCCACCCGGTCCACCCATGCCCCGCGGTCCCATCGGATGGTGATCCGGTGAACCGTGCCCGTGGCCGTGATCCATCCACGGTGACATCGCACCCGGTCCCACGCTGTTCCCGCTCATCTCATCCGGTCCCGGGCCGCCGAGCCGGTTCTGTTTCTGCATCTGTGCACAATGATATGCGATGATCGAGTTGAACTGGCCGCTCAGTACCGCTTCGGCGCCCTTGTTCGCGAGCGCCGTCGAGAACACGAAGATCTGGCTCTGTTGCTGCGTGTACTCCAGCTTGTTGGACGGTTTGTTGCCCGCCATCATGCCGGCCAAACCGGGGTTCATCTTCCCATCCATCGGGTGACCACCGACTCCGTCGAGTGGGCCACCGCCACCCATGACCGGACCGCCACCCTTACCCAGCGCATCCATTACACCGCTGTTCGGTCCGGGACCGCCGCCAGCGTTAATACTGCAAGCGTCCGACGGTTTCATTCCTCCCGGTCCAACCGAACCGGGTCTGCCCGTACCGGGACCACCGCCCTTCATGCCCGTTCCGTCGTCCTACAACAAAGAGAGAAGCGGGTGAATTAACACGGCAAGCTTAATGCAACGGATGACCACGGTACCTGTTGTTGCTGCTGCTGTTGTTGCTGCTGCTGCTGCTGCTGTTGCTGTTGTTCCAGTTTGGCCGCAGCCGCCTGACTCATCTTGTTCTTGCGGCCGCCTTCATCGGATTTGGAATCCTTCTTCGGCATCACGGCAGAGGTTGCTGTACCAAGTCTTACACCACCTCCCCTTCCTCCTCGTCCTCCGCGTCCCCTTTGCGGCAGGTGCTGCTGCTGCTGATAAGGCTGCGGTTGATAATCGTACAGCATTCCACTCCCCCGGCACTCAGGTTATGACCATCTGAGGGCACGGCGAGAAATCTATAGTACGTGTGTATGTGTGTGTGTGTGTGTGTGTGTGTGTGGTGGAGGCCAAGTCCAATCTGCAGTGTGGTCCGTCTGTACGGTCGCGCAAGTCCTGTGTCTCAATGGTGTCCTTTTGCAAATGGATGTACCTTCACCGCACCATACTGCAAACGGTTCACACCACGGTACCCACCAGCTGCCCGCAAAACTACCGATGACAGGTATCGCAATCACAGCACCGCGAACCAAAATAAAGCGGATCGGAGAGCGAATCACGGGGAACACCACCACGGTACGGTTTTTGGCACACTACGCGTACGCGTCTCGATGCGATCGGAACAATAAGCACTCAACCCACGCGATCGACATACACACACAGTGTGGGACTTTTTTCTTCTCCAGAACGGCGCGGACTTGTGCGTTGTATGGCGAAGGTAAACAACTTCCTCTACACAACAACCGACACTTTGGCGCTATCGCGTCGTGCCAACTCCACACTGCACTACGGATACAGTTCCGCAAATGCACGGTACGGCACGGTCCGATAACGAACGGAACGAAAAATGACCGGAATCGGAGCAAGCACACTTTAAAGAATATCGTACGGAGGTCCGGGTACCGCGCGCGCACTTCACTGTTTGCCACTTACTTTCCCCCTACGCACGTCTTTTTCGTGCTGCGAACCACTGCGTTGCGTGGTGCTGTGGGCGCTTTTGGTCGAGCGAAGGTTGGCCACGAAGCGGTGGTATGCCGCTAGGGCACTTTCGTTCGACGCCGCGAAATCGGAATACTCCGGGTTGTGAACCACGGATTTCGGCTACGGGTAGGATTCTATTATTGATGCTGCTGCTGCTGCTGCCTTTTTTGTGTTGGCCCTTGGTAATGTTGGTGATTTGCTGATTGACAGCTTCGATTAAGCACCACGGCGTCCACCGTACCACTACGGGCTCGGGGCTACGGTTGTTTACAGTGACAACTGATGATAGAAAATTATTGCAAAATAGTGTAAAATATGTATCAAAATATGCCAAAATAAATAAAAACTTATTTAATGTGCATTAACTTGTGAAAAAACAAAAATATTCTTTAATATTTTTGTTGACGTTTAATCAAAAATTTGCATTTTAAATAGCTGACGGCGTAAAGTGATGATTTTATTTGCGTGTGTAATCATTTATTATATAGTATTTCTAAAATGGTAATAAATAGATTTTAAATTTGCTTACGATATAAAATACGAGCTTAGATTATGATATAAAATAAACATAAAACACATCCATTCTGACTGAAGGACTCACCACTGTGCTTGAACGATCATCTTTCCGAGAATATAACACTTGTGTATAAACAACATCTTCATGCATCGAACAGCACAGCGGCTTTCCTCCATCTCTCCGAATTACTCCAAACATGTTGGCACTATCTATTGTTTTTTTTTGTACAATTCTCCTCATATTTTTGAACAGACAATACAAATTGTGACCATACACGTTCTTTTTTTATTATCACACCGCAAAAACAATTCATTTCTTCATTTTTATGAAATCAGACTCAAACTCGTACACACCGACCGAATTGTTATTCTTCTGATCATATTCTACCCAATCGTCTTCCGACAGGTCGATATCCTCAAACGTAGGTCCGTTTTCCGTCGCCTTTGCAATCCACCCAGAGCGAGGGCTGAATTCGATCGGTTCCACACCACGGCAATCGAAGGCAACGATTGTTTTCTTTTTACCGGCATCCTGTTCAGTGTAGCTTGCTGCAACGACGGGATCGTATAAATTTGCGGCAGGATTTCAGGTACAACCTTTCGTCTGTCTTCCCTCCGAAAGTCTTACCATTGGATCCTTCAATCACGTCGATACTATTCTCACGCGAACACATGCGACACTTCATGTAGAAGTTGAATCCTTTCGGATTGCGCGAGTCTTCGTTGGTGTGTTCGCTCTCGGTCAGATCATGCCACTTGTCGGACACTTCGCCACAATTTGTGCATTTGATTTTCAAGAAAAATGCATAGTTGGGATGGCACGTTTTCAGCTCCTCAATGTTTTCCAGCGTTGCTTTTATCTGCAAACCAATTTTACCCATGTTGGCGATGTGGTGCGGAAGATTAAACTCTTCTGGTTTGCTCTAAGAAACAGTACGAATACACTAGTTTTGATGTTTATTGCCCAACAAAAAGGGAAAGGATAGAAATAAGTAGCGAGCAGGTTTTTCTACTAATCAAGAACCGGCAAAACTATACACATGCTATAGTTTAAAGTAGTTTTGTGTTTGTTTCCTTTATTTTTTATCCAATTGTATGTTTTCAAAATATTGCATTTGACAGTTGATGCGAGCATGCGTTTATCAGGCACAGTTGAGCGTTCCAGTTTCAGCTTTTGAAATGGTTGTGTACAAACTGCGTTTCTGAAGGGAGTGGCTGTTTGCGCCACCAATTGTTGACAACCAAAACAATTCTGCTGCCGATGGGTTGCAATTCTGCCTCGTAAAACCGGCAACAACTAATCTATAGTTATGGCTCTGCTAGAGTCATCCTGTTGCCGATTGTGCCTTAATAATCCACCGCCGGAATCGCTCGTTTTTTCTATGTTTGATACCTTCCAAGGGAAAGTTCTGTCGCAGTTGATCGATGAGTTGTTTGCCATAAAGGTAAGGTGTCGGTTTTCCTTCTCTAAGACCATGCACGAATAATGAATCTTTCTGTACAGGTTTTAGAAGATGATCGACTTCACTCGCTTTGCCTGGAATGCGTCAATCGTATTAATACGGTGCACAAGATCAAGCAGCTGTTCGTAGAAAATGATCGCAAACTTCATGAACTGCAGCAAACCACCCAACCCTCGACCGGTGCCTTCGTGGAGGAGCTTATTTTCACTGCCTTTTCAGCCGACGCTTTAGACAATGCAAACGTCGAAGGTGAAGGCGCTGAATTAAGCCACGTGGTTGAAATAGAGCCAAGTGATCAACAACCAGCAACTGTGCCGTCGTTAGCTTGTACTGCTGCAGATCACATATCTACCGATGAGGATACAAATGATGCCACATTAGACCCGCACTGTGATACGAAAGTGAAGGATGAAACGGAAAAGCTGGATCCGAATCATGCTGATGGAAGTGAACCCACCGATGATAATATCCCACTCACTGCTCTGCCACCGATCCAATTGCCACGCAACAAATGCTACTTTTGTGGATTAACTTTCGAAAATTCGTTAAGCTTTACGCACCATCTACCGAGCCACTTTAACGATGTGCCCTACACCTGCAAGGAATGTGATGGACTGGTGTTTAAAACGGTACGGGAAGCGAACAAACATATCTCCTACCATGACGCAAACGAACGACCCTACCAGTGTCGCATCTGTACGCTACGGTTTCAGACGCGCATGAACAGCTTAACCCACGAGCGGAAGATGCATCGCTTCAAGCTGAAACGCATGGAAGCAAAAACGGTGAACGGCATCAACAAACGAAAAGCGTCCAACAAACGTAACAAACCGAGCACCAGCAAAGCGTCGCGCAAAGGATCGAAAAAGCTCGCCCTACATGGGTGCGAAATTTGTGAGCGAAAGTTTACGGCGAAGAAAAATCTTACCCGCCATCTGATGATTCACACCGGCGAAAAACCGTTCAAGTGTGATCGCTGCGATCGTTCGTACCGGCAGGCTGGGGAGCTTAAGAAACATCGAAGCACACACGGTATGAAGCAAACCAGCGGCAGTGGCAAAGTGCAGCAAACGAGCAGCAAACCAACGGTGGCCAACGTCCGGCCTGATCCAGCGGAATCTATCGAGTGTACGAATAAAAGAAACACCGTGAAACGTTTGCTTTCGTGCTAAAAATTGTCGCCCTTGTCGCCTCTCGAGTAGATTTATTATCACGCTAATCATGCATTTGGCATTTTCGTTCTACCGCCGGTGGACTACTGGAGGTCAAAACGGACACATATACAAACATATACACACACATACACATATAGGTAAGTACATCTGGTAACAGGTAACGGATAACGTAATCAGGCAAAGAAACACAGCATCCATTCAACGGTCCGGGCGATTTGGCATTACTTGCTAGAAGATAATTGTTGTCCATGTGTTTCACCCGTTTCGCAACATTCGCGAATCGCTTTAACAAATGGTCTTTACTACATACGCTCTAAATGCCTAAAGCTAACGCGCGAGGATTCCTCCGTTTGCAATATTAACGATCGCTAAAAACACACACACTCTAACTAACGACGCTCGCTCGCTCGCTCGCTCGCGATCCACCCAGCCCTGTTAACGATAACAATACACAGTAACTGCCGAGTAAAGGAACAATCCATGACTGTTGTATCAACCCTAACGGCGAGGCCTTGCTCTTCTCGCCGATCTTAAAATGACTAGAAACGATGGGTGGGCGAAAATGAATAAGAGTAAAACAAACCCTGGGCTCTAATACTGGCAAATTCAGTTTCCCTAGTCTCAACAAAACGTTCCGCTGGCTTGCAGCACAAGCTCTAGCACATCCTTAATATTCTAAAGTAAAGGGAGACAGGTTCTAACTTCCTGCCCTAATTGTCTTCCTCCTCACTGTGCGTGCTAAGCACCTGTTCCTGCCACCAGTCGTGCACCTCGTAGATCATGTTAGTATGCGCATGGCCAAATTTACCCATACTCGCTTGCTGCGCTTGCTGCTGCTGCTGTTGCTGCTGCAGCTGCTGCTGGTGATGATGGTGCAGCGGTTGCGAATGGGGCGAATGATCACCAGCACCGTACCCGTGGCTAAAGCTGTGGTGATAATGCAGATGCAAGCTGTGCCCACCGATCTCACCCAGATGGGACGATTTGCCGACGCTGATCGACGGCGGTGCACCACGCTGCTGCTTTTTCTTGCTCATGTAGCGATCCTTTTCATTTTTGGCCTGCGGATCGGACAGGGTTGGGGCGAGAAACTTGCGCCCACTGCTCGAACCGGTCGAATCGGAACGGTTCAGTACGGTGGCCGTTTTCTTGCGATTTTTGGCATTGTTTTCGATATCCTTGGCGGTTTGGTCGATGGTGTCGGGGAGTTCGATACCGGCACCCTCCTTACCGGTCGGTGATTCTTCCGTTTGCTTCGACAGCTGGCCCGGGCTGGTAACGGACGAGGCGGCCTGGGAGGTTGTGGAAGATTGTAGCGGTGACGTCACCTGGGACGGGTGGTGGGATTGCGTTTGGGTGGATTGTTGCTGTTGGGCTGGTTGCTGCTGCTGTTGGGATGATAGAGGCTGCTGTTGAGCTTGCTGGGAACTACCGGTGGGTACCGTTTGTTGCTGTTGTTGTTGTTGCTGCTGCTGCTGCTGCTGCTGTTGCTGCTGTTGCTGCTGTTGTTGCTGCTGTTTCTGATCGTTCGTTGCACGCAGTCCAGCGATGAGAGAGTTTTGTTGTTTCTAGAAGTGATAAGAACAATGAAGTTATTAATCGGTGAAACGTTGGCCACAAACGAAACGCCAACACTTACGGCCACATTGTTGGCGCGTATCTTTTTCAAACATCCTTCCAGCCAGGTACGGATCGTCTGCTTGGCAACTTCCTCCTCGATAATGTACTCAAATTCTTCCCGCGCCAACAGTTCCTCCAGCTGTAGTGCTTTCCTTATATCGACCGAACGGTACGAAAGCATGCTGCAAATGGAGTGAGGGGGTATTAAGTGTTAAATAAAAAAGCCAATCATTGAGCTGAAGACACTTGCTTGATCACGTCGTGGAACGTCACGTCCTCGCCGTTGTGCAGCTTGTCCAGCTCGTAGCACATGTACTTGAACAGCAGCCGATCCTTCTGCGGATCACACTCCAGGCGTCCTTTTAGCAGGCGCAGTATGAACTTTACGCGCCGCACCGGAATCACGCCCCGCTGGTGTATGTCCACGATGTTCCACGTGTTCTGGAAGTTTCGTATATCGGCATAGGACAGCAGTGCGTCCTCTTCGTTCGAGTAGAACAGTGAAAAGTTCTCCATGATAATAGCTACCCGGTACGGAAGAGAGAAGAGAGAGAGAGAGAGAGAGAGAGAAAGAAGAGAGAGAAAGAAGAAAGAGAGAGAGAGAATGAAATATGTTATTAAATACGATCGGATCGATCGGATCGACACTCGCTATCCGGTGCTAAATCCAATCACTGCGATACGTTACCGACAAGCAGGTTCAGCACGATGTACGTGATGATGACGTAGAAGGTGCAGAAGTAGATCAGGCTGGCAGTGAAGTTACCGCAGTCCGTTTCCCAGTAGTTTGCGGCCGGCGTACAGTACGGTGGCTGCACCATACAGTCATGCATGATCTTGTTCCAATCCTCACCGGTGACGATGCGGAACAGCATCGCGACACCGGTCACCGGGGAACCGAAATTGGCCCGCCTGGATCACGAAAAGGAGGCAGAGGAGTTTGGTTTTGCAGGCCGATGGCAAACAGTGAATGGAAACACGGGATTGGGCAAAAACATGTTCGTGTACACGCATCGAATCGTTTGTTCGATCGTGCGATCGTGCACATCAATATAGGTTCAGGTGGTGTAATGTAATACAATGCAAGATACAAAAGAGAGATGACAAAAACAATCGATGAAATGCGTACATACACACACAACAGACACACACACACAACAGACACACACACACAAGCGCAAACACATCGTAAAGGCGTTTTGATGCGTTTGATGAGCATGAATTTGGAATGGGGAGGGGGAACGTTTAATGTTTCGTAGCATTATCGTACGGAGGAAAGAGAAGAAAACACAGTAGACAAATTAGTGCACACGGCCAGTTGAAGCGTTTCCAGCCAACATCGATAGGAAGGAGAACAGTAAAGCAAACGGTAGCAAAAAAGGGAGGATCAAACTTTAATTAACGCACACACACGCACACACGCACACACGTACACGCACACACACTAGTTAATTTTTAAATAGGGCTTTTATATTACTAATACGCACGAAACGAGGGTGTACAGTGCAACAATGAGCAAAAGCCCCGGACAGCAAGGGGCATTGTACTAATACGAACCGAAATGGTTTTAGGAGAAAGCTACGAGGAGATAGACAATGATTTCAAAATGGCTGTTTTGATTCTAACCAGCAGCGCTGGCAAAGAAATGAGGATACAAAATTGCTACAGCAAAGTAAGGAAGAAAATAAAGGATACCAAAAACCTTATATCCAATGACCACAAACTACTGCACATGGGGTAGAGATTAATATGCTATCATCGATGGAACGGTGCCAGATGAAACAATGAGCTGTGGGTGTTGTGCAAATAGAAAGCGGATGAAAGCACAGTGCATGTTTGTTGTAGTGGGAAAGTTTTAGGTCGTGTATGTAATGTATGCGTTAAATAGTAATGGACCGATTTGTGATTACTTCGCTTAAGAAATCTTTACTCTATTGTCGTTTTATGGTGGAAACCTTTGGTAGATAGAAAAAGGAAAACAGAACGTCCATGCCTGGCAGATCACCGAAGTCCATCCAGACATGATCACCGAATATAGTCTCTTCTATTGAAAAATCCAATAACATCAAACAGTTATCTTTTTCAGGGTCTGGTCCATAAAGTTCAGCAGAAGTGCCAAAGATGAAGATCGTGGAGAAGGTTTTAATATATTTATTTAATTAACTATTACGGGCTATGCCGTATTGTTGAGCTAGGCCTCGACTGAGGTTTACATTCGTTGGTAGACATTTCCTCCTACCCAAGAGCCTTATCACGGGCATACTCGGTTGAAGGTCTTAATATATAGTCACCAAAAATTTGGAGCAACTCACCAACTAGCAACGAACAACCTGGGCGTCAAATGACACAATTTAGTCAGGTTTGACCAAATACAACCGATTTCATCCTTCTTTGGAACACTTTGAAATGGCTGAGCATGTTATCAGGCACCTCTAGAAGATTCTTAACCATTTCAACAGGTTTAAGCACATTTTTTAGCATCAGTCGTGACAGACTATATCGGAGGTAACAGTGAAGATGTTTCAGAACTTAATAGATCACAAGAATCACATGACTTCTGGAGAGCAATCTTAGGGACTGGGATCTCTATATCCTCCGTCATAAAGAACAATCAACGCCTTGTTTCCGGAGAAGCTCTTTCTGTTACATACGATCAGCCGGAAGGAAAATATCTTTCAGGACTTCCAATGATCGAAAAAACGGGTTCGATGTGTCTGTTGGACACCTAACGCCCTCATCAAGAAGTGTCACTCAAAGGAGGATGTGGTCGTTTATGCCTAATAAACTTGCTGAAGATAAACGTTGGGTTGAAGACTAAATTTATTGGAACTCTCCCAAAAATGTCACTTCTCCACTCAACTAATCGTCTAGCCCAAACTGGAGCTAAAGTTCCTGCATGCGATCCATATGTTCGTTGGTTAATTGTTTTAAAAATATGTCCATTTCCTATGGTAATCCATACATTACGATGAAAACTGATATAAGGGTTGCAAAACCGTAGATCGATACGGAAGATCGAGTAGTAGAAAAAAGCAAACAGAAATTTATTGGTCTAAACAGTATGTGCGCGTGTATGTGTGAGGGTGGAAGGTTTAAAAAGATTAAATGATTAGAAAATGGTGTGTGATCGTTGTGTTCCTTAAATCGCGGATCCTTTTTTTATGTTTTTTTTTTAATTGCGAGCAACGAAATGAGTCACTCCTGGAGGAATGAAACCCCAATTACTGCCCCGATGGCTTTGTAATGTAATGTAACGGCAAAGGCATTTTTTTATAGATATACGCGGCTATATTCTTTGTCAATTGTCTTCATGATTTCGGCCTGAGGAGCCTCTTTTAAAGATTTCTTTTTTTAGAGACTTAATTTTTACACATTTGTTAGAGAGATTTTTATTTGTACCACATAAAAGCCGGATAAGATAGACAGAGTTCTTGCTGGCCGAAATAAGATTCGAACAACGGTTGTTGGTGTAGCCACTCCAAAGCCATGGCACACGACCATAGGATCTTCACAACGATCAATCGTACATAAGCGTTTACTTCGTTACTCGTTTTACGCACAGCAGCTTTCAATCGTACGTTTTATAAAATAGATTTTTCAACGTTCTAACATTTTTGTATTGCGTTGCGTTATTATAAATTGTTAAGAATAAATTTTTAACTGGAAACATTGGCATATCGCTAGGGTTAAAGCCCTAACTTGACAGTTATTCTTTTGTTCACAGCAAAAACAGCACCATAAATGTACTATTCGATCTTCATCCTGTCGGCTTTCAGCTGTGTTGGATGCAGCAAGAAGCCGGTCACTAAAGTGCGCTTCCCATGAAAAGAATCTTTCATCGGGTACTGAGTACCAAGGGAAGTATCGAGCTTCGATTCGATCGTTCGCAAACCTATCGGAAACGAATTACATATTAACCAGGAACAAAGTTTAGTTCCAGCAAACAAAACACAAAACAAAAGTAACATGGGATGGAGTTCGAAAACAATACACAACTACTGCTTCGTATATCACGACAACTAGGGAACAATAAACAGAGAGCGAGAGAGAGAGAGAGAAAATGAGAGAAATGCTGGCATAAAAGAAGTAATGGACGGCGAACACAACGGGCAGAAGTAGGCACGACGCAAGTCGTAAGTAAAACACAATAGCAATTAAAACTGAAGTACAACATTGTGCTTGGCGACAAGCAAAACGCACAAACTGTAATGGAGAGATGTTGGAAAGAAATAGGGAGATAGAGTAGAGTGGATAGAGCATTCACGTTGTTAGAAGGTTTAGAGATTAGGAAAACGTAACAAAAACGTGGCACGGAAGCACTTACACAGAGCAGAGTTTAGACTTTACCTTTATGGCAGGGAACCATTTACCATAATGCAATGGTCGGCACGGCATGGTTTATAGCACTATAAGAGGCACTTGTACATGGGGTGTATATACTCTATCTAAAGTAAGCGGAAGCGCTAAACATACTTTTGTTGTTTGGTTGTTGTCAAATTTAGCAATCTCTGCTAGTAAAACTGGTACAAAGCTGATAGATAGAACAAACTATTCTCGTACATTTATACTGCTTCTTTAGAACCGTGTATACTATCACCTTATCACCTGCACCGGAACTTTGAGCTCGGCCGGTTGGCCAGACAAACAACCAGATCAATCGGAAGATCAATGTTATGGGTTTTTTTTTTGTTGTTTTTGTTTTGATCACTTTAACATCCCTTACGGTACAAAAGCATCATGATGGTAACAAATATGCGCAAAACAAAAGGAAACGATAAAAAAACCCAACAAAAGAAAATGTGTGGATCGAACTAAAACCCACACGATGGCATGATGGACAACACGTAAACACAGCGATGAACGAAGGCGCACAGTGAGAAACACAGTGTAGTCGCTTGGTAAGCTGGCCGCAGCGGCGAGCAAAACCCATCTCACCATCACGGGGTACGGCAAATGCTGAACGACGGTCGTACACGTATGGGTATGGTTCCGGTGGTTGTTTCATGTGGTCATATGCTGCTTTTGTTTCACTCCCTATATCCTATCGGGCATGCGCTCATGTTTGCACCAAGGCCGCCTAGCAAGTTAAGATCGGATCGCTCGCAAATTGGGTGATTGGGCGCCAAACAATTTTGCCATGCAAACTACCACCGGTGAGAGAAAAACAGAATCCAACAAAAAAAAAAAACATAATAATAACAAGCGAGAAATGGCCAATGCACGGATGGACGGTGTGTAGGTAAGCTGCACCACAGAAACGAAAGCCAAACAAGATTTGGCTGTTGATTGTCCTTCCCGCGGTTTGGGAACGACAACCATGGGTACGTGGGAGCTCACTCGCACCAATCCGGCAATGTGCATTTGGGCAGTTCCCCTTTTTAGCCTCGTTCGTTCAGCATTGGTCGTTGGCGGATGGGCAGTTCTGTTGCTGCTTTTGTAGTTGCGTGTATGCGTGTTCTGCTTTCAAGTTCCGGTTCGGCGCCACCCGGAACCCTCGTTTTGCTCGTGCGGCAAGCTTACGCGCGATTGTCGGCTGGGTGGAGCATGGGATACTGAAGCCCCCCCTTTTGAAAGGAAGCGGAAGGAACATCCATTTAATGGACGGTGACAATGACAATGATGGGCGATGGGTGATGATTCGACTAGACGACAGAAGGAATTTAGTACCGGTTGCCCATCGGTAGGCCGGTTTTTAATCGGTTTTTGTTTTGTTTTGTTTTGTTTTTGTTTTGCTGCTAATTTCGTTTATGATGAGGGTTACCGAATTTCGCAAAGGACAGTGAAAACTAAAGCAAACGTTCAACAAAGCCGCCCCTAATGTTAACGGGCAGGGAAATCGACGGGGACGGTGTGGGGAGGAGGTGTAGGGACAAGCCGTCACTAATCGGCTCACTAAAAACCAATGCTCACCGTCACCACCACCACTATCCGTTCCTTCCCACTAAAGGGGGAGGTTGAGGGGGTTTTTTTTTCTTCTTTTGTTTTGGTGTGAAAAAAGGAAGATGGAGAGTTGGGAACGGAAACAACACGCTTGTAGTGCCAACCGGCACACCGTACTTACCGACCGATACCTTCACCGTACTTGACCGTGCCGAACAGTATCGTACCGGCGAGGGCGTAGAAGAACACCAGCAAAAACATGCCGAAGATGATGAAGAACGATTTGCACACCGACACACCGACGGTAAGCATTAACATTTTCAAGGTCGTATGCTTGCCAGTTATTGTGAAAAACCGCAATATGACAACCATAAAACCAATGAAATATGATAAATCGCTCTGTAAGTTGTAAGGGCAGAAGGCAGATTAATAACATCCGGGGGCTACGACGAAGGGGGTGCTACTACCAGCTTGCTGCCATACTTACTCGCAGTGTGGTTTGCAGAAATATCCAGACGACACCCGCCACGGTCACGAGCAGATCGTACCGATTGCGCCTCGACTGCCAGTAGCCGCGCGGCGTGAACGCGATATTCTTCATCACCACCTCGATGACGAACACGAACGTGAGGATCGTGCTTACGATCACCAGCCGCTCGGTATGCACCTCATCTTTAGTCCACTGGAATGGCGAACCAATCGGTTCGGAGCGTTACGGTTTGCAATCCCACCACACCCAGCCACCCAGCTTACCGTGATCGACAGCAGCATACTGTTCACCAGCACCACCACGGCGATGCAACGCTTGAACGCAATGTGCTGCGTAATGTCGTAGACAAATGCGCGAAACTTACGTCCATCCGGGCGCGGTGGCAAATGCAACGGTTGTGCAATCTTTAGCCGCTTCTTCAGATCACACCAACGGCGCTGATCGACGGTCAGCAGCGCGGTACCCTTGTTCTCCGAGTAGTTCGCAATCACCACACCGACGAACAGCGTCAACCCGATCATGCAACCGAGAAAGATGTACACATGGATGTAGATCGCGTGCACCGGCCCGAGCGCCTTGATCAGCACGTCCCGCACATCGATCCACCCTTTGTACGACAGCACCTCAAACAGCGCCAGCATCGCGTCACCAATGTTGTCAAAGTTGAACCGCCTCGGGTTGGCCCACACGCGCGGCACCAGCATCGACGGGTACGACTCATTCACGCCCGGCGTCAGCTTCATCTTGGTGACGAACACGCGCCGCATAAACACGCCCACGCAGTCCTCGCGCTTCNTGCACCGGCCCGAGCGCCTTGATCAGCACGTCCCGCACATCGATCCACCCTTTGTACGACAGCACCTCAAACAGCGCCAGCATCGCGTCACCAATGTTGTCAAAGTTGAACCGCCTCGGGTTGGCCCACACGCGCGGCACCAGCATCGACGGGTACGACTCATTCACGCCCGGCGTCAGCTTCATCTTGGTGACGAACACGCGCCGCATAAACACGCCCACGCAGTCCTCGCGCTTCTGGATCGTCGGATCGTTGCACCGGGCGAGCCGGCCACCGTACAGCTGCACGCCGTAGCTCGCGAAGATAAACATCAGCAGTATCAGCAGCGTCGAGACGAGCAGTATCTCCTTGAAGCCACGGCACAGCTCGTACACCACCTTGCGCATGTGCGGCACCAGGGTGAAGATACGCAACGGTCGCAGACAGCGCAGTATCATTAGCAGCTGGGCGGAGGAGTTGCTTGGTACCTGGCGCGGCATCCAGATCAGGAAGCTGGTCGACACGACGTAAATGAACACGTCCAGCACGGACGCCACATCCTTGATGTACGCCTTCGGCGTAAAGAACAACCCGTCCGCCAGTATCTTCAGTGCCAGCTCGAGGCTCATGAAGATGACGAACGTGTACTCGGCGACCTGCAGCGCGACGTGCTCCATCACCCGGTACTGTGGCGTCTCGAACATCATCGAGATGCAGGACAGTGTCGTGACGAAGATCATTACCCAGTCGAGGTACGTTACCAGCCCGAGAAAGTTGCTGCAACGGCGGGTGTAAAAGAAATGGTTCAAAACGATGGAAACCCTACCCCTTAGCCACCGATCACTACTTACTGAAGGCTTTTGTACTGCACCTTTCGCTCCTTGCCGGTGAGCGGATCCTTGAGCCGTGCATCGTACCGCCCGTGCACGATACGCTGGCAGATCTTCCGGAAGCGACTTTCACGCGGCACCGCAAACAGTGGCGTATCGAAGAATGGGTGATTCTCGCGCAGATCTTCCTCCCGCTGATTGCGGCGCATCTCCGCCTGCTGGCGCTTCGCCTGCAGGATCTTAATGTCGAGATCGTGCGGCCGGGCCCGGGACGACGTCACCCGGCTAGCCGCCCCAATATCACCGTTCTCCATCAGATGTTCGTACGTTTGCTTCAGCTTGATCGAACCGCTGCGCACCGAACGACGGATCGAACGCGAACCAAACTTCTTCTGGTCGACGCGCCACGGTTTCGTCTGCGTGATCGTACCCTGCGGTTTGAGGCCCGCCTTCGTACCGGCCACGGGCAGCATGGATGAGTCGCCCAACATTAGCCGCTGGTTGTTGGAATCGTTGATGATGTGGGTGATCGCGAGCTTGCGCAGATCGCTACCGACCATGCACACTTTCGCCGTCTTGTTCATCACGTTGATCGGGCGATGCTTTTTGTAGGCGATGCGCGAATCCCAACACTCCGGCATCGGGCGCTGATAACCCTCCAGATCTTCCGGTTCCATCTCGAGCACAAACTGCTTCATGAACGATTCGCGCACCTTCGGCAGGGTGAAGTCGTTCGGTATCTTGTGCAGGATCGCCATCTGCGGTGAGTCGGGAAACTTCTCGAAGATCCGCAACCGGAACGGTAGCGTTTCCTTGATTTCGGCACTCTGCTCGCGGAACTTCAGCTGCTTCAGCTTCTTGATGTCTTCGTCCAGCTCGAGATTGTCGAGAATGACGGCCACGAACAAGCTTAACACGATCTACGGGTGAAAGAGAAAGAGAGAGAGAGAGAGAGAGAGAAAGAGAGAGAGAGAGAGAGAGAGAGAGAGAGAGAGAGAGAGAGAGAGAGAGAGAGAGATCCAGAGTAAGCCATCTGTTCAAAGGGCTCTACGGGATTCGGATCGACCAGGCTACTTACCAGCGTCACAAACAGATGGTAAAGGATAAAGTACACTGCGACGAGCGGCGTGAGCGTTTTGCTCGTCCGTATCATCGTCTCGTCCATCACCTCCACCCACGCTTCCTGCGTGAGAATCTGAAACATGGACATGAACGCGTCCGGGAAGCTTTCGAACTTGGTGTAATCGCACAGAAAGCAAAACAGCTGCATCGATATGCTGGAGCTGATGATCAGCAAGCACATGGTGAAGATGATCAGCGAACCGAGCTTCTTGCCCGGGCCAAAGATTTTGTACACGAACCCCTCCAGCATGGGCGACGCCTTGATCAGCCGGACGACGCGCAACACCTGGAAGTAGGTGAACCCGCTCAGATACAGCGCCGGGATGATGTGCAGCGTCGTGCCGATAGCAAGCAGCAGCTCGAACTTGTGTATCGAGTGCTTGAAGTAGCTGCGCCACCCGAGACAGTAGATCTTGAACAGCGTCTCGAGATCGAGAAAGAACGTGAACGTTATCTCGATGTAGTAGTACTTCTCGTAAAACACGTGCCGCTGGCGACCGTCGTGCTTGAAGTGCATGGTCGCCGTGACGATGCCGTTCGCGAGCACAACCGTCATCACCAGCATGCGGAAGTACGGCGAGCGCAGGATCGTGTGGCACGTTTCCGGCGCAATGCCGCCATGCTTGTTATCGTCGATCGTTACCAGCTTCCAGCCACTGTCGTCACCGGTGATGATCTGCGACGCGGTACTGTTCTGGATGTGGCCCCGGACGCCCCACATCTGCTGGAACTGGACGCGTATCTCGTTGAACGTTTCCGTAATGACCGCGATGAACACGTTCTTCACCAGCCAGGCGAGAAAGAAGATCATCGTGCTGAAGTAGAAGGCGGCACGCCACGCCGGCAGNACACGTTTCCGGCGCAATGCCGCCATGCTTGTTATCGTCGATCGTTACCAGCTTCCAGCCACTGTCGTCACCGGTGATGATCTGCGACGCGGTACTGTTCTGGATGTGGCCCCGGACGCCCCACATCTGCTGGAACTGGACGCGTATCTCGTTGAACGTTTCCGTAATGACCGCGATGAACACGTTCTTCACCAGCCAGGCGAGAAAGAAGATCATCGTGCTGAAGTAGAAGGCGGCACGCCACGCCGGCAGCGAATCGATCGCACGGTACATAATAAACACCCAGCCTTCCTGCGATGCCGCCTGATACACGGTGAAGATGCTGGTCGCAATGTCCTCGAACCCGGTAAAACCCATCGCGTAGTTGGTGAGAAAGTCCATCTTCATGCACTTCATGCCGGTCGGGCACTGGTAGCCGGAGTTTGGATCGAGCGAGCAGAACGTGTCCGGTATGGCGAGCGAGTTGATCGTTAAGCTTTCCGGCTCGGTCGTGTTCAGCACGCAGTGGTTCTTGAGCTCGCCGAAAAACTGCACCCCAAGCAAACCGTACAGCGACATGAAGAACAGAAAGAACAGCGTCACGTTGTAGATCTGCTGGCTGGAGCGTTTGAATATTTGGTTGATGCGGCTTTTGGGCATGGAGAATTTAAGGAAGACGCGCAGGAAGCGTATCATAATCAGGGGGCGCGGTGCGCGTACCGTGCTGAGGTAGGAAAACTTGGGCACGATACCGAGCATCTCGAACACCTGCAGGCTGACGGAAAGCCACAGAAACAGCACCATCGATGCGTCGAACTGGCACCAATGGTCCTTAAAGTATGGTGCTTCACCCTGCAAAATAAAGCACAGCGCAACAGAATTATGATTAAAGCGTACTCTAACGAAGGAAATTGCACTGGATAAACTTACCCGTAACGCACCACGGATATGTATCTTGGCTATCATTTCGGACGTGAACAGTAGCGTGGCGACCGTATCGCAGCAGAACGTACAGTACTGCAGGAAGGGATGGCGTTCGAACGTTTTCGGCGTGTTTAGCGACACGGACGTCAGCGATATCAAGGCACACAGTCGCATCAACCGGCGGACCCATAGCTGTTGGAGACCAACCGGCACGGTACGGTATAACCAACCCCCCCCATTACACATGGGTGGTGGCACGATTTGGAGTAGAACAAAACAAAATCCCCGGATTAGGGCTCTGTAGCAGTTGGGGGGGAGGAGGGGGGGAGGAGGTTTAAGAATGGGTGAGACGCAACATTTCGTAGCGAATCGGTTGGTGGTAGCGGTGGTTATTGATTTGGCAAAGGATTTATGGTGACTTTCATGCCATGCATCATACGTTTATGGTGCCGTGACAAACCATCGAACATGCTGTCGATGGAGTGACCATCGACTTCGTTGTTGGGGAGATATGTTTTGCGTAAGGCTTTATAAGGGCGGAACACTTTCTATATTTAGCACCTACACTTACCCATTACCATTTGCATGCGACACAATGGTTACAATGCGCGAGCGTAGCGTATACATTGAGGTATAGATTTTTACACAAAAGCAAAACATGCGTTACTAAAGTTAGCACATGAATTGTATCGAAACAACAGCAGAGTAATAACATCGAATGTGATAAAGATGGAATAATGAATAATAAAGTGTGTTATGTAAGCATGCATGAATAATATAAGTAAAAAGATTAGAAAAGTGAATTAGAAAGTGAATTTTTTTTTGAATGGCTTCAGTGAGTTATTTTATTTAAAATTATTGTATTTTTTTAAAGAACTTAATCTTTTTTTTATTTGCTGAATAACGGCTAGACCGTATATCTATCTTTTATGTTTATTATTTATTTTAAAACCAAAAAACCCTATGCAGTCATCTCTCTCATAACGAGCTAAAGTTGCTTTAGTCTTTAAACGATAATTTGTTTGTTATATTTTATTTTTATTCGCTGCAGAACCAGGTATATCTCATAGGCTAGTAAATCCAACTGCATTGAGAAAGGGATTTTCATAGCATTAAAAATTATTTGTTATTCGAAAAACTTTTAATGAAGGAGTTGACCGTATTATGAAATCAAAGTTTTTGTGTAATCATTCCACTTTCGTTTTCAGAATAATTTCAGGAAAAAAAAGTATTTTTCTGAACGAAGCGATATGAATTAACAAATACGATAAACGTGTCCAAACGGTTAAATATTTAAAAAAAAATCCAATGGAGGCGCACGGTACTTTGTATAAAACACCAGGCGTCTCCACCATACTTTCGTTAAGGAACGCTTTTACGAATATGGAATTCGCTAAACCATACTATAGACACCCTTCAAAGTGTAACGCCACGGTCATTCCATACACGTTTATCATCAAGGCGGAACGCCACTGGTCTAATTCGGAATCTAATGATTTATAAATACCACCACGAGCAAGCAGTAAGGGTTGGGTCCAAGCCCTTCTCCTTCGCGGAACGTTCTACTTCCGTTCAGGAATGCTGGCAACAATCACAGCTGGTGGAAATTAAATGCATTAGGTGCCATTAATTCGTCCACCTGATATCGTACACCGATATCTCACAGGGTGCGCCCGTATCGAACAGGTTCATCGATCCCACCCGGCCGGGAATGCGAATCGGAAGCGAGTGTTTATCGCTTGCGGATGGCGTCATAATTCTGATGCGGTTTGAAAAGACGAAACGAAACGAAACGCAAACATGCCATTCTCGAGTCGGAAGCAAGCGACAAGAAAAGACAGTACGAGGAGTGTTAATAAAACAAAATGAAAAAAAAATGTGTGAAAATGGATAAAAGAATGAGAAGAAACGAAACATTCCCGGTAGGAATGTGAATTCCATCAATGAAGTACCTTCGCTACTACGCATGGTCAGCATTAGGCTACGGTTTTAGCAGTCAGTTTAGTACGGTTTATTAGGTTCTATTGCATTAATTTGATTTCGTGATGAATCGGTGGATGATGATGGTGAGGATGCTGATGTGGGATGTTCAGTCTCTACCGGTAGTAAAGGCAGCAGACGACTAGTACGGCGGTGTATGTTCAATTCGATAAAGATGGTCCACAAACAACGCAACAACAATGAGAACGATACGAAGAGGAAAAACAAAACAGAAAACAAAAACAGAAACAAAAACGGATAAAAATATCATAAACTGTTAATTAACAACACACACCACAAACACACATATACATATATATATATATATATATATAGACGCAATGCAAATTACAAAACTACAACACATTTAGTTATTTCAACGCAAAACACACGCACTGGCAGTGGGTCACGAAAATAAATGTAAATGGAGTGGTTGAAGTTTGCCTTTTTTTAATTTCATAACTGCCGCCAGCAGCTTAACAACACCATGTGCCATGTACAATGTGACGGGCAGGATTAAGGGCATGGTAAAAGGATTACCACGTACGTTCACACCACACGTGCGTTACTATGGTTACGTATTATATGGGCCCGGCAAGACGAACGTGAGGGAGAAAAAAAAACAAACCCACACACACACACAAACAAACAAACACACACACAGGATGGAAGTCAGGTGACGCTGATACCTTATTGACCCATTCGATGTCCGCACTTTCGTTGAGCGACTCTTCCGGACCGTAGTCGGCGAGGACCGGTTCGCCTTTGATGCTCTGCTTCCGGCCCAGCATGTTGCTCGTTTTCTTTTTCTTCTTCGACGCGGACGCGCTAAGGCCCGTTACCGCCGTCGCCGCGGCCGCCGACGTCGTCGTCGTGGTTGTCGTCGTGGTTGCTGCGATAGCGTACTACGGTTAAACCTCGATCACCTTCCGTGCCTGTTGCACAATTCTTTCTTTCTCTTTCTCCCTCTCCCTCTCGCTTCTCCCTCTATCGCGCTCTCTCGCTCTCACACTATCTCTCTGTTGCTCGCTCTTCTTTTACTTGTGGTGGAATTTTTCCAAATTGTAACACCAGTTCAAGATGGCGACCATACCGTGATGTGGGTACAGCTTCCACAGCTGGCCCAACACACACACACACACACNCATGTACAATGTGACGGGCAGGATTAAGGGCATGGTAAAAGGATTACCACGTACGTTCACACCACACGTGCGTTACTATGGTTACGTATTATATGGGCCCGGCAAGACGAACGTGAGGGAGAAAAAAAAACAAACCCACACACACACACAAACAAACAAACACACACACAGGATGGAAGTCAGGTGACGCTGATACCTTATTGACCCATTCGATGTCCGCACTTTCGTTGAGCGACTCTTCCGGACCGTAGTCGGCGAGGACCGGTTCGCCTTTGATGCTCTGCTTCCGGCCCAGCATGTTGCTCGTTTTCTTTTTCTTCTTCGACGCGGACGCGCTAAGGCCCGTTACCGCCGTCGCCGCGGCCGCCGACGTCGTCGTCGTGGTTGTCGTCGTGGTTGCTGCGATAGCGTACTACGGTTAAACCTCGATCACCTTCCGTGCCTGCTCTGTTGCACAATTCTTTCTTTCTCTTTCTCCCTCTCCCTCTATCGCGCTCTCTCGCTCTCACACTATCTCTCTGTTGCTCGCTCTTCTTTTACTTGTGGTGGAATTTTTCCAAATTGTAACACCAGTTCAAGATGGCGACCATACCGTGATGTGGGTACAGCTTCCACAGCTGGCCCAACACACACACACACACACGCCCACACGTTCACAAACCACCATTCACCATTAAAACGTTACACAACTTCATTTCTTGCGATATTTTCCACACCTTCCACGAGATACCACTTCCGACATGGGTTTCATCTTGTTATCTCATCACCTCACCATCGCTGGACCATTATATCGATCGGTCACGGGTAGAGATTTTTGCAACCGACTTTTCACAACGGCTGCCATCTTGAATCCGGGAACATCTCACCAGCGCAAAGCTTTCGCCCACATTTTGCTTCCATCTATTTGCACCACATTCCGACACGACGTGGTACGCGTTAAGATGCGGAAGATGTTAACTATTCACCCACTGGGATGACTGTAGATATTGAAACAAAGCTGGTACAACGATGCTAACACTGAGAAAATAACAACAACAACAACAACAACAAACGAAGGGAAGAACAAGCGCGCAGACCCAGCATACGCGGCGAAGCCAGATTCTGCACTGACAGCGCGTGTTGGTGCAACTGCTGACACGGTGGAATCTGGCCCAACGCTACGGTACCGCTCCAGCGAGAGATCCATCCAGTGNGAAGATGTTAACTATTCACCCACTGGGATGACTGTAGATATTGAAACAAAGCTGGTACAACGATGCTAACACTGAGAAAATAACAACAACAACAACAACAACAAACGAAGGGAAGAACAAGCGCGCAGACCCAGCATACGCGGCGAAGCCAGATTCTGCACTGACAGCGCGTGTTGGTGCAACTGCTGACACGGTGGAATCTGGCCCAACGCTACGGTACCGCTCCAGCGAGAGATCCATCCAGTGTGAGATTTGATGAGCGCAAATGCGTGCGAAAATATGGTCATACTCAACAGCAAAGCGGGACGGAAGCATCCGTACCGGAACAAACTGATGATGATGGAGCTGAGCGTCTAGTGCGCTTGTGCAGAATTTATTATTTACAAAACGTGCACCAGTGCGAAACGTAAACTTTGCTCGCGCTTTCATGTTTGCTTTGGACGTTTCACTTGCTGGTAAAAAGGGTAGCGCAACAGTGAACATGAGCATCCTATTCATCTGTTTAAGGGATAAAAGTTTCGTGTTATCTTTTGAGCATGTTAAAGCTGATGCAACCTGTTGAATGCGGTAACTTTCTTCCTGCTCAGAGAAAAATAAATACCAAAGGACAGAGAAAGAGAGAGAGAGAGAGAGATTATTTGTGGGAAATGAATTCGTTCCTTACCTTACTCAACAGGTTTGTTTACATCTGGTGTCCTCCCGCACTGTATAGCTGCTGTTACTCACAAAGTTGCGTGATCCCTTACTAGGAAGGATATAATCAGCTGTTTTGTTGTAAAAAGTTGTTTACTAACAGTACACCTGGGACTGAACCAAAGAAGGTCGTTACGAAGCTGAATGCTGCGATGGTTGCTATGGTGGTCCGTTACTATGGTTTTCAACATGTACGAGAGTTTGGTTCCATCTATGTTTCCATGTACAAATGGTTTAACTTGTTCCTGTTTGTATAGAATATTCTATTTGATTTTTTTTTTATTCATAAAGAACGGCCAGTCCGTATTGCTTCATTCTATTTGATCTCCGGGAAATAAATGTTCGCATAAAGCATAGATCAAGAGCATTATTATTTGATACTCATTCGAATAAAGTATCCGTATGCAATATTAATATAATGAAAACTTTATCCTAATATTTAATGGCTAGAATTTAAATTATTTAAATGAACTTTTATGTAAAGTTTAGTTAAAACGATCATAATTTAGAAAACCTCAAATAAGAAGCATCAAAGTATTATAAAAAATAGTAGCATTTAATATAAGTTTTAAAAACTCTCTTTTAACACAGCGATTTTGTGAAAACATGTGAAAAATGATGAAAAATATTTTTTAAAAATCGGTAATTGTTTATTGAAATATTTTAACATGACAGACATTTATTAAACGGAAGAATAATTTTCCGGTATGTCTTTGGATTATGCCATAAAGCTACTAACGAACCGGATTGTGTTAACTGTCTGGATTAATGAACTTTTTTTTTTAATTTATGTTAGAACGGACCAGACCGTTTTAGGCTATTTGTTAGCACGTAGCCAGCTAGTCGACCTTGGTACGGGGGGACGATCTGAACGGTTTTTTGCCCCGGTCCTGTCGTGTTGGAACTAGCGCCATTGCCAAATACACCACCGGGCTGCCCCATTGATGATCTTTTGGGGATCTTTATCAATCCATAAAATAATTCCTATTGTTGTTCTGCTGGTAATGTAATCGAATGTCTATTTGCGGGCGTGGAATAGAAGCACCAACCAAGCACGTGTTGGAAAGTTCATTCCACATGTTCCTTTTTCTTTATCGCCCTTATCTTTGTATGTATTTTCCTATGCCTTGCCAGTGTGCTACGATCGCGGAAGGAACGATCGCAACTTTCGCATGTGTACGGTTTCTCGCCGGTGTGTAATAGACGATGCGCTTGCATGACCGTTCGTTGCCGGAAGCGTCGCTGGCACACATCACACTCGTACGCCTTTATATCGTTATGTATCAACTTATGGCGCCACAAGCTGGTGTACTGGGAAAACATTTTGTTGCACACCGAGCAGCTGAACGTCTGGCGCTTGGTGTGTACATTTTCGTGGCTTTGCAAGGCGTATGCGTTCGGTAGTTTCTTCGAGCAAAACCTACACTGATACCCGGTTATGTGTCGTAACCATGAGTGCTCGTTAAGCGCATCGGATGTAGCGAACTCTTCGGTGCATTCATTGCAGCCGATAGCTTGAAACAGATCTGGATGCTTTGCCTTCCCGTGTCGGAGCAGTTGTTTGTCTTTGCTGAACACAGCCGTACAGTGTGGACAGATGATATTAGATTCAACGACGGTCCGTTTTTTCCCCTGTTCCCGCCGCCTTCTGTCCTGGCTATCATGTAATTCGGCAGCTTCCAACCGGTTCGGGCAGTCATGCGTCATATACGCATCATATGTGGCGAAATAAATCTCACACCATTCGCAGACGTACAGATTCTCACAATTTACCATTGCTATGCCACTGTGCGCCACTGCTGGCTCGAGAGTGTTCTCAGAATGGGTGCAGTATTCTTGAACGCCTGCACGGTTTTCATTGATTTTTTCTTCAATATCTTCCAACTCCTCGCGGGCATTCTGCGCTGTGCAATTGGATATTGCAAATCGTACAGGAGACTTTCCCGAACTTCCGCTGACTAGTATCACTTCAAATTCCGACTGTGCGTCCGTGTCATTCGATTGCTCTGCATAGCAGATGATGGAATTACTGTCCCCGTTGTCCGATGTTATTTTCTCTTTAACTTCGATTAACTCCAAGCTTTCGATACTTTCAACCGCCTCGGCATGGTTAAGTTGTTTTTCTTCGGTGGTGCTTTCGGCCTCGGCAGCAGGTTCAGCGTCAGCTTTCGATGGTTTGGGAGTATTTTCTTGCTGTGTTGACAGCGATTCTTCTTCACTAGAACTGCTGCAATAAAAAAAAGTATTGATTAACATGCGTACTAGCGGAAACAATTTAATGAACCCATTTAACCTGATCATTTGCTGATATTTGCGATTCTGTGCGATGAATTCTTCTCGGATGTCTCGTGCGGTACACACCTTTGCAACACATTTCTTGCAGATGGAGGATAGCGTTTCCGTGGGCAGTATCTGAAAACAGTACATGCAAAAGGGATAGGATTAGAGAGGCATGTTTGAAACGACGGCAGTCAATAGCGTACCTGAATTTGAAACAAATCCAGCAACGCATCGCGTATACAAAAGCCTTTGTATGTGGCGAACAGGGACACGATTTCGTTCAACTGTGAAGGATTCAAACACAACCTGCAGTACACTGTGAGCATATTTTGTGCTTGGAATGCACGCTATATCTTGAAAGTAATTGCTATTTTCGCTTTGCTAACGAACCCAACAGCTATTGTTTACGTTTGTGGTGAATACGGAACGAGATTTGATGTTTGTTACCGCGAAACCAGTGTCCATGCAGCAAAACTCTTCTGCCTGTGCAGCACCGAAAAGCCGAAGATGTCAGATCCCGTGCGAAGTTTGACAGCCAGCAGCGTTCTGAAGGAGTGTGCGTGAATCGAACAAAAATGTACGAAACGGCGTGTGTACGTGCGCGCGTGTGTGTGTTTGGTGGCTAGTGCAGGGCATGGTAAATGAAATAATTTACAGCACATTTTGTGGCACATAAATGCATCTCGGCTGAAAGTTTACGTTGCCGCTTGTGACCGTTAGCTGTTGAGTGGTGCAGTTTTATTGTGCAGGTGCAACCACGCCAGTATACCGCCAGTCTTGTTGTGATCCTCACCGCAGTGGTTCATCGGCGTTACGATGCTATAACCTGCCCAGTGGAAAGAAGAGAAAGAAGAATTAATCTATTAACTTCAATTGGCGATAGGTCAGCATCCGTTCAAGCGCCCCGTCTTGGCCACGCGAACCGCACACCCGGCAGTGCATCCGAACCGCTTTTCACAAGTCCCTTTCGTACAAGTCCGGCACTCCGGACACAGTTTTGCCCCAAAACCGTTTCGCTGCATTCTTGCTGGCCCGGGGCTTTGTGCTCCGTGAACCCTGGTCAGGCCATTAACCTGCAAATTGGCAGAGAAAGAGACGCAACCGAGCGCGCGTGTGTGTATGCGTGAGTGAGTGTGTGTGTGACGCCGCCATCAAATCGTGACCGTGACCGTGGCCATTATCGGAACCGTGCGTGCGGACTCGCTATCCCTCGGTGGTGTATTTTTCTCTTTGTTCTTGCGGTGGCATTACCGTTTTAGGTAGTGCAGTGCGCGCTGTTCCCGGTGTGTCCGTGGTGTCTGGTTTTAGCTGATTAAAAAAGCAAAGCTTGCTGCAATCCGCGTGAAAACAAACACCCTAGAAAGATGAGTGAACAAATGGCTCGGCTGCTGAACTGCAGCGTACTGGTGCTCGACGATAGCGACAAGCTGGTGGCCAAGTACGACCACAAGGTGACGGTCTTGTGCAGCTACGATCCACAGGGCATGGCCGTGCGGTTGCTGCACGAGGGCAGCACGCCACCGAAGCAGCTGGAAGAGTATCTGGTGAGCGGGTCGAGCACAACGCATCTTAGCCGGGGCCACACGTCACATATGCTGCTCGTCGGTGGCGAACTGATACTGTTCCGGTTTGCGTCCCGAGCCGACTGCCAGCAGTTCCGCGGCCTGCTGCACAAACTGTCCGGCAAGGTGAACTCAGTATTTAACCTCCGCACGGAGGACTCATCGGCGTCGCAGTATTTCCAGTTCTATGGCTACCTCTCGCAGCAGCAGAACATGATGCAGGACTTTGTGCGGACGAGCACGTACCAGCGGGCCATTTACAACAATGCGCAAGACTTCCAGCACAAGGTCGTGCTGGATGTTGGCGCTGGGTCTGGTAAGGAAAGGAGTGCTGTGGTGGATGCGTGCCGTCACGGCTCGCGGAAGGTGTGGGTGCCGTGCTAATTGTTCGTGTTTGTCTGCTTTCAGGTATTCTTTCCTTCTTTGCCGTCCAGGCCGGTGCGGCGAAGGTGTACGCGGTGGAGGCAAGCAACATGGCCCAGTACGCCCAGCAGTTGGTCAGCTCGAACAATCTCACCGATAAGATAATCGTGATCGCCGGCAAGATAGAGGAGATCGAACTGCCCGAACGGGTGGACGTTATCATTTCTGAGCCGATGGGTTACATGCTGTACAACGAGCGCATGCTGGAAACTTATCTACACGGCAAAAAGTGGCTAAAGCCGGACGGCAAGATGTACCCGTCGAGGGGCGATCTGCACGTAGCCCCCTTCACGGACGAAGCGCTCTATATGGAGCAGTACAACAAGGCGAACTTCTGGATGCAAACCGAGTTTCATGGCGTAAATCTGGTGGCGTTGCGCGATGCCGCAATGAAGGAATACTTCCGACAGCCGATCGTCGACACGTTCGACATACGTATATGCATGGCAAAATCGATCCGGCACACGACAAACTTCCTCACGGCGGACGAAAAGGATCTGCACCGGATTCAGATCGACGTCGAGTTCCACATCCTCGAGACGGGCACGTGCCACGGGTTGGCGTTCTGGTTCGATGTCGAGTTTGCCGGCACGTGCTCACAGATCTGGCTGTCGACCTCGCCAACCGAACCACTGACCCATTGGTACCAGGTGCGATGCCTCCTGCAGACGCCCATCTTCGTGAAGCAGGGCCAAGTCCTTTCCGGGAAGGTCGTGCTGGCGGCTAACCAGCGCCAAAGCTACGACGTGGAAATCGACCTCAAGCTCGAGGGCACCATGATCAGCTCGTCCAATACGCTCGATCTAAAGAACCCGTATTTCCGGTACACTGGTGCACCAGTTCCGGCCCCACCCGGTTCCAATACCACATCGCCGAGTGAAGCATTCTGGAGCCAGCTGGATGCGCAGGGTGCCCGCAACGCGGTCAACCTCGTGAACGGCATCACAGTGAACGGGCTCGGCGAGGTCGACATGTCATCGACGATCATCAACACGAACCTGATGGCGATCGGGGCGAACGGTGGCGGTGCTAACCAGCCCAACATCCATCCGGGGCTTATCTCGAGTACGGGTCGACAGCAGCAGGCCGCCAACTCAATCATTGGCCCCCAGCAACAGCAGCAGCAGCAGCAGCAGCAGCAGCAGCAACAACAGCAGCAACAATCTACAACGGCACAGCAGCTTGCAATGACGCCACCGATCGGGTGTGCGGCTACCTCAACGCAGAACGTCGCCCAGCACCAGCTGATCGGTGGCGCCATCTCACCGTCGCTGTTCACCTCCCCGGCTCAACCTATCCTCAACAGTCACCATCATCATCCGGGCCAACCGATTCACGGCAACCAATTCTACTAGGTACATCCGGTGGATCTATACTGCGGTACCAATTGCGTTACCCTTTGGAAAGACTTTAACCCTCAGGGGGCCTGCCTTTCGCAGTTCGCAGTGAGGATTTGTTGCATTTTTAGAAGCTAGCTGTCACAGCTATTGCTTTGTTTGGTTTTCGTACAGAGAGCGATCTACGATCGATCGGTAGGCGCAAGTAAGGAAACCATCCCGAACACTAAACATCCCATCAAACATTCGCATTACACATACACAAACCTCCTCTCTTATACACTCATACACACACTCACGCTTGTACGTATTGCTATATATATATACAATTAGAATACAGATCCTAAATTAAACGATCATCCCTTCCCAAGTAACTGTCCGAAGGATCTTAACTTTTAGTGGCGTAGGTACATGGAACGATGCATTACAAAAAGCAACAACGATCCATAAACTTTTTTTTTAATGTGTCTAAAATATTAAGCTTCCTGTCTGTTCTTCGGTATATACAGTACTGGGAATATGTAAACGCACGTACACACACACACACACACACACACATTTCTCATTTCTCATTGTAACATTGTGGATTGTTTTCCCGCCCTGAGATTAGTAGCATTTGCTAACGAGTTGATGAGAGTTCCCGCTAACCGGCTTTTGATTTACGCTTCATCGCAAGAGATTCATCCAATTTAGGCTGTTTGTGTGTGGTGTGTGTATTCTTCTTCGCTATATCTTTATATGTTATGCTGCTGTAAGCTGTACATTTTACTTTAATTTATCTGTCTTTCAGCTTAGTAATGTATGTTTTATGTTTGTGTAACTTTATGTCAAAAAAAAAAATGGAACACGTCAGCCGACAATCGATTCCATCCATCAGTGGCGTATCTAGCGTAAGGATCAGGACAATAAGTTAAAGCAACAAAGGGAAGATGAATTTTGAGAGCGTAAGCGTAAGGCAGCATGTCTGTGACACCATTGCTTTCTTAGCAGCACGATGGTGGTTTATGTAGCATTCCGGTATCGATTGAACATAGTCATTTGGGTGGGTTTGTGTGGGATAAAGCGTGGGGCACGCCTACAGGGTGCATTGCATACGCCCGTTCGGAACGGATAAATCGTAAGCTGTGGGTGCGAATGTTATCTAGACCGGCTAGACAATTTTACTGCGGCACAACCACCACAACAAGAAGAAAATGAGATTAACGTTTCAAGCGCTGGGGAGAGACTCACGTGTGGGAAAAGCATTTGGTACGGTTTTAAATTTTGCAGCCAGCTATTCCGTCAAGCGACACACTAGTGAAGTAAGGCTAACAGTTAAATTAGGCAATGACGCTTACAGACAGATCGTAGCTATAATGTTAATGTTTAGAAAGGAGAAAGCGAGAATGAAACAAAACAAAAAAAAAAAAGGCACGTTCCCTTCCAATTTGAGACAACGCTAGGACAAGCAACTGCAATTGAGGCATTTTTGTTTTAATTTAATGATAATTATTACTGCTACTCTTAATAACGTTATTATAATTATTATTACTATTATCTAGTTTCAATCATCGTATCGAGGGTAAAGTAGGAAAGGGTTCTTTCTTATACATTTCTGTACGACATAATAAACCAAATCCTGGCATCTCTGACGTCTCATACAAAAGAAGATACAACAAAAGAAAACAAATAGAAATACGTTTAAGTTCAAAAGCTCCTTTTTGTGCCGTGTTTTGTGTGTGTGTGTTTTTTTATATATTATTTGCGCTGTCTTTCCCTTTCCCTATCATTCCCTGCATACCTCCTGTCGCCTCTTTTGTGTGCTTTGTTTTATTTTATTTCAGTGTGAAGCCTTGGTTTTTTGTTCTATGATTTCTAGAGAACTTCCGCTACGGTTAGCCGCTTGCACAAGAAAGTCACATAAAAACATTAGGTAAAAGTACGGTGGAAATTTGCAATTCCTTGCAAACACGGGAACTGGGAGGAGCGTGTTCCTTTACCTTACTTTAATCTCTCTATTGATGATGGTTTTTGCTTTCTGCTTACTTACAGGAGTACATTCGTGCCCAGGGCAGGAGTGAGATATTTGTCTAGCAGCCCAGCCACACAAGGCAAAAGCGAAGCCCTGGACAGCGATACATGGAGGCAGCATGGCGATACACGCAGCATAACACCTTAATCTACGTAATCTACGGAACTAAGTCATCCCTAAAGACAACGACATATAATGGGTGGGGTTCTACGATCAAGGAACAGGAACAACACCAGCAGTCAACTGATCATAAAGCTATCGTGCTACAATCGTGGCTTATTCTTGATTACTTTCACACCTTGCACTATCAGAAGCGACAAAATTATCAGCGTAAGAATGACGATGATGTTCACCTGTTTTGTATGCGATCCTTTACAATGATCTCTTTCGTTGTCTCTCTTTCTCTCAGGTATTGAATTACGGTTAGCGTTCAGTTGGGCGGGCAGATGCATTTTATTAACAATACGACGACGGTTAGGGTACGTCTCTGTTCGAAGAAAAACATACAACCATCCACTCAAAGAATGGTACAATAGTATTGTTACAGCACCGTGCGTGTTAACCCCTAAAGCAGGAGGCTACAGTTTAGCCAAAGAACGCTCTCTAGTGTGTAGTGCAGCTTAACTATTACCGCCAGTGTACCGAGTACGGGACTCGGACAGTGCTGCTCTTACTTAGCAAAACAATTTAGCTGTGCGAACGTTACGAAACAACAGAGATCTTCCAGTAAGTTAGGGGCAAGTAATAAAGGGCCGTGCAATGGACGGAACCGTTCGGAAAAGTGGGCACGATTTTCTATATGTTTATCGCGCAGAGCGCATAGCGAACACGGGCAGGCGAGACGGCAAGCTGTATCACACACCGAGGTTACACAGAAAGACTAAAGAACTATAAGTAAGCAATTTTACCATACCGGATAGTATCGAACGACTTCAATGTAGAGTTATAACAGTAGCGCGCGTGTACTATGCAGCACCAAGTAGTAGTGCAAGCAGTAAGATGAACTGTGCATAAGGCGGTTCAGGTGGTAAGGTGGACAGGGCAGGACCGGTACGGCACGTCCGGAATGCATTTAAGATACTCTCCCCCGGATGTATTTCAATTTCAGTTCCTTTAGGCGTTTGTTGTAATGTGCAGTTTAGCGAGGGTTAATCTAATGGTGCGATCACTGTAGCAAGCAGTCTAAAACTAGGTGGTTACATTTTCAACCCTTAATGTGGGTATCCTGCGTCGTATGGAAATAGGAGTAAGAAAGCAAATACACACACACACGCTGTACTGACGCATTAACTCATGTTGTACAGTGGCAAGAGTGTGCGAGTATTGAGAAAGCAATAAGAATCGAGAACAGAATACGGTATACAGAAGCAGGTAGCGAAGCTTAGAGTGAGAATAGTACAGTCAGTCAGAGTACAGCAATGGGGCTGTAAACAGTCATTTCATCCGCACAAAACGGCTTTATCGATTGAAGTATATCGGCAGCATACAGCAGCAAAGCGAACGGAGGAAACAATGGAAGTATTTGGAACACCACCGATGGAAATACATAATTTACAATGCAGCTTGGTGTGCACCATTTACTTCGTACCCCGAAATGTAGTTGTTTTTTTTTCTCCTAGCTGTAGCGTAAGAGATAGCTAATCCCATTTTCCATCCACTTTTTGCACTTGTTTCGTCCCCTGTACGCAATAGTTATCTTTGTTTTAACTGTTTGTACTGTGTTTAACACTCAAAAGAAAGGAAGTTAAGGCGTATACACGTTTGTAGCCTTTAAGCCCCGTTTTTTTGCGATTAGTGTTACCAAAACATCACAGCGAGGAACGTGAAATACTACGGTTGGCAAGTTCTTGAGGAAAAAAATGTAACATTACTTAAAAGCAGCATCCGAACCTGCGTAACATTTCGGATCGATTTTTATTCTGGACGAAAGGAAAGAAAGAAGGGAAAAACCAACAACTCCGTAACCGTAATATTTAGCTATATATTGGGTTTTATTTTCTTTCGCGATTTGTCATACCTCTTACAGTTGCTTAATTGTATATGCAGCCGTGGATGTGGTGTTATACATATATGTGTCTAATTGTTTCCTTCCTTTTTTTTTGCCAACTTTGTTTTTGTTTTCATTTGCTTTTTATCACCGAAGCATAGGTAGAGTATTATATTAGCTATTTTGTTTTGTTTCTCCTATCCCGAATGAAGTGACGAAAGACACCGTGAGAAGGAGAGGAAAAAAAAAAGCGCACTAACGTAACGTGAGTTAAACTAATGTAACAACTAAAGGAAAACAAACGGAACAACAACGGACCTAGTCGATACGGCAGGGAATTCCTGCATTCCCGGTAAGCATATTTGACTAAACGATAATTAGTATTTACAATGAACGGATAAGGGAAGCCGTGTATGTCGCGCACGTGTTAAGGCTGGCCGAAAATTACACACAGCAAAGGCGCCCGCCCCAAACGACCACTAAAAGTGGGTTAGAAAAAAAAAGCAAATAACTAAAAAAAAAACACTCAACCCTCTCTAAACAAACGTTTTCTAATCCTTTTGTTTAACTGTGCGGATAGTGGGAGTTTGTAGAAAAGATTTTAACAGCGCGATCGTGTAAAGTGTAACAGATCAACGCAAATCGTTTCGGAAGGTATTGTTGTGTTATTATCGTTCTCTAACGTAACGAGCCAGCCCGATCGGTTATAGAGTGTAGAAGCGGTTGTATAAGCGGTGCTGCAGGGAAGCTAAAATGTTACAACAACCCAACAGACATTATTGCGCCATGTTTGCGTACGTTACGAGGAATTTGATTTCTGTTTTCTCCCTAAACACTTCCCAACTGATGGGACTTATACGTTTTTAGCAAGCCGAGAATTGGTCGGTAAAATGGTACAGTTGGTAAAGCATGACGACACTTAGCAAACACATCTTTTCACCCCGGGTTTGGGTTCGAATCTATGCTTTAGAGGAGGAATCTCTTAGTAAACAGATATTTTGGACATATATTCTTTTACCTAGTATGGGGGAAAGATTTTACCTTTTCAAAATAGGTCAAAATAAAACACAGATATTTATCGAAAAAGGGTTATCAATTATCAACCAAGAAGAGGGGAGCAGGGGTCACACTAATTGGTGCGTGAGTGTGTGTGTTTTATGCCTTTATATAACGAAAGGATAGTTTTTCAAGCACATTTACATTGGAGCTTATTTTCTCTTCTCGTGGTATGAGTGTTTCTGTATGGTTGCCATGGTGAATTTTTTTTCCGTCACCGATGTAAATTCACTTGCCTACGGTTGTAGTAAACAAGGAGCTTAACAAGGGCTTAACAAACTCAAGGTACTATCGGCCTCTGCATCGGTTAAACTGGTCGGCGAAGCAGGAATTTAAATCTATTGCTTCAAAAATATACGCCCAACAAATGGTGCAACTACTCTGTGTTTTCCCTTTCCTAAGTACAAATCTATCTCGTCCCACTACACCAGTCAGTCCAATCCTTATCTTGATTCAATTCTGACCGACATTTGCTTAATAACCTTGCTTGCAAAACTCTCAGCAAAGAATGAAACAAAGGAGAGGAAAACAGAAAACATAATAACAACAGTAGCTAGCCGCTTGCGCTGGTAAGGTTCTAAGATCATGCCCTAAAACACTACAAACTACGTTCACACTCACAAATTGTACGAAGCATTTACTGGCGTTGGGTTTGGTTTCTGTGTGTTTTGTAGATGAGTTTTGCGTTTTCTCCCGCGCCTCTAAGTCGAGCTTTGGGTTTTGCGCTTGCCGTTTTTGCGTAAAGCGATCAATTGTTAGTTAGCAAGGTTTGCTGTATCGTTCTTCCCATCCTTCTAGCTTATATAGTGAATGGTGTTTATTAGGTTCTTTTTTTTTTTGAAATCCTCCATAAACACCTTCCTCGACGAACTGGAAGATAATTTCCAGCATAGGAAAGCAACGAGAATATAATATAATCTCACAAATGGTCTCTCCAAGCAAAGGGGATAATAATTCCGTATTTTACTTCTCTATCTCCACTGCAACGACGTCACCACGGCTCACATTGATTGCAGCATCATGTTTGCTCTTGAAGAGGGAACAGATTTTGATTCTAGCACTTTCGACTCCAGCCAGGGAGCATTACGAAATAAACTCCCAGTTCAGGGGTGTGTGTGTGTGGGGGGTGACCAGACCAGTTCGATTGTTTTGGTGTGCGCGAATGTTCTGCAACATATATCCCGGGTGTTGGAAGAACGTCGATGTTGAACACATCGGCCAAGAGGCATGTACGTCTGGCATTTGTTTCGCGCATGTCTCGCGGGGCCTTCACGGGAAGCTACCAACTCTGATACTCTCCTCCGTCCTCCCACCGTGCTGTCGTCCTCACCTACTTATATGCTACGTGATGCCAACGTCCGGGTTGATACCGATCTAGTGCAGCATGCGCAACCGTTAACTTCGATCCGTCGCGACCTGGGGCCGTGGTTCGTTGCCCGTTTCGCTGACGATCGACGAGATGGAACCGTGGCGTGATTGTGACCGGGGCTTCAGCGTCTTTAGCTGCGTTGTGCCGTTGTACTGTACCGCCACATCGCCGCAGCTGCTGAGTGGATGGTTTTCGAATGGTACCAATGGTCGGCTTTCCGCGACCATCGGTGTTGTCGACGGTGCATGAAGCTGCGGGCTTATCGGGGTCGCTATACCACTGTCGTCACTGTTACCGGACAGTGCTCTCATGCTGGCGGAGGATAGAGATGTGCCGCCCGTACCGGTACCGACACCGTGCTCGGGACTGGTGCTGTTACACTCGTCCAGCTTGTGCAGCCACAGGCTGTCCCGCTGCTGGCGGATCTGGGTGAAAGAGTTCTGGAAGTAGGGTTGCCGCTTCTTGGTCGGCGTTCCGGGACCGTCCGGTTCGTTCGCTTCTTCCAGCACGTTTAGCGCCAGCCCAAGGTTGCTGTTGAACGAGATCGATTTGCCAATCTTGCGATCGACGAATATTGGTGAGCGTTTCTTTTGCTGCTGTTGCTGCTGCTGCTGCTGCTGCTGCTGGAGTTCCTGAACTTGCTGCACGATGCGACACACGTCGTTCGGCAGCACGTAGTCCGGGCGTACATCGGCCGTTTGCTCGATAAACCGGACGAGCGTGTGGACGGTGTTCTCGAGCGTCTGGACCTGCGTCTGCAGCGAATGGATCTGTTCCTGGTGCAGCAGGCGCGTATTTTCCAGCTGCATCAAGTGCGACTGCGTGAACTGCAGCTGCGTGTTGAGCTGCTGGTGCTCCTCCTTCAGCCGGTTGTAACTTTCCCGGTAGTAGTGCTGGGAGGTCATCTCCTCCTGCAGCACATTATATTCGACCTGGTATTCGATCAGCTGACAGGAGAAATCGCACCGGAACACATCCCGAAAAACCTTCTCCATCACGTCCGCATCGATCTTCGTGATGACGTTCTTCAGGTAGCTCATAATGTCCTCGAAGTTGTCGCGCTGCATCAGCGGCTCCTTGTGCGCCTCCAGCAGTGCGATCACGCAGCGAAAGAAAACGTCAAACGATTCGAGAAACAGCAGATCGAACACGCGCACCACGAAACCGAGCGGAAAGTGTGAGCTGAACACGGTCAGTATCCACGGTGCGGCGTACAGCGTTTGCGAGATGTCGTGCTGATCGAACCATTCGTACAGATCCGGTAGGTGGTCTTTCAGCAGCCGGGACAGCTGGTACAGCTGCAGCTGGAACTGTTTCATGTTCGGGAGATACTTGGCGCGCATCTCCCGCCGGAACATCAAATGCTTCAGCAGCTCGAACGCGTCAGCTTCTTCCAGCTGTAATTTTTGAAGATGAATGAATGAAAGATAAGAATAAATGTCCCTTATTCTCTAAAAAAAACGAAGAAATAAACTCACGTGCAGCAACAGAACGGCACAAATAAAGCCTAACCCTTGACAGTAACCGAGTTCCGGATCGAGTATGGAGTATGCTTTCAGCAGATTAAATAACGAAAGCTGCCCAACTCCAAGTGCGTCCTTGTAGTACTTGTGATCCGGGAATGTGCGACCTACGAAAAAAAAATGGAACCCAATATTTTGCAAGTAACTTTTCGTGTCGCCTACTTTCCCGACCTGTTCCACGAACCTACCTAAATCAATGAAGATGGCGTGCTGATGTTCGGTCAAGTTCTTCAGCAGCACATGGTACGGTGTGTTAAAGTTCGGGAAGTTGGTCGTATCGATCGGTTCCGGATGGCGGAGCGCATGCTGCTCGGCCAGATACATCCAGATCTCACCGCGCCGCGACCGTGGCACACCGTTCCGCATCGCCTGGTACAGCAGCGCCTGGCTGGGCGGAACTGCACCCGGTGTGCAACTGTCCAGCAGTGCATCCCACTGCTCGGCCGCACGTTTGTCGCACACCGTGATCTCGTCGTACTCCAGCTTGACGCGCCGTATCTCGTTCGATTTGATCTCGTTCTGGCGTGCCTGCAGATGCGCATTCTCCTTCTCCATCCGGTTCAGGATGATCGTTTGCTTGATGCCCACGCGCCAAAGCTCGCGCAGTTCTTCCCGCGTACGCTTCTTCGCCGGTGTGCCGACCGTACGCAACGGTGACATGTATTCTTCCGGGCCACTTTTCATGTTTTTGGACGGCGTCACCACACGGTGCAGCATCGCCTGTCGCCAAGACCCGGCATGGCTATGATCGCGTGGGCTGTTGCCGACCTTGATGAAGCTGAAAGTAGAAGAAGGTTGGAAAGTTAGCTCCGGTTTGACTTACCTCCGCGGCACACTAAACTCACATATCCATCATGGGTGACTTGAGCTGTGGCGTTGTCTCACTGCCGAGCTCGGAAGTCTTGCGTCCCATCGACGGGCTGGACCCGATCGTCGACGCGCGTGCCCTTGTAACCGGCTCAAAGCCACCGTCCTTCAGCTCACCGGTCGAGCTGGAATCTTTCAAACTTCCCGCCACGAAATCGTCCCGGCTGGTACGCCTTTTCAGCAGATGGTCGAACGAGCTGGTAAGGGACCGTTTCGCCTTCATGAAGATCCCGCTGCCACCGAGATACTGGTTCAGGAACTCCGTCCTGTGCTCCACCGTATCGTGCACGTGGCGCTGCTGCTTCGACTCGCAGTGTGCCCGCAACAGCATCATCAGAAACTGGTTCTGCTCGCCCAAGCTGCTGCCGGCGGCCTCTTCCGCACCATGGTACTTCTCCATCAGCAGCCGCTGCTCGTCGTCCGTGAGCGTGGTGTCGATGCGCTTGAAGATCATGTACTGCGTCTTCTTGTCGCTAAGGCCCTCGGTATCGGTGCACAGCTTGTGGTACCACAGCATCGGACAGTGCTCGCACGAGTAGATCTGGGCCGCCGCCTTGTCCTTCTGCTTCTGCTCGAGACAGGCGGTGAAGGCGAGCGAGATCGCCAGCACGATATCGTTGGCGACCTGCTCCGACTGGCACTTGAACACGTACCCGATGTAGCCGTCGTTGTTCACATCCCGGCAGATGATGCCGAAGTGGTCCGCATTCTTGTGCCCGTGCACGCAGCTGGCCACGTCGCGGAACGCTTTGTGCAGCAACACCTGTTTGCGATCCGGGCTGATCAGGCGCAAGTCGTTCTGCCCGATCAGGAACACCATCGTACGGTTCTGTTCGACCACCGGTATCGAACCGATCGATGCTGAACGATCGCGTCGAACGGGTGCACTGTTAGTGGTGGATGGAAGAATGTGTTGAGCAAAGGTTAATATTAGGTAAAATTGGAGACAAAGGTCACAACTGTCTAACGTGCAAGTAGTTGAGTATTGATTCGTGTTAGTTCTAAAGCGATTTTACAATTACTATATGAGCTAAATACAATGTTTGTTTGATTCGATTTTAAATTTAATAACGAATAATGGTTTATGTGAAAAGAAGTGGAGCAAGAATTGGAAGAAGCTGAACAATTACTTTAATACATATTATCTTCAAAAACATACACGCAACAAATATAAAACACATAGCAACAGAGCACAACATACGGAAAAGCTGTAAATTACATGTAAAACATCTTATTTCTCCAACTATTTCAGTGGAAGAGTATGATTTATGGTGACTAATGAAAACTTTGTAACCAGCAGCACTAGAAGCAGTTTGTTTTTTGTACAGCATCCTTCGCCGTGAATCACCCTCAACGATTTTGGGGACGGTCGTTGGCTTTCATGCAAAAAGCATCGGCATCGGGCAGCCGACAGGCGGTGAAGCTAATCGAAATCTTCTAACAAACGGCGAACGTAACAGATACACAACAACAACTAAGCAACAGTATGGTGGTTCGGGCCACACTTACTCCTCATCGTGAGCCGTCGGTGACTTGCTTTCTTTACCGGCAGCACGCTCCGTGGTGGAAGCTGCCACTGTGCCGACCGTTGGCTGGACTTCCTGCTCCTGCTGCACCTTTACGGTCGAGCTGTCCCCGACCTGGGCCTGCTCCTGTGTGCCACTGCCGGATGTATTGCCATCGCTCACGGTACCATTCACACTGAAGATGAACGTAAAGTTTGCGATGATGGATCGGGGTTAGGTTTATGGTGAGGTGAGTTATTGTGATGGTGTCTATAAAAGGTACACGTGTGTGTGTGTGTGTGCACACAAAACCTGAGCGATACTAATACTAAATGTCTGTATCACACTGAGACACGCAACTAGCACCATATCATCATACCCTGCCTAGCAGTGACCGTGATCTGCCGTGACCTCTCATTGACTTTACGATCCCGGCACAAAACCTGATCATCGTGCTAGATGATCAAAACCCTCCCACTAGCGATCGGCAGTTGTGTATCACAATCGGTGAGATGCTCAATTTCCTAACGACACTCGCCATGCTCCCACACGTTTTGGTCGTCGAGCGTGCCGGTGCAGTAGTAGTGTACTTACATTTTCTTCGTAGGTATATCGAACGTGCTGACACGCCGACCCTGGAAGACTTCGGGTGGATCGTCCGGTGCCGGTGGTGTTGACTCGGCGCTTTTAGTATCTGATTCACTACGCCGGGTTTCACCTTCGGTGCTGGTAGTTGATTCCTCCCCGACAGGTGTGCATTGCTGTTGGAAACACACACGAGGTTTATCGGTTTTTAATAACAACGCCCAGTAAAGGTGTGATAAAATCCGTCATCCTACCTTGCGCGTGGCTTCCTGCTGCTGGCGCAACTTCTCCGCATCGTACGCCTTGAACTTGGGCAGCGCATCGTCGATGAACGTGCACGGGACGCGCTTGTGCGACACCTTGATCTTGCCGACGTACAGCACCTCGAAGAACTGCGAGTTGTTCGCCGAGATGTCCGGCAGTGAGGAGAGACTGGACGACACGCTGCTGCTGCTGGTCGGCCCGTTCACACCGCCGGTCGAATGGTTTAGCCCGCCGGAGTACGATTTCGACGTGGCCAACCGATTCGGACCACCGTTCTGATATTGTGGCGGGTTGGGATGCGTCTGGTGATGGTGATGCGGTTGCTGCTGCTGCTGCTGCTGTGCTGGCTGATGGTACGCCAGCGTAGGGCTACCGTCGTGATGTGCGTGACGCATCTGTTCCGACAGCTTCAGGTTCGAGGCCGGCGTCGAATGGATGCCCTGGCTGCGGAGCGCTTTCTGTAGGTCGTTTGGGTTCGCGCTGGACGACACGATGCTCTGCGGTATGCTGCCGACCGAGCCGCCACCGATCGTGGCCGGATCGCGCATCTGCTGCATCAGTTCGGCCATCTGGAAAGAACCGAAACGGGGAAAACAAAAAAAAAAACATCAAGAATTATTTTTCAGTATGTTGTCAATAATTCAGGTGTTAAGTATGCTGGATGTTACGTACACACAAATACGCAACACGGGCAAGGTTGTAATTAATCTTCTTGTAACACCTTCAAACAACACGAAGCAAAACAAAAACAAAGTTTGATAAAGTTTGTTATCGCAACAATTTAGTGCTTCGCTTGGTACGATCGTTACTACACAAACGGGCTGCCGCCGTGTAACTGCATCTAGCAGTTGACTGTGAAACACAGGTTTGCTGTTTAATTAACGTACGCTCCATACAAACTCCGCGGTCCACTCTTCGTGTCCTCAACCAACCAACCAACCAACCCGGGCACGCCATTTACTCCCGCACTTGATGCACAAACCAACACAAAGGCAGACGCCTCGAATGCGTTCGTGTGTGTGTGTGTGTGTGTGTGTAAATGCACAACGAGAGTGCCGATCGCTGTATGCAACTTGCCGCGTGTGCTGATGGCTTTTGTTCGCGGTAGTCGAAGCGAGCAGCGAGCATGAATAGACGAAATTGCATTCCAGCCCAGCAGAGCATCTAGAGGCCCCAAAACACGTGAGATGGGATAGAGTTCTGGCCCGTGTTGCGCACTTGCCAAACAATCCACTGTCGGTCCACAGTCGTAAATCAAACATTTATACTGTATGTAGGTTCCTTTCAATTACCCGATATCGCATTTATTTTCATTCGATACTAACAAAAGCCATGGGTAAGGTGTTTATACGTGTGGCACATTGTTGCTACTCTCCTTCTAGCTTCACGAGTGATCAAGCCAAGGGCGGTGCGTTTATTTTTGGCCCCCCTCCCTCTGGTTCGTTAGCGCATCATGATGGCACGTAATTGTGACTTGTCGCGGCAAACCTGCCCATTAGCGATGTTTACTTTCTTCCCGCGTTGGTGGATGGTTGCGTAGTTGGCAGCCAATATTGGTGCAATAAGTGCTCAATGCCTTGGAAGCTTACGCAATGCGAAGAAAACTACACCATGACAACTTCTGTTTTGTTTGCAAGAGTTTATTTAGTTTCGCTAGAATTTTGATGGTTCTTCTGTATATCTCCATATTATAGAGATGAAAACACCAACACACTGGGGGAAATTAAATCAGAGTGAGTAAGCAACAAGTTGCAGTTGGAGCTCTTATGTGAGTTCATAGTCGCCGAGAAGATTTAAGCATAATGCAACTCACTCTTTAGTTAAATGACTCATGAATGATTTAAATCTCTGTGAATAAATCACAACAGAGTTCGTGATTCACGAAAGGCTCAACACCAGTCAATGTTGGGGATAAGAATTAGTTTCCTTTCGGTTGAGATCTAATTACTATGCGCATCAATACAGTATGTTAAAACTGTTTTAGGTTAGCATATTTTATGGTATTCCGGCCGACGAACATGTGGGATTATATTTTTCTTGTCTAGGAGTTACTGAGTACTTGATCTGACGCTTTTTGCCGAAATCTTCAAAGTCACCATTCAAACAATTAAGAAACATCTCATCGTGTCTGACCAAGAATCAAATATTCAAGGGAACTCATTAGAACTCGTACGACTATAAAGAAAAATGTGAATTCCAATAAAATTATCGATAATTCCTCAATTTTTGGAGGAGAGTGTCTTCACCGTCAATATGCCATTTTGACATAATTCATTAAGATAAACACACTGAAGTTTGTGGATTGAACTTAATGTGGGAATTACCAGGAAGGCACAGATTCTTATCGTTTTCCCGTGATACTATGACTTGGCAACTACCATCATTGCTTGATATTTCAGATGCTCTGTTCAGCCCAAAATTCCATCAGAAAATTACTCAATGCGCATGCAATATTTCCATTAAACAATGACTAATGATTGAAACAAAGACGAAAACAATTAATTTAATTGAAAACAATCAACCATTTGCAATCGTTTCGCCCATTTCGCAACTTTCAACCTGCAAAAACCGTCACAAACGTGACGAATCATTAATCCCAAAAATAATATGCTCAATGCTTCGCTTTAACATCCCACGAACGTTCTGGTGCCTGTACGTGCCTTCCTGTGCGTGTGTAAACCGAAATAGATTTTTGCGAACGTTCAACCGTCCGTTACTACGCGAAATATTATGCGCGTTGTTTGCCGTGTGCCGTTCTAAATCCCAGCACTAAAACAAAGGCTCTCATCCCACGTAATAACCGAGCAGGTATGACAATTTCCTGCCTGGTTGCTGGAAAACCACTTGCACCTCGCGTCGGCACCGGTTGGCACATCATACTGGCGGGATTATTTTCACAACACTACGACAATCGACGTGTGACGTGTGCTTAAAGGGATCTCCACACTTGGAGATGATTTTGCGTGCTGTACGCTGCCCGTTAATACCGCGCAAAGAACCGCTAAACGTACGTACTTTCATTGCTGGAAAGGTCTGAAAAGGACATGGAGCGACACTGAAGCCAAATTGTCACAGAGTTACCTGGAAGAAGAGAACTGATGGGCTCCATCGTGCCGTGTTGCCGTGGCGATGGTGAAAAGTGCAAAGAACATCTTTTAGCGTTTGGAAGAAATTGAACGAAAATTGGAACGCTCAACAATGGGGTTTTGTACGCGGCACGGTAAGGTTGCTCAAGGATGTGCAGACGCGAGATGCTTGTGATTTAATTAGACCAAATTGAATTTCCATTGCTTCCATTGGGCTTGGGGAAGCTGTAACACGTGCATAAATTTTGCACACTAAATTGGAACAATTTGCTAAGGGTTTCTGTTTTTTTTCTTCTTGTTTAAATGCGGTAATGTGACAAATTAATTTACAGTCATCTTAACAAGTTCTATGCAAAAAGAAAATATTGTCCCGTTTTCATAGCCACATTAACCGAGAATTTAATGTATGACAGCTTGTTAAATAAGACAGTAAAAGTTGACTGATGTTAAGTTTTGTTTACGAAGAGAAAGGATTCATCTTAAAACTCTGATCTGGTCGGTATAATAAGCAAAATGGTGTCGTTTTTTAATCATTCATAATATAGATTACAGAACTCTTCATATTCTAACAATATAAACTTTACCAAAGCCATGGGACATAATCGCATGATCCGTCCGGATTTAGCACCAGCACAAGCAAGAACTTACAGACTTAATCCAGCCACTCTTACCATTAGCCTGTAGGCATTTTCATTATGGCAAGCCACCTGTCAGCAGAAGAGTTAAGTTAAGTTTAGTCCACGGTTAGGCAACAACTTGCAAATGAAGAATTGTGGCATCGAAAAACAAAAAACCAAACCTCCGCAAACTTGTTTCTTTATTCAACCACATCTTCTTAATTCGTTTTTACCTGTTTGAGTTATTCAACCAAAAGAAAAAGAGGACCACAGAAAGGAAACTCTTTTATTGTTGGACAAAATAAAGAAGCAAAAAAAACCAAACCTCCTCATCGTGTGGTTTGAGATAAGATATACGGTTTTGGACGGTTTTGGTCGCATTTAAAGTTTCATCACACGGTGAAGCTTTTTGCTCACGGCATCAGGGAGCATTAAAACACAAAAAGCAAAACAAACAGCATTCATTTGCTTTCCATCAACCCCATACAACCGCAGCGCAAATCAAACATGGTCCTGATCCACGTGGTCCTGGTTCACCTTCCATTTTCTACACCCAGCGCACACACCTGTACGTTGGATGAAGCGAAATTAAATTCCGGTTTGCGTTGATATCGTTCATTCAATTTACCATCTCCCTGTGTGAGCGGGGCTATGGATAGAATATTGCATGTGCATGTGTGTTGGTGTGTCTTCGTATGGTGTGATCGTTCCCTTTTT
>STHB01000004.1:8637198-8654757 GCA_018908115.1 Anopheles rivulorum
GTCAGGTTATACTAATTTTGGAATATAAATAATATTTTCGAAACATTCATTACAATATTTATACAGCTGTAAATCTTTTAACAGATTCTTACAGCGCAAGAAATGAGGTCAGATTTGATGAGCGATAGACGATTGTTCGGAAGCCTGTTGCATGTTGTGACCATGTTCCAATTATACCTGCAACACACCACACACGGAGCTAACAATTTGGCTCTGCTTTAAAGTTTCCCCACCTGTGCAACTCCCAAGGCCATTGGGTACAATTGTGACCGTCGCACGAAAAGTAACACAACAGCGACTTTATGGCATCAATTGTGGCGCACAATCAGGATCAGAAGGTTTTCGATCGGCTCACTGCCGCGTGTTCAGGTTTGGCTATCTTATCATCAGCTGACAGTGTATGAAATGACACATTTACACACAGCAGCGAAAGCCAAGACCGGTGGTCAAATTTATTGCAACAATTTCGCGTAGCATCCCTACGTCAGTCCGGTGGTAAAAAAAAGAACCGTCCCCTACTGTTTTTTTTTGGGCAAGCTCTCGCGGGAACACGGCACGGACAAAGTTCTAAGTCACGCAGAGGCGAATTAGCTGGGCGTCCCCAGAAGCACACCGGTTGGCTTCATGCTTCACGATATCACAAATCACTGGCAGTGGAACCACTTCATGCAGGCATGTGGCTATCCCACTCCGTGTCTATCCCGCTCGTTTGCCGTTTGTATCAATAAACGCGAAAAGCCTGCCGACCATTTGGGGACGTCTGGCGAACGGAGAGTTGACTACGTCAAAAAGTACACGGTAGTCACGCAAAAGCAAAAGCCGGATTTCGTGCCGATTGGCATTTTTGATGATTTGGCTGGTAGGCTGGCACCGTTTGGACGGATTCTTTGTTTTTTTTTTCTATTTGCCCTTTGCCGAAGGTAAGGGTAGATAAACGCACCACGTTTGCGATGGCCGTCGCTGTTCGGGAACCGTTTCATAAACGGTAGATCATTGTTCATTATCACCGTAACGATCGGATTCATTTGCCCATGAAAGACGAACGAACATTGAGACTGTTGACTTTGTTTGGGGAAAGAAAATCTTCTCCCTGCGTGGAAAATGTAACAAAATCAACGGAAATCTAACACACACAGCCTGTCTGTGTACGTGTGTATTATACGCTTCACTGGATGGCGAACGCCCCCTGCCGGACGCTAGCGTAAAGCAATACTGTCAAGATGGGCATTAATAATCCACCTTTTGTCGTGACCGTCATGTTAATAATCGCTCTCTATAAGCCAAAGTGCCCGCAAAGCAAAATGTTTTGCCGATGCTGAGATTAACCTGTGCCACTCTGTTGGTTGTACTCTTAATAAACAAAAAAAAAACAAAGCTCTGTCAACGTGTGGTGAATCGTTAACGCAAAGCTGCTGATACAACAGGAACTATTCGTGCAAAACATTGAACACTGAACACCGCTTTAATAAAGCAATTCACCAGCGGCACTAGCACGAGCGGGATGAAACAGTATCTCCCCACCCTGGTCAACCGGGTTAAGGGCATTTTGACAGCTGATTCAACACGCGTCCCATCGTGTTGGAGGGACAGACAAGCTCACCTAATGAGATAATTAACATGCGAATAGTAACCGTAATGAACAGTGTGTACGGTCCGGGAATGTTACGCGCTATGTATCATTAGCACCTGACCCGTGAACCTTTTACATTCCTTTCGGCTTATAGCCCTGGCTAACGATGAACATGATGAGCGTAGCACGTGTAACAGGCGGCACGGACCGATAGTTTCCGGTTAACGTTTCCACTTAGCGCACCTTCGCACGGTGTGTTTCCAAAATAAGTGAACAGGCTATTAAATCCCGGCATGTACGTGTGCGTGTCTACGGGTAGATAAGTTCCGACCGACGCCTGACGGGACATTCTCGGGATAGGATGAAGTTTCGGAGACGGGTGCGGGTTTGGGTGCGTGTATCAAACCTGAAGCACGGGTTTGAAGGGCACCAGTGCAACAGTGCGACCAAGCACTGACCTTTTCCTTTACTGTCATTGCCAAGGACTATGGGTGGACAGGAGAGTATTACTGTGCGGTCAAACATTTTGGAAGAGCGCTACGAGAATACTCTTTATGATGTAAAAAGTTTGCTAAAAGAAATGATTTGAAGTCACTGGAAATAGCTATCGCACTTACCTGTTCATACTTTTCGCACTCGTAAAAGTGTATGTGCAGCAGTGGGTCCTGGGGATTTTTGAGCAGATAGACCAGCCCAAACTCGGGCCCAAAAATTTCCGCTACACTGTCGTTCCCGATCGTAATCGGTTGCGGTCGTGTGCTGGCCGCCTTCGGTATCAAGAAGTCGGCATTCTTTTTGCTCTTTTCCTGCTTCACGGTCACCCTGCACGAAGAAAGTGAACGAACGAGATAAAACATGAAGGGCAGAAAAGAAGTGAGTTAGTACAAATGATTTGATATCATTTCATTCATTCATTCGCAACACCTTCCATCCAACAAAGCTCTTTTGGGGAACACCGTTTTCCGTACCTGCAGTAGCCGAGAATGTATTTCAGCTTGTGCTCAAACTGTAGCTCAAAGTCCGTGTTGTATGCTGCCAGCACACCGTCCTCCACACCGACCGAGAGCTGGAAAATCGACAAAAGAAAGAGAGAATGAAATTGGTTAGTATAAGAAGTACATAAAAATCAAATCCACCACCAGCACGCGGTGAGAATGCGATAAATCATTGAAAAATTCCCAGCGGACAATCTCGTCTGCATCACCGGAAACAAACCACTGTGTTTGGGGATTGTGTAAGAATGATTCGTTTGATCGTCCGTTCAGGCTAGACATGAGCGGAAATGAGTTATGGGCGAGTGTCCTCAGTGACCTGAACAATATATACAGCTGGGTAGTTTTGTTACCTGACGATATTTTTAGTGACTTTGATGAATATCTTAAAAGGTCTCAGAGATGCTAAACTTAAGTGGAAATTAAAGATCTTTTTTATCTAATTTAAAAACACATTACCATCACATACTTTGTCATTCTTCACTACAATAAGGAAAAGATACAAAGCTAAAACGATACTAAAAATCATGTTTTAATGTACAAAACACATGTCAACGGTATTGGTAACATCTGAACACAATAAACTCCACCTAATGCTGTACCGACGCCACACACCATATTGCTTTTGTGCTTATGAAGACTTACAGCATCGCCTGATATGCCTGATCATAAAAGATATCTTGCTCGCATCTTTCTATGGCGCAACGGCCCCAAATACCCGGTGCCGGTGAAAAGTTTAATTTAAAGTGTCGGCGTGTAAGAACGCGGTACTCTCGTGCAAGGAATATTCACCCGTGTAAGGAAACTCTTCAGATTATGGTAGCTTGTCGAGCAGTCAGTCTAATGCTGGCGGAAAACTTTATGTATACGAGCGCAACGATAAAGTGTGCCCGGGTGCAGTTAAGCTGCCAAAGGTTAGGAATAAGTTGTTTCGTTTTTTTTTTTGTGTGGATGTTCTTCAGATAACTGCTTGAAACTCGTTTGCTTCGACACCCTTTCTGTCGCAAAGCGAAGCAAGTTCTGTTTGGGACTTTCCACAACGAAGACAGTACTTAATGACGGCCCAACAGTAATGCGACCGGTTACCGTACCTAACCGGTCGATAACGATGACATTTACAGTGAGGAAAGTAGTTTTCGTTTTCTTACACCATGCCGGAAGCTTTCTCTTGGCACTTTCTTCTCGCTATTCCTGCTAAAGCTATGGGAGTCACAAAAAGGAAAAACATCACCGTCCCAACCACTAACAGCTACTCGGAAGTGGTCAGCATTACGCTCGAAGAAGCGACATCCGGACATGGTCCAATTTAACAGCGCCAACGCACCAAAAAAAAAACCGACGCCATCCGCCACTAATTGGAACCGGGAAGATGGGTTCTACGCCCTAGACACCTCGGCTTGTCAATAAGCGGTGATGTGCACGAGCCTGGCCATCTTTTCAGTGGATGTTGGGGATGCCACGGCACCGAATCCCATCACGAAAGCGAGACTCATCGCCATTTGCACCACGCTGAGCGGGACTGCCTGGGATTGCTTTCGGTCTACAGCCTATTCGGAAAAGCGGCTCCCAGGAGAACAATAAATCCGCTCACTTCAAAAGCCAGCGGCTCGAAAGTGGAGCCGTGTGGTGCAATAGATGGAAGCACATAAGAATGACTAGAGAAAAGGGTTTTTTTTTTGGTGAGTGGCAACAGAGAGCCTTGTAAAGTTTTTCATCTGAATCGGAAAGAAGCCATAACTTGCGTTATATCTTTTTTTTTTCGTTTGGAGAAGGTTTTACAATGTACGGAACACATATTGTACAGAAATAGTTCTATGCATCGTCAACGAAACAGCTTGGAATCAAAAGCTGGAACAAGTTGAAAAAAAAAAAACACACACAATCCACGCTGATGTTAAAGGACCCAAGATTTACTGGTGTTTAATGGAAAGCTTTTTTTCCTTTACTTTCAAATTTCTATCCCTGAAAGATGCCTTTAATGTTGTGTGTAAATTTCAGGACATTTCAATAATTCCTACTAAAAACTTTCACAACCATTCTTGCTAAAAACTTCACAACCAGATTGCTCATATTTTCCGGAGCCCGAATTATCGATCGAATTTGCCGTCACGTGCACGACACTAGTGGAGTCTTCCTGATAAACGTTTCGTCTTTTAATCGTCCCTCCCAAGCAAAGGTAAAAAAAACGAAACACTCTCTACCATTTCGCTTTATTACAATTTTAATGGCATTTGGCGCAAATGAAAGCTGCCGTATCCTTTCGGTAATTAAATTTTAGGCTGTGATATGACGAGGTTGGGTATCGCTCACAGTAGCACCCTAGCTTGGTAGACCGTTAAAATGTCGCCCAAAGGAAGCATGCAGTTCTGGTAAATGTGTCTTTTGACGGTTCAGCAGTGTCAGGACATGCCCTATTAAAATGTGCATCTTTTGTGTGTTGTGTGTCCATTTTATACGATTCACCTTCGTGGTATGCCTACGCTTCCGAGGCCGACCCACAGCAGGTATGATGAAGATCGCTTTCAAAGTCTAAATAAATTAACCGACACTTCGTTAGGTATGAAAGGGTACCGCTTTGCATCGTTTGTTGATAGTCTTCCGTTTGTACAGAAGGTTAATCACATTAGCATCGTTACTGTATTATGTGTTTCTTATCTTTTGCGACAAACCGCGAGCTTGTCCACGCTAACAAATATAAGATATTGCATTAGATGGAATTACATCTTGAGAAATGAGAGGAACTTTCTTATCTTACAATGTGCATCAACATCAGCATGATTTCATTTTAAAGATGGCGACAGAGTCTGTAGATGCGTAAAAGGCATTTAAAGCATAATGCGACTTTTGTAAACAAAATCAACACTCAAACTGTAACTTAAGTTAAGCGCGGCATCAACACGGTACGTCCGGTTGCTAATATCGTTTATGTTGTGGCGTTAATGAATGCAAATTTTATTTACTGAATTTATAATTGTCTTTCGGGTAATTTCTTTATCACCATTGTCGCTGTGGGATTGGAAAACGGGGAAACAATCTGTTTTCAGTGCAACGATGGAATAGGGACAGATTTGGATGCGTCTTTGATGTTGAATATTTATGTGATTGGAATTTATTTTGTAATTTCGTACAATCTGCTTTTCGTGGAATAGTACATCCTTGCTATCGATCTAAGTAAATGATTTATATTATAGCTCCCGAGAGATTCACGCATTTTGTTGGGGAATAATTAACATAAAATTTCGAATGACTGATGAAACCTCTTCTGAAATTCGTCTTTAATTTGAATTTTAACAGATTACAATTTATCAATCATCATTCTTTGGTTAAATAACTAATAAAGAACACTTTATACGAATATTTATCAGTAAAAGGATTGAATCCGATGATAACAGATGACTATTATTATCAAGTCATTGCTATTTTGTGAGAGGTCTAATTTCAACACAGCAATAAGATTATTTTATGTTTAGAAAAGGGAAAAACTGCTTAATGTATAACCGGAAGTCCAATAAACCGCATTCTCTTAATGTTCTTATTAAACCTTAACAAAGTCTTTCGAATAAAAGATTAGTGCAACCACATTTGTATGCTTTTTAATGTCGCTCGTGCGTCCATCATCCCACAGCTCGTGGGTTTAAATCCCAACAGAAATTACTCTCCAAGAAATTAAAAGCTTTACTATCTGACTTTGTAGCGCTGAAACATAAATGCGAACAGGTAAATCTTTGTACGAAATAAGCATCAAAACAGCACATTACAATTATTTTTATTTTACCCTGAATGGAATATATGTGGCAAATGTGTTTTTTTTTCTCGCATGGCACGAAGCAAGTAACTCTCCATTGAGAATACCAGCAGCAGTAAATACCGGGTAAATGGGAAATTGCTCCCACATTACAGATAAATGTCGCACGACAAAACATCCAACAGTAATCGGTTGACTCGCATTTGCCACGGGACAAACCTTCTGCCAGCACTGTTCAAAACATCTTCCGCCGCACCAGTGTTCAAGGTTTTCCGATGAAAATGAACGGGTAACAGGGGCGGATTTAGCGGCCGATGTTGTTTGACTTGTTAATAATTGATGAGAACGTAATCTCGTTAGGCGGATGAATGGGTTTTTGGTTGACTCTCCAGCCATCTTCGGCGGCCGACTGCTGCAGCATAACCCACACGACGCACACAAACAAACAACGGTGCTATGATGGGGGAACAGTGTGGCGCACACAACACACACACAGACCGCCTTCACAAGGGGTAGCAAACCCGTCAAACAATTCAATCGCGAAATGCGTACCATGTTGCGAACGCATTTCCGATGGAAAATCGATATTTTCCACGCTCGAATGCGACGAGCGGGGCGGGGCGTGCAAGGGGCGGAAGGAGGTAAAAGGACACGCGGCACGATGGACAGGCGGGTTTTGCGCCTGATGGTATGCACGCAGGGAGCGATTCTGTAACGCAACGCCACAGTGACGGGCAAGGATGTTCAGATTTGACGGTTGGCTGAGCTTTGGACCGTTTTGGAGAGTATGACTGCTCAAAGCCATGCCCAAGGCGGTGTTCCGATTTGTTGTTGTTGTTGTTGTTGTGTGTGTGAGTGTGTGTGCAGGTAGTTTTATATCCCAATCCCCAGTGGGACTACACATTTGGGGAAGTTTTTAGTTCGTTGGTTTGGTGAATAAAATTGTACTTTTATTTCGCCAGTATCCCATACCGTACTGCCCAGTGGGAAGGTCACCCGAATGGTGCTTCATGGTTTAAAGTTATGGTTGACAGTGTCGGTCAAGCATTTCGACATGTGCAGCCGTACGATCCTGTACCGAAGGGAGGTTTTTGTACATTAATTGCGGCACACTTACCGTTACATAACTTTCGTGGTTTCTAATGTCGGCGATGGACCACGGCAGCATTGCGGCCGAAAAGCGTGGATCGACCGATGCGGATCCACGCCATGTAAGCGTCGTCAGGCGAGTCTTCATCGTCGCGGCCGTTGCGTTCCGGTCCAGCTTTACTGTGGGGCCGTTGCTGCTGTGCTTTCGAACCCGCCGCCCGTGATGTGTCGTTCTGTGGCGCAGAAGCTACCGTGGTGGTGGTGGTACCGCAAAATCCGTTCTGTTTTTGCTGCAGGCAGGGTAGGCGACCGAACGAGGCGAATGGTAATGCGAACGGATGGTGGTTGAAGCTACACCACCACAGTGTTACATTCACGGCAAACAGTGCACTATATTCACCACGCTAAGCGAAACTCTGCAGTACTCGGATGTAAATGCACTGTACGTGATAATAATGCACAAACTTTTGTTACGCTTTTGTAATGCTTTCACACGCTTGCGCTCACTTTAAAATGCGCTGTAAAATGCTAAATTTGTGCCTTTTATTTTTGTTTCACTAATAGCACCCGAGCAGAGCGGATTCGAACACTTGTTTGTTTTTCTTTTTCATTTGCTAACACTGCTACACGCACTGCACTGCAATAATACATTAAAGATGTAATATGTTAGGGCTAGAACATCAATATATGCGCCGCTATCACGCACGAAGCGTCTTTGCAAGCAAGATTGAATGATTTGAAACTGCGCCTAAATGTAGGCCGTTCGGTGTTCAACTTTAAATTAAAATTCAAAACAATCACCTGTCTGTAACTCTCGCGCTAACGATCAAAGTAGGCGTCATTAATGTTACAGCGATGATGCATGATGCCGAGCAGCAACGACGGCAGCTAATTTATGAAGCCTTTTTCTTGCGTGTGAAACAATTCGAAGCACGTATGACGAAGTTAGTGTAGTTTAACTTTTACAAATGTTTATAACTATTAAAACATAAAAATAAAACGAAGCATTCCGTTTTTTTACAATTATGTTAACAAACGTTCTCTTAGGTAAAGGTACCGCACAGAGCATAGAGAAGTGATTGTACACTTTTTCACCTTCACAACCCTCCCGAAGTACGCGAATCGATCAAAGAAAAGGGCAGTAGGGGTTTTTTTTTTTTTGCAATAGTTCCGACAGAGGGTAAGAGCAAAAGCATTTGCAAAGCCTTCCCGTTTTGCTGCTAGCTGACTAGCTGGCAGCTTGAGGCAAAATTTGCGTCTCCGGCCACCCTTGAAAAAGCAATCTTATTTCCAGCCCTACACACACGTAACAGCCGAAGATGGTAGTTCTGGGCGGATGGAGGATTGGGCAGACACATGCACCGTAAGCAGGGAAGGGCTGAGATGAAGTTTAGCAGCACAAGGGTAAAGAAAAATCAATCCCTCTCACCGTGCTGTGCAGTAGACGAACCTCTAGGGCTATGTGTGCTTATGTATGCGTATGTGTGTGTTTTTTCCCTTCTTCATTCGTAACAATGCGCACAGAGGTAGACCGTAACAGGCACCTCGCTCCGCACTCGACGACCGATGCGATTAGGGCGATTTTCTTTCATCTGCTCACTTTCCCCAACGGTGTGCTGCGATGCACTTTTGCGAATTCTTCTCCAGCAGAAATGTGCGTAAAATTTCACTACACCGAATGGTAACAGCAACACCAACACCTTCTGCTTGCCCGTTTGTCTGCTACCTTTTGCCCGGACACGGTTTTACACGGTACCGATGGGTTTCTGCGACTTTCGCTACCGTTGTTGACGCCTCGCGGGTTGTGTGTGTTCTCTTCTTCGGTGTGCAAAACAAACCCGAGCCACTCGAGGTTTATGCTCGTCCTTTATGCTGTTCTATGCTGTTCGTTTTTATCCGATAGTTCGGTGCTCGAAGTTGGGGATGCTGATCCGACGTTGTACGTTGCAGTTTGAAATGGGCTCCGACGATATAACGTTGGATATAGAATGTGCTTTGGATTCCCTTTTACTAATCATGTTGAGTGATCGTATATTATGATGGTTGTCCGTATTAGATAAAGAAATATTTTAGCACCTTAAAATTTACACCTGTCCAGTGCGTTTCATTTGTTTCACGTCAGAGAGCGCTGGTTGGTAATTTTAAACATGGCAGTTATTCTCAATTCAACAAATTTGAACACTATTGAATCGAATGGTTATGAAAATACCACTATTAAATAGCGAAATGATGTATTCTATATTGACTCAAACACTCAACACAACAATTTGTTTGTGGTTTTTTTGTAAGATTTGGTGAAAAGGAACTGATGTTTTTGTTTGTTTAGGTTAGCATAGTATTGTTAATTCTTATTACTTTCTTCTGAATTAAATTATTGGTGAATGCTACAAATGTTTTCGTCACTACTTTAGAAATCAATTTCTTAAAATTCGTTTAAAAAAAAAATCTTCATCAGACATCGGCAACAATATTTCTCGAAATGGGCAACCAACTGTCAAATATGAAACGTCAGTTGAACTGTCAAATCAGGCCCTTCTTGCGAGGCCCGTGCTTCAGCAGGCACTAATGTTTAGGTTCAGTTCATTGTTGTTTTTCTGTCGCAATGGTTGGTGGTGCAGCGACGAACGAAAATATCTAATTCTTTTGCATTGTGAAACCGTTTTTCTACGAATTTGGTAATTAAATCACCAACAAAATTACAGAAATAATCATACCGTACGGCGTTGTGTGTTGGTGCTGTGTGCGTTCAACGTTCTGTGCGTTTTGGCTCGCGTAATGATGATGTCAGTTGCAGTGTAACAAAAAGCCTACATCAATTTAGTAGTTGAGATGTTTACCACCAAGCGTGCGAAGCGACGGCTTCTATCGCTTTGAAGGTCGGGAAAAACGGTGCACCAAGCAGATGTCATTGCATTACGCCGTTTTTACAAAGCCACAACAGTACGGCACAATGAATCGCGACAAAATTAGCGAATGTTTATCATACTTCACGAGCGATTGTAAGCTCATTTGGCCTTCAATCAGAAAGTGTTCCCTTCTCGTACGTGCTCACGGAGCACGCCGTGTGCTGGTATACGTTTAGTGTGTCCGTTCTTTGGTGCGTGCTTATGCACCCATACTTACGCTAAACTTACATTGAAGAGGGGAAAAAAGAAAGATCTTTCCACTCGGAAAAACGTGCGAGCGAAAGCGAATGCTCCACCCCACATGGGCGACTGCATCGAGATGCAATGCATTCCAAAGTTTGACCAGGTGACGGCATTCACAATGCAGTCCATCACGCAAAACAACAACAGCTGTGCCGTTCGGTGGGCGTCCGGTGGGACGTTTAAACGACATGCATGTGTGTGTGTGTGTGTGTGCGTAAAAAGCTAATAAAAAAGTGCAAAACATCGTAGCAGGCTGGTAACCACCTCGTGTCCTCGTTTCCGGCCATACACCGCGGCCTAAATAGTGGAATGTAACTAGTTCCAGTAGGATATACGACTTTTTTTTGTTGTTTTTCTTGTGTACTTGTTTCCATTGACCACGGTGAAAAATGCGAACTGGGGAAATGGATACGCCAAAAAAAAAGAAGATATTCCATGCACTCGTAGTGAGTACAATGGGAGAACCATCGGCTACCTTCTGTTGTCCCTTGTTTTATCATCATCATCATCATCAGCAGCACCATCATTCTCCGACGTACAAACAAAACACAACGGCAGACGGGGTGGCTATGTGCGCCTGCAGGGGAGCGCAACTTTTCACGTTTTCCCGTTTACTTTGTTGTTGTTTGCCGTAGTGAAGAAGCTTCCCATTAGAAGTTAAGAAATCCATCCAATCCAACGAAGTAGCCGCAGCACTTTTGTTGCGCTAAGAAAAAAGCACTTCAAAAGTGTGTTTTAAGAATATAGCGTGGTTATTTTTGATTCATTTTTCAGCAAGATTCTTTCATGTGCGTGTGTGTGAGTTTGTGTAAAACGAGGTGGATTTTACGCGGTGTGCGAATACGGTATTATTGTTGCATGGTGCTTCCATCCCACACTTACGTGTTTGGTTTTCTCTTTCTAGCGTGTGTTCTATTTTTCCTCAGCAGCAGCAATTCTGTTTATAGCTTACATCTGTGCACGAGTGTATGTTTCTGTCTGTGTGTGTGTGTGATTGTTCTTACATATGTGTAACGTGTGTTTTACTCCTGCAAATGACGACGCACAGTGAAAAGTGAAAAACAACCCGTTCCACAACTTGGGAAATGTGGCCGTGGAAAAGTGTGTCCGCTGCGGTGCGGAAGTTTCCTGCGAGCTGCATCATGTGATGGATGCGTATTGATATGCTTTTTACCTTAACCCCGGTGCTGCTGATTGCGAGCAAGTGAGATCGTCCGTCATCTGACAGAAAGATGTCATTTGCACACTCGCTGCAGCACGGCATACAACAGTAAATGCAATTTTTGCTGCACGTTGGTGCATACCCCTCCTAAAAAAAAACGAGGTTTAATAGTGTGAGCCCGGAACAGTTGGAAGTTTAGTGCTTTTGGTGTACTGTGCTAATACCCATGCAAGGCCATCCAACCGGCGCCAAACGAAACGACGGCTCCGTGTTTGGCTATTGAGTGTGCAGCAGTGTTGTAAACGCGTCGTGTGTGCGTACGATCTTAGTAATCAACCATGGCATCGCTGAAGGTTGCCGTACGGGTTCGTCCCTTCAATCAAAGGTAAGAATGTGTGTGTGTGTGTGCGTTTCGTTCGTGTAAACGGACTTGACCTACCGCAAGTGTATATAAAAACATGTAAAGGAAAATGCATTTTTATCGGGTTTTTGTTTAACGATGTCGACTTTTTGCTGTGTATTCAGCTTTGTTGATGGTATTGTAAAGATAAACCCTTTTTAATAGTAGTTTGAACATTCGATCGAGTTTTATAAAAAAAAAATAATTTTAACAAATAAAACGGAACGAATCTGTTATTTTAAACCAATTATTGGCAATTGTTAAGTCAGATCATTTAGTGCATGTACAAAGCTTTTACTTTTTAATAGATTCCTTTATGTTTTGCGGGTAAAATAATGACACATTTCAGCAATGAAAAGTGTTTCTCATTTTGTTATTAATTGAACAATAATTTCTTATTATGTTAAACATTTTTGTGATTTAAATATTTTATGATTTAAATATTTAAAACCAACCTATTCCCTGCAAGTGCAAACGCATGGTTGCGAAGGCAAATGAGAAGCAGAAGCAATTTGAATGTGAATAGGTTGCGTCACCTATTTCTTACCATCACCATCCGAAAACTCAACCAATTCCGTGTGGATGAAGTTCGTTTTCGGTGGCCCATTTTCCGTGGGCAGTTTGGCAGACGCAGCAACAAAAAAAAAATACCCTCCCCAACACACGTAAAGCATGTGAAATTATCGGAATTATTCCATTACATTGTATTACGGCACGGCAAAAAAAACACATTCGAAGCGCAAAAAAAAACCCCAAAAAATTGTGCACACCGGCGGTGTGCGATTGTGTGTCTGTGTCTGCCGTTTAAAGTTATGCCGAGTATTGAAGTTTTCTATTGATTGGGAAGCATCATCTAATGACGGCGTGAAAATTGCAACCTGCCGAAGCTTCCACCTTCCCGGGGGCGGTTTGTACCCCTCCCGTTTGGTGTGCGCTTTACCAACCAACAACCAAAATTGATTGGTCGCCATGCCAGTAGGTCACGAAATTCGTGACGATGATCATCTTCATGCGTTTCCACCGTTTGTTTGTTGGAAGGATTCCTGGCCACGCTTACGCTTTCGCTACGTTTCCATTTATCGTCAGTTGGTGGCACGTGTTATACTCTTCTTTTTTTTTGTTGTTAGTACGAAGCTGCAATCGAATGTTATGCATTTTGCAGTGCAGTGATTCTTTGCAGGGTTTCTTAGCAGTTAGAGTTGTTTTAAAATATTTATTCTAATAGTAAATCCATTATTCGCATAGAAATATCGTCTAAAGATGAAGAAGTAAATTGTAATTTTAGAGTGTTTTCGATTATCAAACAACGATGATGATATGATAATTACATCTGTCTTAAGAAAATGGAAGCACATAATAGCACAATGAAAGCACTTGTTAGCGCACGACCGTTTCTGTCAAGTATACTCTCGCGAGTATATACGCACACTGGGATGAATTTTGACATCCAGGTGTTGTTTGGTTGAATTAGAGATGGGCATACTAACTCATTGAGTGAGTAAAATGCAAGAAAAAGTTTACTACTTCTTAGTAGGTGGAAAGAATTAAAACCCAAACCAATTCACTCATAAGTTAAATAAGTCATGAATACTTTAAAAATCTCTTTGAATGAGTTATAAAAAGGTGGAGGAAATGTATTCACTCACTAGTAAGATTTAATCCACTCATTCATTCAGAAGTAGTGCACACTCCACAAGTTTAAGCATTTAATTTTATTCACACAGTGAATTATGCTCTAAATTTGAGTTTAAAAACAAGAAGTACTAAATATTTAAGTATTTCACAGTAACTTACTAAGTAGTATTTACATGTTTTTAATTATCAAAATTAATTGTACTACAAGCAAAAAGCTGAAAATAAACATTATAAGCACAGGGAAGATTTTATTACAAAACTAAATAAAATATACTCCTTTCAAGAAGTCTCCGTCTAGCTAGCGCAACCTATTTAACGGTAGTGTTTACAATGGAGTACTCAAATCATCACCTTTACACATAGCGTAAGGTCGTAAATAAACCATCCACAAGCGCCTGGCACTTGCTTTTTAATTGCTCTTTCGCATGCAATCCAGAACGGGAGGATTTTGTGAAATAGCTTGAGGGGGCCGGGAAAATTCGTTGCCATTTTCGAGCGAAACGAGCTACGAATTCGGTTTTCTGATTGTTGATTGTTTTTCCCCCAAACAAAAAAAAAAAAAAACAAACAAACCTATTTCTCACGTTGAACCTCCCAACAGACGAATGTAGCTTAGACTCCACATCTTTAAAATTGAGGAAACAACAGCGCTAAGGTTCCCATGGAACCTCGGTTTGTAGTTTGAGGAAGAACATTGAAATTTGAACTAATTGCCACCAACATTGGTAAGCAAAACGAACGTCCCTAGCAATTAGATGTTTGTTTTCGCTTAACGGGAGGGCATTACAAGTGCAAGGAGGGTCATTATTGAATTTTAAATTCTAGTATTTAGTTAGCAAACTTTTTACCCATTCTTTTTGCTAAACAATCCAAGCTTTTTTCTTACACTCCCAATGAAATGACCCAGTTGCATTGCATCCGGTTGTGCGTGCGTCAGAAGGTTGCCTGCCAGCCATGCAGGCAGACGACAACGTTCTACAAGCTTATCAGCGCATAATCACCTTACACAACTTGTGCAAGGCTATTCGCCAGTAACCGTTAAGCTTAGTTTCGCTGAAAAACATTTAAGAAAGTGGTTGCTTCCTCCTACCGGTCCCATTTGTGAAAAGTCTCCGGGGGACGACAAGAAAAGACAGGTGTTTTGTGGGTTGCTTAAGCATGTACCCCATGTGCTGTGACTTAATGCAATTTACGCTGGCCTTGATGTGTGAATCACGACCGGAGACATTGTGAGCTAAGGGCAAACGAACAACAACAACAGACATGAATGGGCAAGGGTTTACCCTTTATTCTGTCTTGCAATGTGAGTTGTAAATGTAGTAAACGAATAGTAATTTATTTGGAGACAAGTTGTAAAGGATCTTTCACGGTTAGGAGAAGGAAATGGCTCCTAACCAATGTTTAAGTTATATTTAGTTTTAAGCTAAAGATATATAAGCAAAAAAATGTAAATGAACTATTTGTGTAATTAAAAAATTTTGAGCATCATTTCCGGAGCACAATCGATCCTTGAATTGTATGGTGCAGATGCTGAGCATGTTTTTTTTTGTTATTTCAATTCTAGAATTCTCTTGACATGTTGCGCCCTTTTTCAAGACTGCATCTCTCAAGCGATATAAGTGTTCTTCATGCATTTTGGAATTTTCATTACCAGCAACTGTGGCGCAACTCGTAAGGCGTTCATGATGATTTCACTTGCTTGGTACTGATAACAGCTTCCTATCAAGAGCACGCAATGCACGCTGCTTGCTTTCTGTCCCTGCTGTCAAACGTTCTGGTGCCACTGTGTTTGAGCGCTGTAAACAGTAAGCACAGCGCTTACGCATGTGTTCGCTACGTTCGATGACTCATCGCGTTCGAACCACCATTAGTGGCTTGCCGCGCGTACATTGACTTCGTCCTATTCGACTTGCCCCAAACACCGTCTTGTGCGCCGTAAGATGTCTTGTGGGAGAAAATTTATTCATAATTCTCCACCAACGCTTCCGACATGCATTCGTTCCTTGTTCGGAGCGGGCGACAAACGTTCACTAGAATGAGAAAGTTCCGTGTTGTGGATGTGGATTGTCGATTGAACAAAACCATGGTTCACGTTTCTTTCTTTCTTTCTTTCCCCTCGGACGAGAATGGTTGGGTGTGAATAAGTTCCATCATTACATTGATCGTTTCCGGCTGAAGAAATATATCCACTGCTTCGCAACCTTTGCTTCCACGCGGATCGGATCGTTATGATCGACACAAGGTCTCTGCCTTGTGTTCACTTTCACTGCTTTTGGCACTGCCATTGGCACACGAGGGCCAAGCTAAAGGGTCGCCACAATTGAAAGTCAAATGCTACATTTCAACACAAGATTGACGTTGAATTTAGACACACCAGTCAGTCGATCCTCGCACATTAATGCCAGAGCCGATCCGCGAAACAACATTCGACACCGACAACAAAACTAGCTGTCGGACACACATCAAAAGCACGAACGTTCGATGTGACAAAACCACAGCCAAAGGGATACGGTTTCATGTCAAATGCAATGGTCCGTCAGGCAGAAACACTTGACACAACGAGACAACAAAACCACACCAAAGGATGCAGTTTGATGTGCTTTATTTTTCTTTTCTTTTTTAACTCGATCGTTTATAATGCCAACGGAAATGGCATGTGTGCATGATGGCGTTCCGCTGCGGTTAAAAAAGCAATTGTGTTTAATTTATTTTGCACCTTTAGAAAAAAGGGTTAAATAAACCACTAAATGAGCAAATGTATGACTTGATGACTTAAAGCAAGGCACGTTTGGTTGGTTTCATAACTTGTTTTTTCTACATTGCATTAACTATTGGCGGTAATCGGTTTATTCATTCTTGCAGTTTGTATGTTGTTACCCTTGCAAAGCATATTTTGTATGTGTTTGCGTGTGCCTTTTCGCATGTTATTTAGAAGCAGGACTAAATACAGAAAAAGAAGCACCTTCCATGGTTGATACTTCCTTCCGTTTTGCCTGTTGTTTACGGGGCAGGTTGATGTTGCATTTGATCGTTGCCTTTCCGGCAACGCAACGGTTCGTTGGTCTGCAGACTGGTGGCAACAGTAGGTAGCATAGATCAAGCAAAGGTACATCACACACATACACACACGATTTGTGGGGTCTCTTTGTCATTACCGTGGACCGTTCGTTCCGGTATGGGCCACCGATGGAAGTGAAACTATGGTTCGACATCAGCTCGGTATGGTTTGATATGCACAGTTTTTTTTTCCTCTTTCCGGTGCAAAGTTCGTAGCTACACGGGCCGGTGCCGATCAAGGTGAGTTTAACATTTTACCTCGCGGCATCTTCCGTAAATATAGGTCACCGTGGAGACGAATGACCACTGTAACGGAATGATGCGTTTTTTTTTTGGACGACCGGTGGCATTGAGTTGGCGAAGGTTACGATTTCACTTCGGAGGACGCGTTCGATTCGCTGTACTTGCAATTTTGTTTAAATTTTCGATGGTGATCGATCATTGTAAAAGAAGGTTGTTAATTTGCGGATTTAATTGCGCATTTTATTTAAACATCATCGTTGGACCATTTGGGGCGGCCCGGTGGTGTATTTGGCAACGGCGCTAGGTTCCTAACACGGACCGGACCGGGTTCAAATCCCATTCGAACCGTCCCGAACCCGTAGCACGGTCTGACTAGCCTGCTACGTGGTAGAATTAGTCTAATACGGCCTGTTCCGTTCTAACATACTAAAAAAAATTAAAAAAAAAAAATCGTTGGGCCATATGGTTTGTGATAGGGAGGGATAGGCATAACAGCTGATAAATGGGTGAATAAGGA
>STHB01000004.1:8662835-8716199 GCA_018908115.1 Anopheles rivulorum
GTCCCAACACGACCGGACCAGGTTCAAATCCCATCAGGACCGTTCCCCCGTAGTGAGCACTGACTTTGCAACTACGTGGTATCTAATAGTCTAGTAAGCCATTTGATGGCCGGCATGACCAGGTAGGTCGTTAAGCCAAAGAGAGAGAGAGAAGATCACGTGATTCCAATGAATTTTGTATTCTTATAGCCATAACTCCAGCCATTAGCCAGATATTGAAAGAATTTAACCTAATTTTGCATTGTTTTATCCCACAGGGAACATGAACTCGGCGCAAAGCTCATCGTGCAGATGGATGGAAAGAAGACGCGCCTGCTGAAACCGAAACTTGGCACGGGCAATGGCATACGGGGCGATCTCGCGTCCCGCGCAGCCCAGGATCCGTTCAACGACTTTACGTTCGACCATTCGTACTGGTCGGTGGATGAACGCGACCCGCACTTTACGCCCCAGGAAACCGTGTTCGACGATCTCGGCACGGAGATAGTGGACTGCGCATTCCAGGGTTACAATGCGTGCGTATTCGCCTACGGCCAGACGGGTAGCGGCAAAACATTCACAATGATGGGCACGCCGGAAGCGCAAGGGCTCATCCCGCGCATCTGTCGGTCACTGTTTGCACGCATGAAGCTCGGCCAGGAGGAGGGTACGGGATATAAGACGCAGTGCTCCTATCTGGAGATTTACAACGAACGGGTAAAGGATCTGCTCGGCCCTAGCAGTGCTGGGCATGGGTTGCGTGTGCGCGAACACCGCACGCTTGGACCGTACGTGGAAAGCTTATCCCAGCATCCGGTGTCGGACTATTCGGAGATCCAGAACTGTATGATCCAGGGCAACATTCAGCGGACGACCGCCAGCACGAACATGAACGATACGAGCAGCCGAAGCCATGCGATCTTCACCATTACCTTCGTCCAGGCGCGCTACCTCAACGATCTGCCGAGCGAAACCGTGTCCAAGATCCATCTGGTGGATTTGGCGGGCAGCGAGCGGGCCAATGCCACTGGTGCTACCGGGCAAAGGTTGAAGGAGGGTGCCCACATTAACAAGTCGCTGGTGACGCTGGGCAGCGTGATTTCCGCCCTGGCAGAGCAAACCAATCCGACCAACAACAAGCGCGTGCTGTACATCCCGTACCGCGATTCCATCCTGACGTGGCTGCTGAAGGACAGCTTGGGTGGCAACAGCAAAACGATCATGATCGCCGCCATCTCGCCGGCCGATGTGAACTACAGCGAAACGCTCAGCACGCTACGGTACGCGAACCGGGCGAAGAACATCATCAACAAGCCGACGATCAACGAGGATCCTAACGTGAAGCTGATTCGCGAGCTGCGCGATGAAATATACAAGCTGAAGCTGATGCTCTCGAGCGACAGCGGTGCGGCTCTCGAGCCCCAACTCAAGGTGCTAGAGGATCTGCACAAAAAGGAAGCACAGGAAAAGGTGCTGACCGAGGAGTGGACGGAGAAGTGGCGCGAGGCGCAAACAATTTTGCGCGAGCAGCGCTCGCTCGGGTTGCGCAAATCGGGTGTCGGTGTGGTGCTGGACTCCGAGATGCCGCACCTGATTGGCATACACGACGATATTAGTACCGGCGTGACGCTTTACAGCTTGAAGGAAGGTGAAACGACGATTGGCACGGATGAGGCAACGTATCCGCAGGACATCTCGCTGAACGGTATCGGTATCGCGCCGGAACACTGCCGTATCGTGCTGTCGAACGGAAATGCGACCATTTACCCCAACCCGAACGCAACCTGTTTGCTGAACGCGAGCATCATCGAAGTGCCGACCGCGATCAGCCAGGGTGACATACTGCTGCTCGGCCGGACAAACATGTTCCGCTACAACAATCCGGCCGAGGCGGCTAAAATGCGCCAAGAGCACAGCCATCAGCAGCGATCGTCCCGGCTCGATCTGTCCCGGCTGTCGTTGATAGCGGCGTCGCGCGAAAACCTATGCGCGAGCTTTCTTAGCGACGATGACGGTGGTTCTTCGTTGAGCTTGTTCGGTGGCGGCGGTATGGCTTCGCCGCAAAATGCGTTCCGCTTCCGGCAGTACACACCGAGCAGGGAGGATGCCGAGCTGCAGGACGAACATCGGAAGATTTTGCAAACGATCGAAAATGCACTGCGGCAGCTGAATCTGGAGCGCACGCGTATGCACGAGCAGTTTAAGCACAAGATCAAGCTCTGCACCGAAGAGCTGGAACGGCTGGAAAGTACCAAGCGCGATCGGTTGACGATACTGGACTGCCGGATCGGGGAGCTAATGGCACGCAAGGAGATGGTACTGTGGGAGAAAAGCAACGAAAAGACGCAAGTAAGCATGGTTCCCTCCGAACGGAAGGATATTTACCGAACCTTACCTGGCTAGTGTTGCATTTGTTACATTCTTTTGTCTGTTAATTATGTTTTATTCTGTTCCGTATTTACTTATTCATTTTATTTTCATTTAATTTTCCTTTATTTCACCACACCGCCATCGAATCGGGGTTTTTTGTTGTTGTTTGGGTTGTTGTATCGCTCGTTGGACCATTTTGCGTGAACGCAGGTAGACATATTGGTGCGACAGCTGTCCGCACTGCAAACGCAGCTGGATACGAAGAAGCGCGATTTCTATGAGTACGTCGCGAAAGAGCTACAGGAGTTGCAGGACTGTGGCCGTCTGGACGAGGTAGAGAAAATGCTAGCATTATTTTAATTTTGTTTCTTAAATTTAGTTTCCTTCAAAGTTGGAATTAATTTAATTATGCATCGGATCCCGGATTGGCAGTTTACGGATTATAATAGTTTTAACTCATGTTTTGTTTGCCACGTCCTTCCAGGCAAGCAGCGAACTAATACGAAATGCTCCCCAGACGGAGGACTATTCGGAAATATTGCTTCAAATATCTCGCTCACTTGACAACTACTCGCAACAGTACATCCGGGAGTTTGTCCGGCGCAATGTAAGCATTTGTTTATCGATCGAGCAAACAGCCGGCACACTATTAATTCCCATGGTTTACTTTTTTTTTGGGCAGCGCGATGAGATCAATAAGTACGAGACGGAGCTAACGGAAAAGGAGCAACTGCTGGCGGAAAGCACACAGAAGATTGCCGATCTGGACCAAAAGATACAGGAGCTAATGCAGCAGAACAAGGATTTGCTACAGCAGCGAACGCAGCAAGAGTTGGATCAAATTCAAAAGAAGAAGCTTTCGTAAGTGTTATCGTCTGGTAAATGGTTAATTTTGCTCTCCAATTCTAAATGTTATTTCCTTGTTGTTCTTTTAGTATGACCTTAAACCTTACGCACACCAACGGCGATGCAGACGGTGACGGTGTGAATGAACGGACCGATCTGCTGTTGGGTGTAAATCGTGCCGGAACGCTGGAAACGTGTGACACTTTCCACACGGCAAATTCGGATTGTTCCTTCGTGTCCGCACTCAACACGCCCGCGTTAAATTCGTTAAACCAGCTTATACCGACACCGAGCTCAACAGAGGACGGTACCGAATCCGATACCGGCGATCGTGACTACGAGGAACCTACATCGAACGGTGGCCTGCACGGCGGCATGAGCGACAGTGGTGTTAGTTTCGAAACCAACAAAGTTACGGATACGGCGGCAGCTTTGTTGACCGAGGCGGATGAAAACGAAAGCGAAGGTAGCGTAGCGGGACAGGGCGATCCTGGTACGGCCAAGTTGCTGTTCCAATCGGACGACCATTGTCTGCTGCTTGCCACCTCATCCACTCCACACCCAAAGTACGGTGGTAAAAAGATGCCCACCACAACCACGACCGTAATCGTGACGGATGGCAATGGGTTGCTGAAGTCGAACCAGCAGCAATCGCCACGGTTGCGTCACAAATCGTCCGACTCGGACGAGGAGCGCACCACGCTAACGACGATGTCATCGACGGGTACAACCGGCTCTAATCGGTTGAAGCTTTCACTACCGAACCGAAACCGTAGCAATAGCGGCAAGAGCAGTAGCATGCGTACGGAAATCTTTGACATCCGTCACGGCATCCATCCGCTGCGGGTAAGCAGCGTTAGCAGCGGCACCGATGGTAGCCACGAAGAGGAGGACGACGACGAGGAGCAGACGGGCAGGCGGCGCCATGAGGACGACGAGGAAGAGCGCCGTTCGCGTGGTTCATCCATCGACAACAGCTCGATAACGTCGTCGACGGCAAATCTGATCCTGTGCGAGATGAATCATCTGCGCGAAAGCATCGCTAGCAAGAAGGCGGAAATTATGAAAATTCTCGAAACGAACGGTGATAAAAAGTTGCTGGACGGAAAGATCGGTGAGCTGCAGGATCTGCAGAAGCGCATCGTGCAGCTGGAAATAAAAATACAGGACGTGGAGAAGAGCTGCCTGTCCGATGGTGAGCTGCAGCTCGATTCGATGCGAGACATTCCGGAAAGCTTTACCGACAGTGACGATAGCCGGGTGGGAAATTCATGCATCTACCCCGGTTACGTACGATCGCGCGATCAGAATAGTATCTACGCACCGAGCGTGACACGATCGTTACCGTCCATGGAAGGAACCTATCGTAAGTTTGATGTAGCAGTGGAAGAAAGAAAATGCACTACTTACGATGTTAATATCCTCCCTGTTTAGGTTCGGATCATGCAATCAACATACCCACGTACATAATACGAGGTGCGGGAAAACAAACCCATTACGAGTACGAGGTAAAGATTAACCTGCCAGATGAACGGTGGACTTTGTTGCGACGGTACAGCCGTTTTCGTGATCTCCATCTAACGATGAAGAAACTGTACGGTGATAAGGTAATTCATTAAAAAAGAAGCTCAACTGTAACTTCCGTGTATGACAGTCTATTTTGTTTTGGTTTCCATTCTTGCACATCCAGATCGCAACGATACCGTTTCCGAGGCGCGAACTGTTTGCATCGAACACGGAATCGGTGGCGAAAACGAGACGTCGCCAGCTAGAAACGTACCTGCGCCGGCTGTTGGTCGTGTGTGCCAAAATTCCTCACTGTTCCATCTACGAGGGCGAAGGACGACCCGGTCTCACCAAACAGACACTTATCGAGTTTCACTCGTTTTTCAAGAAAGGTCTATTCGAAACGGGCAAACATGGAACCGGATAGTGCTGACCGGGTTTGGTCGGACAGTGAACGGGGTTGCTTTTGCAGAGGTGGTTATCGGCTGGGAGCGGGGATTGGTTATATTTTTGTGATGTAAAAGACTTTTAGATTTCTAGACCAAGCATAATTGTTAGGTTTTGCTTTTCTGTTTAGGTTAGGAATAAAATAGTTAGGTACAATTCAAACCCGCGGTTCGCATAGTGTTTAGTCTGTTTGTTTCGTATGTAAGACCATGGCATAACTTGAATGAGCGCCTTTTGCGATGTAAACAATCCGTGGGACGTGGCTAACGATGGAAGGATTTGTTGTAATGTGTTTTAATTTCTGCATTCTGCTATCACCATTGCCACTTCCTTTCTTCCGCGATAGTTTGTTGTGGCCTTTGATTGTTCCACGGTGTCTTACCCCGTTCCGAGTAGCATCGAATAGCACAGCGGTTAGGCTCAAAGCAGAAATGACAAAAAAAAAAGAACAATGACAATAATAGCTCATCATCAGTGTGTGCTGATACGTAGAAAACGATGTTACCTACCATCCATCCATCCCTTTTTTGTACGTACAGGGTGCACCACCGGTACCGTCACCAGTCCGTTTGGCCCAGCTTCACCGGACTTTATCGTACGACTGGATAAAGTGTTGCTCGGTTGATAGTTGCTCCAAAACAGGGCCACGGGTAGATGATGATGGGGGAAAATTAGGAGAAGAATGTAATATAGTACGAAACATTTAGTCCGTGCGGTTAAATATGAAACCAAATTAGTAAGACGGAGAAACTAAAATCTTCATTCGGAAAATAACTCTCACTAAAGATAAACAACCATATTCATTTCTAGCACCTGCCCTTCATATCTGAGATGGAATTGTATTACGAAAAAAACAAATGGTTAAAATCCACTTAACAAAAACGAACGATCATTACAAATCATAATCACATCATATCAACACCCCCATGTAACTGTGTTCCGGTTCGGTAAAAATGTTCATCAATTGTAACTAACTGTGATTATTCTCCTCCCGCGTACTGTTCTAGTTGTGCTAACCCCTTTTCCAAAGTTATGTAGTTGTTTCCCGTTAATGTTTGGCTTGCCACTGTTGCAAATGCTCCTGTAAATTTGTTCAGCAAGTGCTTTCCTTTCCACCGTTTAGATAAATTTATCTTTTACACTAATGTACTAATGTGCTTTATTGCTACGATCATTTCATAGAGTGTATTTTTCATCTGCAAATAGCTGTGCATTACCGTCTTGTTATGTAAGGTTTCCAAGTTGTTAAGTGTGTAAGCAATAGTTTTTTTAAATATATATATAAATATACAAGCAAGGAAATCTAACACTAGCTTTAAATAACAGTGCTGACCTTGAAGAGCAAACATTGTATTGTGAGCGGTGTGGTGTGCTGCAGTGCACTGCGCTTTTTCCCGTCGTGTATGATTTTTATTAGGTTCCTTGAAGTTTATTTTTTAAAAACAACAGTAAGTTGCTTAACTTTCGTGCTACATTTCACGTATTTGAACTATACTCTGGCGCTGAACGGTGCAATTCAACTGGACATGCAGCATTAGTAATTAAGTAACTCAGGAGCTTGTTTACAACAGAGGCCTGTACCGAAGTGTAAGTCGCGGTTAATGTTACGAAACGAAACAACCTGCATTAGTTGCAGCGTATAAAACAGTGTAGAGTAGGAAGAAAAAGAATAGTACATCAACTAACAAAACATTTCATGGCGTTATGTGTGTTGTAGCAAAAGAAAAACAATTGCTAAGGAAATAAAAAATGTAAAACAAACAAAACACAAAAACGGATACGTTAATTAGACAAATCTGAACTCGTTTCTCCCTGAATTGCAAACCACGCAATATTGCAGAAGAGACAAAAGGTGTGCGTAGTGCATGAGATAGGTCGATAAGTTAGGTTCAATGTTGAAGCAAAATAAATCGACTGAAGGATTTGTGTCTAGAGCGTTGGAACAAAATTGCGTATAGTACATATGGTAGACAAATTGAACACAAACCCCCCAAAAACATAAGGAATCAAAACGAACATTGGGACTGTACCGGACAAACTGTTGAACTCTGTGTAAAGTGTAATAGATGAAAAACATTACAAATTACGAAACAAGTGGTTGGACTGGAAATCCTTCCACACACTCAAATTGGAACATGAAAAAAATGAAATTAGATTAAAAGAGAACGATTGAATATTAAACAATATTTGGTTGTGTTATAAAGAGAAATGTATAGAAAAGTAGTTGAGAAACATCCGAAACAAAAATAAAAGTATTCCCCGCTACCTTGGATGCGTCTGCAGACAAACATTTCACCTACACGAACATGTCCTACACGAACATGAAACAACGGTACGAGTTCAATATCTAACAAACAATGCTACTTATTTCGTGTGTTGCCATTGGTTACCAGTTCACCGATGTGTGACCGAACGTCAGGTCGAATGCAAGGGTACGACATTCAACCGTTCACACCAGACAGCCGATATAGGCCATACGGTGTTCTGGTTCTCTGCTGTCCCTCCCTTATTAATGGTAGGATCGTAACTGCAGTAGCGAAGACAATCCTTTCCAAACGTTTGTGTCAGTCTAGTGATTGAGGTGAAGTAGTTAAGGTCACACGGTGCAGTAAACGATGGGAAAGTCGATTGGATGAATGAAAGTACTTGTGTAGTGCGAAGTGATTAAGTGATTTAGAACGTTTTGTACTATACTTATAGGTAGGTTGTTTCATTTGAAAATTATTTCAATACAGAGTTCTTGAATAAATGTAAGCATTGCGGTTGTAAGTGTGTGACCACTATTTGCTATTCACTGTAGGAGAACGTTTGTGCGATATACGCCTGAGGGTATGCAATTTATCTTTGTGATTGCATGTAGTGTATCAAACATTTTACGTGAGCAACGAATCTAAAACTGTTCATTGCATAGTTTCAGGCGATATGGCGGAGTAATAAAAGGACATCTATTGAAATATCTTCTTGTGGTCTCAGTTCCGTAACAAGAATGAAGAAACGTGTCTTTATATAGCGACACGTAGAAGCTAGTTAACTGTAAATGGGATTTTAAGCATAAGCTTATGAACCGACCGATGAAGAACTGGTACGACACACTCTAGATACGCACCTCACACGTACAAGTGTAGAGACTGTCCCAACAAACCAATTGGTTGTATTATGACCATGTGAACCGTCTGCGAAATGGCATCAAGTGCAGCAAAAAAATAAAGAAGAAAAATCCCAATTGAATAAAGTCCAACACTGAAGGACTGAAAATAGATTTCCCTTCACGACCGACCCTGTTACACCCGTCCGCCCAATCGGTCATGATAATAGGGTCATGGTTTGCGTGACTGACCCGTCGGCGAAAGGTAACAACATCTTCACTCTCTTTACCGGGGGTTTCCTTTCGCTTGTTGGTCCGGTGAACTTGCCAAACAGCCTTAGCCACACGGCAGGAACTGCTTAGGGTGCGTGTCCTCGTTCAGCGAGCGGGTGTGTTTTTTTTCTCTCCTTTCGAATTATCATTTTTCAAGGATAAATTCTTGCATTTTATGTTGCGCCCGGAACTTCGTAACGACCGCTTCCATCGTTCCGGTTCAATCGGTTCAGTCCGTCGGTTCTGGCCGTTGCAAACGCAAACAAACAGACTGGAGCGGACGAACTTTGCAGTAACCGAATGTGTTGTCCTGTTTATAACTTTGTTGATCGTACCGGGAGGGGAACTATTATTGATTTTCCTTAACATTGTGACTAGTTTTTTTTTGTTTATTTGTTTGCTAAAGCAGCAGCTGGTATTGAGCTTGTTTCGCTCGTATTCAGCACCTTTGGGCCGTACAGGATAACGACAAAGAAACTCGACTGTACTGCTGCTACTGGTGGATGCTTTGAAATTGATTGGCCATTACAACCTTTTTGCTGTCGATCGAAAGAAACGAAAACGCAGTGAAAAGGCGGGGACTTCTGGTGCGAACTGCACAATGTATTCCAGTACCGTCCCGGATGACGGTGGAGCATTGTTCCATACGGAACATAATGCACGTGCCAGCTACCGGCGCGAGTTCGAGGAGATGGAATGCCGCATACGTAGGTGGTATGTAGGCCGCAACAGCCGAACCATAACCATAATGTGCATTCGCTGCATTAACGAGCTTCTTTCTTTGCCAGTGAACGACAGCGGGCAGAATTGGAGCGCCAGTTTGAGGATTTGATGCGCGAACGGGCCGACTGCGAAAGGGCTGCAGTGCGGGCAGTGAGGCAACGGCAACGACGCCAGATGGAGGCAGAAAGGCAACGGGCGGAGCGGAACGAAAGTATTCTTCGCATGTTAAACAAAATCGATCAACAGGCGGCCTCGTTGGCTGCCAAAACGGATCGGCTGAAGATGTTAAAGGTGAATTGGGTGGAGTTGAAGATTGTTTGGATGTAATTAACAAAAATGTTCTTCTCTCTTGTATTTCAACATCAGACGCAATACGAGATGTATCTGATGCGTACCTGGTCGACAGCTCCCCAAGCTTTACCAGCGTACAGTGTGCCGATGATTACTGCACCACCAGTAATGCAACCAACACTGCCCCAAAGTCCTCAAAAGTCTGGATTTGTTCAATACCTTAGCGAACTGACGCATCAGCAAACGGCCAACTTGAATTCCATACCACCACCGACGGCTTTAAGTAATTATATTGCCTCTCAGCAGAAACCATACGCGTTGGTATCGAATCAAGGTGCTGGTTCCGGTCCCGAACGTCCGTATTCGAGAGCGGTTCATGCTGGCTTACAGGACGATCTAACGATGATGCCCTATGGAGCTAGTTCCGCGCGAATGGTTACGGGTGGTGCAAAGCCCAATAAGTTTGAAATGTCGAACGAAGATTTTATCCGCTACATCGACAGTGAGGTGCTTAAGGAACCGATACCGAAGGTTAGCATCGTTGCTCCCTCGCCGGTAGTAGAGGTGGCTGAGATGAAACAGGCCGGTGAAGCATACCTTGAAGATGCTACGATGAGTGAAGATGAACCAGTTGGGGAGCTCTCAAACAAATTAAAAGATTTTAGTGTCAGAGAAGGAGTGGAAGCAGAGAGAAGAAATGATGCATTAAAACTTTCTACCAAGGATCAGTTACAAGATGACTCACAACCTCAGTTGGAAGACGTGGTGGAGAAAGGTAAAAAAGCGCAATCCACTTTTATGCACAGTAAATAGTAACATTAATATATTTAAACCATATTTTCTTGTTCGCTCTTTGCAGCTCCTGAGCATCTTGCATCTCCTGAGATGATCGTACCAGCAAAGGAAGATCACTCGTTTAAAGAACCATCGCTGGTTGAAATTTTTAAAGCCGATCGGGAAGTAATTGCTGAAAAGAGCTCTAAAATTGTGCACGAAAATCAAAATAATTTTGATCGGGATATCGAGGAATTGCAGGACCACTTTGTGCAGCCTGATCTGACAATTCCTTACGAAGAGGTAGAGAACAAATCAGCAATGGTTGATAATCCGCATAACACAATGTATCAAGAAGATATCCGTGCTACTAACGATGCAATGTTCGAAGCATCTGATGCCAATGTGAATTACCAGGAAGGAACACAACCAATAGACGAAACAGTATACAATCCAGTACAATCTGAAGATCCTGTGTATGAAAACCAGCAGTACAGTACTTCGAATGTATACTTCGAGCCTGCACCAGAAGCTAATGTTCCACAGCATCAAAACCCCATACAGCAGTCTGAAACTAGAAACCAACATTGGACGACGGCACGACAAGCTTTACGTTCGAAAGCTTTCCCTGGAGCGACCTCCATACCGTTGACATCTGAAACAGATATACACGAGCAGGGCGGTCAGCAGGATGGTCCTCCTGAAACGGTAACAACTGTGCCTGAAGACATCAGCAACATATCTCAAGAAGTTGTACAAAATGCTCCCGCACAAAGCGATCCTCCAATAGCTGAGTATCCACAGTATTCGGCAGAATCGAACGATCCTTACTACCAAACGGATGTCAACGATGGTGCACATCAAACTGCAGAACAAATGCAGACCCCGGTAAGTCAAGGTTATCATAATGATGCGATGGGGCAACCGGTAGAGTACCAGCAGGAGGAAGGACAACAATCAGCTGCATATCAGTACGGGAATAGTCAGGACGGTCAATACATTGAAGGTGCGGAAGGAGCGTCACAGTATCAGTACCAAGAAGCTACTGATCCAATGGCCGGTTCTTATGCGACTCAGGAAGGCTATCAAGATCCGAACCAGCAGTATCAGCAGTATGATGAAAATGCACAGTACTACAATGATCAGCAAGGTTACGACGCACAGTACTATAATCAAGATACACAGCAACAGTACTACATGGAGGAGTCTAATCAACAGCAGGCCGGGCAGTATGAGCAACAGATGGAACAACCTCAAGATCAACAGCAACAGATCATCCAACCAGCGGATCAATATCCCGCAGGAGCAGAATCGACTGAGCAGACAGTGTACTATCCACCTGACGGACAGTATGACCCTGCTACTCAAAATCCCGTCCAGTCGGAAGCTCCATCAAGCGCTATCGCAGGTGATCAGCCTGCACAAGTAGATGACGACCAGCAGCCAGTTGAGACATCGGCCGTTATCGATACACCGCTGGTGAAAGATAAACAAGAGAAGAAAGGTACCGAACCTTCACCGCCACAGCCTACGGTCGAACAGAAGCCCTCCAGGAAGGAAGCGGATCCGGGATCGGATGCGCCAACCTTAAGCACCGTAAACGATGAAAGTGATTTCGACTTTTCCACACAATCATAAGTACGCACTGTTTGCTAGACGTGGTGTTAGACGATAAGCCGGTAATGGATGATAACGGTGCCGTTCCGGTAGCAAAACCCTTGTATGTCCTAATACACGCGCCCGAATCTTTCAATTAAAAACGTGCCTCAAGCATGCTTCAGATCAAACACTTCAACCTTCATGCACTCAACACACAGGTAGACGCTTGCAGCTGGGATGCTTTTATAGGCGCAGAGTACTGGGCTGGTTTGATGTAGTCATGCTGTGGCTAGTGCTGAGTTCGGTTTGCTTGGTGGTCATTCCGGTGGCAAACGCTGATAGCCGTTTGTCCAACGATACCATCCCGTTGCACTATGATCTACACCTAGAAGCGACCGGTTTAGGAGTGAACGATTATACTTACCGAGGTAAAGTGACGATCCGGATAGGCGTTGTTAGTGATACGAATGAAGTTGTCCTGCACAGTGTGCGAAGTACGCTTGGATCGACGAGTCTGCGAAGATGTCGGGATGGTGCAGAAATAGCTCACCGAATGCTAGAAACGAAAGACACCAGTGAATTGGTACGCATTCGTACCGATCGTGTCCTGAGCAGGTTAGATGATCAAGAGATCCAACTAACGATAGCATTCAACAATACGCTTGGCGAGGAACGGATGGGCTTCTATCGCACGCAGTACCGTGGTCCGAAGCGAATACCTATGGCCGTAGCTACGACCCACTTTCAGCCGAGCTACGCACGCTTCGCCTTCCCGTGTTTCGATGAGCCAGCGCTGAAAAGTACGTTCCAGGTGACGATCGTTGCTAACGCTAGCCATCTGGTTTCTTCCAATGCACCGACCAAATCGATCACATGGCTACCGGAAGGACAGAAGGCGGTACAATTCGAACGTACTCCACCGATGCAAACCTATCTCGTATCGTTTCTGATCGCCAACTTTACTTCGGCACACGCCCGTACTCCTTCCGGCGTACGGATTGGCATTCTAGCACCACCGAAAGATGAGAGAAAGCTACAGTTTAGCTTGCAGGCAGCAACGGCACTGCTAACCAGCCTGGAACAGTACACCGGACAGAGCTTGGATCTAGCGAAGCTGGATCATGCCGCCATTCCACGGTTTGGAAATGCTATGGAAAATTGGGGACTGGTCGCGTACGATGAACAGTTTCTGGTACTGTCGCCCAAAGCTCATCGTCTGCAGCGTGCCCAGGCGGTAATAACGATCGGTCACGAAACGGCCCACCAACTGTTCGGGAATCTTGTTGGACCTGCTTGGTGGTCCTATCTCTGGCTAAGTGAAGGATTTGCGACATACTTTGAGATACTGTTGGGAAGTGAACTATACCCGGAGTTGCTGCCGCTGGAGGAAACATTCGCCGTACGGCACATGCGACCAGCACTGTTGGCTGATGCGTTCGATGGACATCCGCTGACGGTGGAACCGCTGCCAGCAGATACGGCGCAGATTGAGACACTGTTCGATACGATCACGTACAGTAAGGCGGGATGCGTATTGCGAATGATTAACTGTTCCATTGGTGAGCAAGCGTTCAAGGGTGGCGTTCAGAGTTACCTCCAGAAGCACCGACATGGGATCGTATCGCCGGCCGATCTGTACGGTAGCTTCCCGGCAATGCCCGACGGTGCACCAACGGTGGAGCAAATGTTTCGCAGCTGGGCCGACAAACCTGGCTATCCGGTGGTGACGGTCGAACGGCTAAACAGTTCCTTCGCACGGTTTCGGCAACAAAGGCACCAGCAAGAAGCGACCATCCGTGACATTGACTCACGCTGGTACATTCCGATCACGTACTACACCAACAGCAGTGCGGGAAAGTACGAGTACCAGCCTGCGTTTTGGATGCGGGAAACTGACCAGGAGCTGGTAGTACGATTGGAGATGTGTTGGGACGATGTGTTGATTGTGAACCCACGGCAGATTGGGTTCTATCGCGTCGAGTACGACGACCGCGGTTGGAAGAGTATCGTCGACATTATGTCCTTCTTGCCGTCCGTCATGCAGGCGAAACTGGTCGACGATGCGTTCGTGATGGCGCGTATCGGTCTGACCGGGTACGAGATATGTCTGAAGATGCTGCAGCAACTAGCGACACATCCCGATCCCGTGCCGTGGTTAGTTGCGATGGCTGAAGAGAACGTTGGATTCCTGCAGCGCGTACTGATGTCCGAGCAGTTCGATCAGTTTGTGACAGGATTCGTGGGTGAAATGTTTACACTTGCCGGCAATCTAACCCAATCGGTGTTTCAGTCACAGGCCGTAGAACGAGCATTCGATTGGTGGGGTCGGTTAGTGACTCCGGCAACAGATCCGGTTCAGAAGAAGGGCGATTCGGCAGGCAGTGTTCGGTCACCATCCTGTCCACTTCTAACGGTGGACAATATAGTGGAAGGATTAATGTCCCCGGATGATCTCGTACGGGAACGCTTCTTTGTTCGCTTAAAGTGTCAACCAACACATCAACCGGAAGCACTGCTATTGGCGCTAGACCGTATTAAGGAAGGGAAACTTCTTACCCATGGGAAATTGTTTTCCGTGCTGGAAAGCTTGATTAAATCCAACCCGGTACACTTGCTCCATCCGACCGTTCGTTTCCTTCTCACCGTAAGTCCGGACGCGGTCCAGTCGGATGGGCAACGTTTGCAGCATCTGTTAAGCGTTATCGTGCACGAGGTCACTGACCGCGATCAGGCAGCNGGTTGGAAGAGTATCGTCGACATTATGTCCTTCTTGCCGTCCGTCATGCAGGCGAAACTGGTCGACGATGCGTTCGTGATGGCGCGTATCGGTCTGACCGGGTACGAGATATGTCTGAAGATGCTGCAGCAACTAGCGACACATCCCGATCCCGTGCCGTGGTTAGTTGCGATGGCTGAAGAGAACGTTGGATTCCTGCAGCGCGTACTGATGTCCGAGCAGTTCGATCAGTTTGTGACAGGATTCGTGGGTGAAATGTTTACACTTGCCGGCAATCTAACCCAATCGGTGTTTCAGTCACAGGCCGTAGAACGAGCATTCGATTGGTGGGGTCGGTTAGTGACTCCGGCAACAGATCCGGTTCAGAAGAAGGGCGATTCGGCAGGCAGTGTTCGGTCACCATCCTGTCCACTTCTAACGGTGGACAATATAGTGGAAGGATTAATATCCCCGGATGATCTCGTACGGGAACGCTTCTTTGCTCGCTTAAAGTGTCAATCAACGCATCAACCGGAAGCACTGCTATTGGCGCTAGACCGTATTAAGGAAGGGAAACTTCTTACCCATGGGAAATTGTTTTCCGTGCTGGAAAGCTTGATTAAATCCAACCCGGTACACTTGCTCCATCCGACCGTTCGTTTCCTTCTCACCGTAAGTCCGGACGCGGTCCAGTCGGATGGGCAACGTTTGCAGCATCTGTTAAGCGTTATCGTGCACGAGGTCACTGACCGCGATCAGGCAGCGGAAGTTCAGAAGCTGATTGTCAAAAATGCTTCCGTACTGTCGGGACATTTTCTTGCCCGGGCGAACAGCGTGATGACGTCAACTATCAGCTGGCGGATGAAGCAGGTACCCAAGCTAAGGGCATTTGTTGCCGATTCTGCTATGGCCCGGTATTATGGGAAGGATAGCACGGCAACGCTCAATGGTCGTGGTGGTTTGGTGAATTAATTAAATGGGTTTGGGTTCAGTGGGGGCGATTTTATGACCGGTAACGCTGGCGTGGAAATGTTCACCGTCATCAGACACACGTGTGGGTAAGGTTTAGTTAGATGTTTTTGTAAGAGATGCATTTCTTGTTAAGTAAAGTTTATATATAACTTTTATGGTTCTATAACTAGTAAAAAAAAACTGTCCAAACTATGTATAAATTGCAAAGATCCAGATTTTTAAACACAATATTTTAAAAAGTTGTTTAAAAATTTAATCGAAAGATGCTGCGTATATATTCTACCAGAATAGCTCCAGGACATTTGTTGTTCGTGTGTCTGCAATCTTCATTCAGCTACCCTTTCTTTTCTGGTGGCCACTGTGTGTGTGTTTTTCTCACCTTTGCTCGCACCTTCAATTCCAATGTCCAATTTATGTGTACCGTTTCGATTAGGCGTCGTGTGGGACACAGTCCCTTCCTTTGCTCTCGTCGTCCTTCTCGTGTGGCTGAATGTTCGGCACCACCCCATAGGTCACGCCATTTGTTGTCGCGTTTGACTGGTGTGGGTGTTGTTGTGGTTGTTTGCCACGTGAACAACACGAGAAGGGAATGGGACACCTCCATCAGACCCGACCCCCGTTCAACGGGCGAACGGTACGAACGCTTGGGTCGCCCGGAATGGTCTGGCCCGTTTGCGAGATGATCATTACATTAGTCAATAGCAATGGTCAACGGGCATATTGGACGCGGTTGATGGTGTTTTGGCGTCATCGGTGTGGCTTTATTTCTGGGAACGATATGATGCATCGGTGCAGGATCAAAGGCAGGTGACAAGCAGGATATTGTGGGCTAGGGCTTTGCGTGGTATAAAAAGTGTTCGACCAGCCAGTGGACACTCTCATTCGTTGGTTGACCGCAGCTCGGGCCGAAAGTGAAGCTGGCTACCAGTGCGCGTGTGTGTGCAACATATTCGTTACGGTTGTTGGTGTGTGTGTGTGTGTGCGTTGGTTAATCCTTTTGGACACTGGAACAACTGCTTTTGTCACGATGATCGTGTTAGTGCGTGTTGGCTAAGCTTGGGTGGGTAGGAAACGCCCTACACCAGCGTAAACCCATCCCGTCAAACTGGCCGGAACACGGTCCAAAATGTGGCTTCCGTTGGCGCTGTGTGTGCTGCTGGAGTTTGCTGAAATTGTCAGTGCAACGGGTGGGTTGGACGATGCGCTCGAGGTTACGTTCAGCGAGCGGACCCGTGCCGACTGGGAGAAGGTTTGGCACCAGGAAAGCCATTCACGCTGCCGGGAGAAATTGATACGCCATCTTTATTGGGCCTGCGAGAAGGATATCTACCGGATTTCGAGACGCAGCGGTGGCGGAGACGATGGTTTGGCCGGAGGGATGGAAAAGCGCAGCACCGGAAGTCGAACGTACGCGGAGGATCGTACCCAGCAGGTGGTACCATTTCCATGGGCAATTGATCGTGAGGTGGCCTATGCTTTTCTGCGTACCCGACGCAACGGAAAGCGACGGTCGGGTGGTTCCATTACGGCCGAGTGTTGCACGCGTACCGGTTGCACCTGGGAGGAGTACGCCGAGTATTGTCCATCGAACAAGCGGTTAAACCAATATCGCCGAAGGAAGTAAGTCATGGCACACGGATACATGGTTCTTCTAAAAATGGACGTCTCTGTGTGTGTGTCGGGGGGTGGATTTACAGAACAAACAGAAGGGCAGGCATGGACGTGGCATGGCCAGGTGATGGAATGTAAGGGGTGGGATGGAAGAGATGGGATGCAGTAGAAGGTAGAACTGGAAGTTTTCTCGGTATTCTCGATCATCGTACGCAGCATGGGTTGTGTATTGCAGCATTTTTGTATGTATAATGTGAAATAAAGGAATCCGCACTACCTTAATTGAAGAATTGGAAGGTGTTTTTTCGCTCTTCTTTGTCAAAAATATTTGAGAAAACCCATATGGAACAAAGTAAGTCATCGACGGAAGCAATTGCTGGAGAAATAATTTCTTGCATAAGGCGTGAGTTCTATTTTTGTTGTAAATTTATCAGTCATTGGAGTTTAGTTTTATTGTTCACTTCACTATTCACTTAGCCTTTTTCTTTTCTGTCACCATTTCGCCACCATTCGTGCGCAGGAAGGACACTTGATAGGACAGCCAAAAGTACAACACCCCAACGGCACAGTACACACTGGTTAGTAGAAGCGGCAAAAAGGGTAAGCGATCCCTTAACCCTATCGCCTCATGCACGACGTTTTCGTACGTACAAAGGACCGGAAATCCAGCCAAATAAAGAAACTCCACTGTCCGAAAGAACGTACCACGATGAAGTAACTTTAGCAATAGGACGCTTAGGGCGGTATAAACCACATGCAAACTTATCTTTACTAGTGTCAGCTCCGGTTTAAATAAGAGCGGAAACAGTGAGTAATGCGCTACGACACCGAGAAAAATGGTCCACCGGGCATCGTTCGCGTTGCCAGTGGCAAGCAGCGTCAGCGGAATCAGCACCATCAGAATGGCCTTCTCGTGCACATGCCAACCGAAAAGGAAGGAAGTGCAACCACATAGGACGATCGCCCGGACAAAGGCACGGCCGAGAGAGACGGTCGACGATGGGGTTGATTTCAATGACCACAGTTTAAGTAGAACCGGAACCATAAACAACCCGGTCAGTGCAAACGTTACTGCGGGTGTTATTGAGGGTAAAACGGTATGTTCGAATGTTTGGACCAGCCCACCAGTGCTGGACGCTTTGGTCGCTTTACCGAGCGTTACGGCTAGCGCCTTATCGGCGGTATTGTACAGGGCCCAAAAATTTGGCGCCCAGTAGGCATGCGTCAGCCCACGCTTGAAGGGAAACAGCCGGGAAAGGACCTGCGGTATGGTGGCGGTACGGAAACGCGCCAACGGTAAAAATGGTAATAAATTCATATTAGTACCGGGCGTGTAATTAATGACCGAAATCGAACTTACCTGCGGTATGTGTTCGTAGAATGGACCGAACGATAGTAAACAGACGCCCAGCACGATGGTACCGAGTTTGATTAGCCTGACCACCGCTTGCCCGATGGTGAAATCGCGCAAGCAATAAAATCGCACCAAATAAACCATATAAACGGGGGCCACGTAGATGAAGATATGTTTTAAGTTTAGCAACACCGCAAACAATAACGCTGCCTGTAGTGGTCGGTTTTCCATGAGTGCACCGATGCTCAGCAGCAGCACACCGAACAGGAACCCATTGTACTGGAAGTGGATGTGGTCCACCATAAGCAGGCCGACATTGGCAAGCAGGAGCGCACCGCCGATAAGGATGGAGCGGGACGGTGTCCCACTGCCTGCCGTCAGTGCACGCAGGCAACGACGAACGCCCAGTGCGTAGATGACGTCGGTCACAATGACCGAGAAGCGTTGGAACACAATGGTCTGCTCGGAGGCATAGTTGAGATTCTTCACGTCCAGCATTCGTGGGTCGAACGATTTAGCCACCTGGGAGAGGAACCACTCGAAGTAGGCAAAAAATGGAGGATAGTCCAGGGTCCNCACCATAAGCAGGCCGACATTGGCAAGCAGGAGCGCACCGCCGATAAGGATGGAGCGGGACGGTGTCCCACTGCCTGCCGTCAGTGCACGCAGGCAACGACGAACGCCCAGTGCGTAGATGACGTCGGTCACAATGACCGAGAAGCGTTGGAACACAATGGTCTGCTCGGAGGCATAGTTGAGATTCTTCACGTCCAGCATTCGTGGGTCGAACGATTTAGCCACCTGGGAGAGGAACCACTCGAAGTAGGCAAAAAATGGAGGATAGTCCAGGGTCCATTCGCTCGTTTTCTCGTAATACCATCGCGAGAGAGGCAAGCTGTGTGTGATGGCCAGCCAGTTGCGGTGTACCTCGAAATCTGTGGAACGACTGTAAAAAAATAAAGTTCACTGATTGCTTATCTTTCGAATGTTAGCAGCAATGTTTACACTTACTAGGCAGGTATAAACAACAGCTTTACACCGGAAACGAGTAAAAATATGTGCCAAAACATGGTACAGTTTGTTGCTTTACTGCACTTTTACAAAACTTTACATCGAACCGATGTGTTGGGAATGGAACATTTGCTAATCGGCACCGGTTTCGTTGCAGTTGCCAACACCTCAAAACAACAACAAACGGTCGGCAGCGATGACATGTCAAACCTTGCGTCAGCTCAGTGAAATGGGCTATGACAGAACGCTTCCAAGGGTTGATGGTTTTAGTGCTTTTTTTACTCATTTCAATTGATTAATCTAGGAATTCACTTATTCTTTTCAAAGTGAAACTGTTTCGTCTTGCTGCCCACATTTGTGTGATTATCGATGCAAGTAACAAAGAAATGGCCATTTCTTACAGAAAAACGCTTGAAACGCTTAACACGCTTTAAATTTGAATGTTGCACTATGGTTCGTTACTTTCAATGGTGCGGTCAGGCATGCATATCATGATTTTTTTAATTGATTGATTTATTAGAATGAAAATGATTTTACGCATTTATTCTGTCAATTTAGTCAAGTCTCCTAATCACACCTAATTAATTGAGGCGTTTCTAAATCTGAAATTCTATAAACTTCATGTCTACAGACGTACAATAAAACTACATAAATCAATAATAAGCAATATTTTTTAAAAAGCTATATTTATTTTGAGCTATGTTATATCTAAACAGATGAAAGAACCCAATAGCTTTAGCCAAATTAAAGCAAATTACGCTTTGTCGGTTCACTACTTCCTTTTCTTAGTGCGAAAGTCTATTGGAAAGCGTTACGCATCAGTTGCATCTTATCGGCAACCGAGCCATATATTTCCCGTCCGCCGAGGGTATCCACGTTCCGGACGCACCCGTTCGTTATTGTACAGCCAGTAGTAATTTCCCTTGAAGAAGTACGTCTTGCCTGCGAAGCGGATCGCAAACGTCCCCGGCCAGCGTCAGCGATAATACGGCGAATGTCAAGGTTGTTGCCAGCCGCAACCAGGAAATGGCACGATTAGAAAGGTTACAGCTAGTCAGTGATGTTTGTTTCCGTTGTGCCCGCTGGTTTGTCTACTTACCGCTTGCAACGGCCGTGGCCGCGTCTATATTTTTCGGTATGCCAAACCAACGGTCCATGGATGACGGATAGCCTTCATCCATCTCGCCGGCCGTATCATTGTAGCGCCAGAAACGATCACCCGCAAACAGGTATGTCTTGTTGTTTTTCGCTAAAAAAAAAAAAGATCGAACGGGGCGTAAAAGAGAGGCGCAAAATAAAAGAAACGATTCCGCGTTAAAGAGACCCCATTTGATGGGCAGGGTATTGCGCTACTCACGCCAAACCATCGCCGCATCGATGCGCTTGAGCTCTTCCGGTAGGCCAAAGTCCGTCAGCGGGCGCACTTCCGGGTGCAGGAAGTTGAGCGCATCAAACACCCAGTAGAAGCGTCCGGAAAACAGTACGATCGCGTTATCATCCAACCGCTCGTACACCGCATCAATGTGGGTGACGGTTTTGGGGAACCCACGGAACACTTGCCAAATCCGTACGGGGTAACCCTCCTTGATGCGATACTTCTCCGTCAGCCGCCACAGGTACGGACCCTTGAAGATGAATATCTCACCACGCAGCAGTCCGATCGCATCGAAGCTGCCGCTGCATATGTCCGGCACCGGTACGTACTCCGCCGGCATGTGCGTGGTAACGACGGCCGTTGGCGTATGGTGCCGACTGATATGGTCGTCGACGGTTTCGTAGTCACCGACGAAGGTAATTGGGATGTCGTACACTCCCGTCGTGGAGGACGTCGTCGTGGTGCTGGTAGTGACCGGTTCCTGCTCGGGATATGGATCACTCTCCCAATCGGGCAGCCTCGGCACTGGTGTGACGGTGAAGTACTCGTCCACAGTCGTACCCGATTCGGTAGTGTACATCCAATCCGGGTCATCGGTGATGTGAGGGTTTTGTACTGGTGTAAGAAGAGGAAAAGGCACATGTAAATGGAGTTCCGTTTTGTGGCCAATTTTTGAGTGACGCGTACGTACTGTACAGCTGGTACATCGCCAAGATGTCATCGTAATCGAGCGTACCCTGAGCGATACCCTTGTAGTAAGGGAACATTAGCGACGAGTAGACCGGCGAATGGGCAAGCCCGAGCGAATGTCCCAGCTCGTGTATTGCGACCGAGTAAAAGTCCACACCCTCGCTAAGGTGCGTCGAGTTTTCCTTCCAGTTTTCATCCTCATCAAAGTGGACATCACCACCGTACGCATTCATTTCGTACGGGTAGAACGCATGGGCCAGCACGTTGCCCGGACCATCGAACGGATAACTTCGGTTTGTGCAAGGGAAAGCATTAATCGATCAAAGTCTCGTACACGGTGGTACTAGACACCAGTACAACCTATACTCACTTGTCTCCGTGGTGGCCACTGCCGAACCCAACAATAATATCCGCCGANCGTCGAGTTTTCCTTCCAGTTTTCATCCTCATCAAAGTGGACATCACCACCGTACGCATTCATTTCGTACGGGTAGAACGCATGGGCCAGCACGTTGCCCGGACCATCGAACGGATAACTTCGGTTTGTGCAAGGGAAAGCATTAATCGATCAAAGTCTCGTACACGGTGGTACTAGACACCAGTACAACCTATACTCACTTGTCTCCGTGGTGGCCACTGCCGAACCCAACAATAATATCCGCCGACGGGTCGTACACGCGCACGAACCGCAGCTTGCTGTACTTGCTCCACTCGCCGAACGCTTTGGCCATAAACTTGGCGACCGCGTCCTCGCCAACCTTGCTGGACCAGTTCGCAATGCTGCGGTGTGTGGTCGCGGAATGGAACGGGAGAAAGGTAACCCGGTAATGGGAAGAAAAAGAGAAATGGAAGAAGCTTTGTAACATAAAATAAGAAAAAAAACATGGAGACCTCCTACAGCGCGCCCACCAAACCATTGCCCAGGTGCCCAAGCCATCCCATCAGACACACACACACACACACGCGCGCAGAGATCATTAGCAATCTTCGGGGATATGGGGATGAAAGTAAGAATTTGGCGAACTGGTCGGTCTTGTTGTTGCCCATGGTCTCCTGTCGTTTAATGGTCGTAATCAGCGTCACGATCGGGATAATATGCAATCCCGTTCCCCTTTCATGCCTAAATACCACGCGGTGAATGCGAATAGGAAACCGATGAAACCGGCGCGTTGATAAATCGATGAAAATGCTAATGTCTAAAATGGCACCTGTCCGCCATGGGTGATGTGACCGCCTCGATTCATAACCCCCCTCCCCTCCCCTTCTTCACCATCCAAAGATGGGCGCACGCATGATCATTTTCAATTAAAGTGAAAGTTTTTTCCCTTTCCATATTTTTTTGTTGTTGTTTGCTTTGTGTTTGTTATGTTGGCGCGCTTGTTCGCATATTTCGATTGCACCGTGGCGTGCGTGTGTGTGTGTGTGTGTGTGTGTGGTTCGCCGGGATAATGAATGGCCGTACCAATTAAACGAAAATGGCTATCGAAGCGAAAGCTAATGGCCGATCAGCCGGCATATCAGCCAGGTGCAACGTACGCTTGGCCGCGAATGCGTTGCACGATGCCCATAAATGTGCGTCCTTTTTTTTATTGTTTGATTCATTCAAAGACATTCGGCCCAACTCGGGAACGTGGAAGATCGATGTTAAAGATTTTAACGTTTTAAGGAAGTATAGGAAGGGGTTATAAAAATTTATTAAAATTGAGTTCATTTGAGTTTGTGAAGAGAAATCTTAATGAGTTTGTGAAGAGTAATCTTCAGTTGTATTACCATTTATATATGCTTCTTACTTTTTGTAGAAAAACTCAATTTTTCGCTATCCATACGTCAGTGTGTTGCGCACCGAAGGGTTAAAATAAAATGATCGACCTCACTCGTTTGACCGATCATCGATCATAGATTATCGGTTGAATTCGAATCCGAAAGGCAAAATATGGCGGCCATACAGGAACGAGGAAGAAATAACGAAAAATCGACCTCGCACCATAAAAAGCCACCCAGCCGCAAAACGGGGAAGGAATTGTATGTTTAGGCAGGACAGGGAAGTACAGCAACACAAGAGAAAAAAAAGAACCGATCGGGGTTAAGGTAGGGCGTTCGTTGGGGCGATTTTTTTGTTTTGTTTGGTATTCGTTTTTCATCCTTTTGGGGGTCTGATTTTTTGTTTTGCTTTGGGAAGGAATTATTTTTTGTACAGCTAAATCAGTGAATGTAAAATATGGTGGTGATGGCCGTCATGTGCCGTTGGAGGGTGTGTGTGTGTTTTGTTTTGGGCTACTTACAAGTATGTTATGCGGCGCTTACGCCAACTTTCCGAACCGATCACGTACCGCCGATGGCGCACTGATTGATCGTGCTGCATCACATCGACCACGCCGCATCGGGGCGCTGACATTAGCTGCATCACCCGTACCCGGTGCCCGGTACGAACAGGTGTGCCGGTTGGGAAGTATTGCCGTGGAAAAAGGGAAAAGAAAAGAAAGATTTAGTGGGAGTTTATTTATGGATCGGTTTTAGTGTCTTTAAATTGCTTTTTATTTATAAATAATACTTTTTCCAAAATTTTATATTATTCTAGTTTCTACGAATTTCTACGTTATTTGTACTAAGTCGTATATTTAATCTGCCTTTCTTCGCCTTTCGTTTAAATCCATCTATTATAAAAGATACTGCAACACGGTGGTTGATCAATCCAGGGCAATTGTTTCAGGCTGGATTTGAATCCAAAATTTACAGGATTTTTGATTTTTTTAACATATAGTTTATTTACTTATCAGCTTTTTTTCTTAAGTAAAATTATTAAACATAGCTGTAATTTTCGTATTGTCAGCAGTGGCGGGTTTAACGGTAAGTGGATTAGAAGACCTGCGGGTTTGTGACTCTCCATACGTAGGACTGAATTTCTTTTGGGCAATTTAAGTCAAACAGATCTAGATCTAGATACCTTAGTAGAGTAGAGAGTCGAATAGTAGAGTCAAATAAGGAGAGGTATTAGTGATGAGAAAAGTTTCTACAAAATTTTGCAGTTTTAATTTGTTCACTTCTCACAAGGAGCGGAAGCGTTCGAACAGGGGTTTTAACCTGTTTTCAAATATCGTTCCCAAGAACGGTGTTCCAAATTTCGTTCTTAAGCTCCTATCCGGTCGCTCTAAATATCGTTTCTATGAAGGTGTTTATGTGTGTACTATTTATGAGTGATCGTTCATATGATCAGAGGGAAATTTAAAGCGTGGATAATGATGCCCTTTTTACAATAATTGATACGGTATTGAAATGGAACAGAAGAACGAACAGTTTTCCACACCATGTTATCCATTCGGGAACCGTTTCACCAAGTTCGTTAATAATTTCACTTTACTAACGTTAAGAGGGAGACGGTTATAATTTTTGTCCTTTTTTTAATAGAACTTTTAAGTGATTTCGATAATTGTTAATAAAAATAATGCTATGAAACTAAAGCTCAAAATTTATTTCGTTTTGAGTGACAGAATCAGAGTTTGTTTAGATTTTTGTTTGTCTTAAAAAGCACTTATTTTGCGTGTGTTATTAACTTACGTCTTATTTTGATTACTTTTTACCGTCATTTGTTACCTGACTCAATATTATATCATTAATATATCATTAATGTCCTTACAACTTTTCGAACGTATAATCAACTTCAGTCACTATCTCACCTCGATCGTTTCCCGATCTAGAACGCCCGTCTCTGGCAATGCACCGAACTTTTGCACGTGTTTGATTGCATCCACGATTGCCTCACCACTGTACAGAGCTTCCGCCTGCGATGGGCCTTTCTCCAGATAGCCGAAACGGCGCATAAAATCAATCTACGAAAAATGATCCATGATCAGTCGAAGGATGAGAGGGTTTTTTTTTCTCCGTTCCACAACACACCATTTCTTTCGTTGGCACCGCCGGTGCACCATTCACCCAGAGTTGACATACTAAACACAGAATGCACACGACAACACCCGATAAATGCATTCGATTTTGACCCATCGGTAATGGTAATCGGTACAAAATTGAACACCCGACACAGAACAATTAACAATCAAACTAATCAAGCAAATAGATTCACAGAGCACAAAACTGGCCGCAGTGTACGCGCATCGATGCTGTTCACTCCAGCAACATAATTAGACTGTCGATCCCGCCGCTGGATGCTAATTATTGTCACGATCAAGACGCGATCTTGCTGGCCCATTTCACTGCCGCTGCTGTTCTTATTCTTACGCACACATACACTAGCTGACTGGCTGTGAAGCGTACCGATCGCACGGTCGTACAACAATTTGCCGCAGCGGGGAAAAAGTGACACGCAACCCGAATGGAGTGTCGTAGCGGCCGTTCATATCGCACACACATGCGAACGATTCGTCCGCCAACTGGCAGCGACGCGCCAAATCCAATTAGCGCACGGCCAATTATTGCGTCCAATTGCGATCAGCAGCCGAAGAGTGTAGCGCAAGTAAGTAAATAAATAAATGATTAATGATTCACTCGCCGGTTCGTCTTGGGCGTCGGGTCATAGGGCGTAAAGGGACATCAGGCCCGGGAGGTCGCGCACTATTTTCATTGTGGCTCCCGCAACGCTGGGAAACAGTTTCACTGTGCCAATGTTGCACCGGCATGTGCGTGTTTGTTTGTGTGGTTAATTTCGTGTCATCGTGTACGGCTGGCGGATAATTTGCATTCGTGGGCAATGTTGTGATGCAAAACTGCATTCAGCAATGCTGCTAGTGCATTTGGGTTTTGTTGTTTTTGATTTTTTCATGTTTAATTCTTGGTAATTTCATATAGTATGGATGTAAAGGATAGTTTAGCAAAAAGGAATTTAGATTAAGTTGAAATAAATAAAAAATGCTAAAAAATAATACTAACAAATATTTATATTAATAATTACAGTTTTTATTTATGCTTATAATGGGTACATTTTATTTAAAATGGGGATAGAAAAAGAAGCATACATTGAAGAGTCATTTAAAGACATTTTTCAGACAACAGACAACAGTTGAGACATAATTTAAAGCCTTAAATTAAAAGACTTAATGCTTCTATGAGTGGCTGTACATTAGTTCCTGCTTGAGTAAACTTAGACTAGGATAGGCTTTACATAGTTTTCTTGAGAGATCGATATACATATCTTGATGTAATCTTACACTTTCAAACAACCACAACAAAATACTTACAATAATTGTTGAACGTGTCGCCATTTTATGACGGAATAATCTCCTTAATTGAGAGACCATTTAATTAAAATCAGCTATTTAAATTGCGCTAGGGTTTTTAAAGTCCCTAAATTCGCAAATAGTACAATTTCACCTCGGACAAACAATGGCATTCGCACCAAATCTATTGAACTACAATGAAAATATGCAGCTTTCTGCGAGAAAAAACGATTAACGCAGCACATTGCAGTTAATTTCCTCCGCGTACTACAATGACCTGGCCCGATATGGCTGCAAATCATCACCTGGTGTCAATGTTGAGCGTCGTAAATGAAGCCATTATGACAAACTTGCCGTTCCTTTCTTTTCACCATAATTAAGTCTGCAGATAGGTGTGCCACTGTGTTTTCCTTTGTTTAGTGCAACGTTTGGCGGGTGTCTTTCATAGTTTGGCGCATCTTTTGTCCCCCCCCCCCCCCTCCTTGTGTGCTTCTCGATGGATTCTACGCGCCAATCGGCACCAAAATTTTCAGTTAATGTTTTTGCAAAGTTTGTTATATTTTTTTAAAATTCTCACTAAAGGCTTCTTTCTTCAACCATTGAATACGCACAGTTTCCCACCAACAAGATAAGGAAAACGTTAACAAAAAAAACTAATACGGGGGTGTCAAGATTTCCCACCATTTTCATCGCATCAATCGTAATGTTCGGTGAAAACGGTGAGGCGAAACGACGCAATATGGCTACCTTGGGACGGTTCGGACGACAATCGACACCGAATTATGCAAAGGCCACTCACCTTGGGAATGGTTTCTTGCATGGGAAGAGGCCACCAATTTTTCCACGCTTTCAGTTTCCACTGGTGAAAATGGTCCATCGAGAAGAAGCAGAGTAGAGTATACTGGTGTACCAAATATTTAAGGTAAAGTTGTTTTTACGCGTCTTATGACTTTGCCCCAAACACACACACACACACACACACACACAAGAGGAAACAAAAGAAGCAAGCTGTTTTACATCGAAGAAAAATCGCCCAAGAAAACATGCTTTTTTATTGTGATCGTGGCATACCGGCGGCATTTGTGTTTATTCATGTTATGGCCATTACCAACGCTTGGGTGCCTGGAACCATTCCCGGTGTGTTGGATACTTGCGTGAGAACCGCACCATGGTAGGTCGGTACCATGGATGGTGCCCGGTTGAGCAAATGTATGCTGAATTATCAACGCTTCAGCTCAACTTTTCCCTTTTTCCGAGTGGCGAAACGTTGGCGAGATGTGACATCGCGTCACATCGTTCGACGTAATTTAATTACAGTCAAACAATTACGTCAAGATGAGCGCTGTCGCACGGCAAAAGAGTGAACGCGGGGCTTGAATCAGTTTTATGTCTAACAAGCCAAACAATTTAACGTGCTTAGGAATGGAAGGTGGTACCGAGTCGATGGCGCACAGCACCGGATCCGTCCCCCGGAAAGATATGTATCCCTCGTTTTGGTACGAGTTCGGGCAAATCTACGTTTAAACATTCCCACCAATCGCAGTTGTGCTTCTATAGCAGGAAGCATTTCGTTACACAGTCTTATTCTTTTTGCAATGTTACTACTATTTGTCGTTCTTGTGAGGCAGCGAATGACATAAAAGTGTCTTAAGAGAAACAGAGCTATTTTCAATCAACTGTTCTCAGCCCCAAATATACTATCGATAACAGTGATAACCACCGTGAAGCTCTATTGGCCGAGTATAGACAGATTCGGTTTTTTATTGTGATATATACACAAGTGAAATACGTTTTACCAAAGAATAGAGAACATTTATGTTCCAATGTTAACCGGTACAAGATACAAAAATGTTTAGAAAAAGCGTAATATTAAAGATAAAATTTGTTAAAGTGATTTAATGAAATATTATTAGAAAGTTGGTTCAAATCTTCACGAATGCATTGATTAAACTTTAGCATTTGAACTCATTTCGAGCGGTTGAAAACTCGCATGAGCTAGAAAAAACGTTAATGAGTTATTAGAAACCGCACTCACAAGTAAACTCACACATGAGACAAATAACTCACGCATGAATTCAATCCCTATGAGTGAGTCCGTTAGTCTCACTGTAGTATTGACTCCCTCATTCACTCACAAATTGCATAAATCACACGTTACTATTTAAAGAATTTACTGCTTATTATCACTCACTAACATCGATATAATTTTCCCGAGTGATTTCCCATTTCTGGTTCATTTCTATTAATGCCGCTCAAAGTATGGGATCCCAAAATAGTCCCACTAAATGTTCTTATAATGAAAGCTTAAACGACTGAAACACCTCAAAGATCTTCTGCCGATCTTCTATCATCGTTCAAAGGTTGCATTTGCTCAGCTTTGTATTGATATCAACCTATTCAAGGCGCAGAAATATAATTCATGCAATAACACATCTGTCAAACTAACAAGCTACTGTTACTGTCTTACTGACTTCCAATCCGTGTCCATAAAACTTCAATTAGTTTTAATTGTTCAAGACACTATTCTCATCGGAAAATTAGCTTCACATATACTTACACACTTGTAATTGAAAATAATTTAATACAAGTGCTGTACTTAACATATATACCTTATACAACTAATTATCACTTACCTGCGTGTATTGTGTAATGTATGTGTAATGAACACTTTTTATGTTATTGAACTAGCTGTTCAAAAGATATTACACTTTATTTCATCCCATATATCGAACCGGGTGTATATGCAACTACTACAGCACACCATCACACAGCTGGCATATCTGGCATATCCGGGATGAGAGTTACATCGATTCGGCACGACGTGCGCGAGTCGGAATCCGAAATAGAGTTGAAAACTTTTCTCATTGCTCCCCGTGGGTTGCCATTTTTTTATGTTTATTTCTTTTTCTGTTTGCTGCTGTTATTTTTTCCACCGTAAGGACAAACGCCATCGCCTACGGCAGGAAGTGGGATACCGATTCCGTGGCCGTACCCAAAGTGCCGATAGAAACTCCCCGATTACTTCGGTTGTTTAGTGGTCCCGCGTTACATCCTTCGCCGTATTTGGGCCGTATTTTGGGGAAGGGCGAGGCAGGGAGACGGGAAGGGATGGTAAATGTCGATTCGAAAACCAGTCATTTCTCTACCGAGCGCATTTGCATTCCATTTTCCGAGTGTCAGTGCGAACTTTCGCTCATTCTAACTTCACTTCACCAAAACAGCCAAATAGACAGTCGCTTGGGGGGGAAGTAACATTGGCAAAGCCACCCAAGGGAGTTGTAGATTGAAACAGAACCGTAAGCATCGCGGGTTGGGGTTGGTTGGGAGTGAGTGGAGTATGTTTTCTACTTTTTCTCTAGCAACATTCTTAGCTTTTGCCGAGAGAAGAGAAAAACCCCGACGCCACTTTATTTCCGAAACCGCTTACGTCAGCGTAAGACGACAGGCGCAGCACTTTGACAAACTTTCGGCATCAGTTCACTGCTCAAACTGGGTTTTAGGGAGCTTTTTGTTTTCGCGGGTGGAGAACCATTTTAAAGACTGGCTGCATGTTTGACACCCTCCATTGTTTGTCTTTGCTGCTGTGTCGGGTTTTTGAAGAATGAAATGAGAAAAAAGGGCCAGGATCTTTATCATTTACTTTACACGTTGTACCCGTGTGAACCACGAAGGGCAAGGATGGTTTGACATTTGGCCAAGGGTGAGGTAGAGCCAGGGTACGTTCCGCACTTAAATGGTAACCTTTAAGGTGTGAATGGGCTGGGTGAAAACAAACCGAACCATTAGCGGCCAGCAGCGGCCAGCTATTGCGTGCAGAAACAGCGTAATGAACAATCACTTGAAATGGCAGGGTTTTTTCTATTTTCGTGTAGGAAGTGCTCGGTAGAGCAAGTGCATCATAGTGAGCAGAAAGAACAAAACACAAACTTTTCCATCACCCGTTTCGGAATGCCAGGGATGAAATGAAATTTTCCTTTGATATACCAATTTGCAAAACCAAAACTTTGTATGACATTTCGAAGCAGCTAATGGCACGCGGTGAAACTTTGTTCTTACACAGAAATGAAAGTTTATTTTTTTAGTGCAAAAACGAATAATTATGACATTCCTTGAGTGGATATAAATCGTATTGAATAAAAATGTAATTTATTTTTGTTTTTGTTACATTTTAACACACATTTATACTTATTATTGTATTGCTGACGAAAGCGTTTTAGTTAATATCATTATTGTATCAATTATTTTGTTATTTTACCTTGTTTAAGAAGTTTCTCGCATCTTTCACCATTATTTTCAGCATTATTTAAAGCTAACGTATACACTTAATATATTATTACTGCCACGAGCCTTAACATGAATCGATGAAAAGCATCAAACGGTGAAACGATCATCACCCATTTGCTAATAATCTACAAAGGATAAGCTTTTCCGATTTTCAACCGACTCCAAGCACAGTAATAAATGTTACTTTAGACACGAAATTTTCATCGAATCGCACGTACAATTACTGCTGTGATGTCGACAGAACCGAAGAAAGACCGATTTTCAACATACTTAGAATTGAAAGAACAAGCTGTTTAACCCACCCGACGGTGTCTATCGACAGTTCGCGTGCCAACAATCAAAAGGCTATGGGCATCGATTGAAGGCACGAGAATGGCTGCTAACGCTGTTGAATATGTGTACGATTTGTTGGTGAAGGAAGCGTTTGGGCGGCAGAAGAAAGCAAAAAAAAAAACATGGAAACGTCTAATTAGAAGCGAACGTTTTGAGTGGTGACTCTCATGTATGGACGACTTCCCGACCGTCTAACCTTTTCCAAACATCACACTCACGCAGAATACATTACAGTCCACTACGTAAAATCGTTTTCTTTTGGGCGCTAAACTATCCCGATTCTTGGGGTTGGGGAATAGAAATAGTAATTCCTCGCTTCCAGAATCGCAGCAGTAGGTTGGACACACGTTCGCGTTCAAGGGTCGGGAAGCCATTTAAATGAATTCTAAGAACGCTTGCCCCCGCGGTCCGTACTGTACTGCGCCGCAGGAACACCCGTCCGTGTGTGCGCACACGTACGTCAGAACGTTAAGATGAATTACCTTTTAATTCGCCGTGTAATATGCCGCGCGGCCATCGAGATCCAGCGTCCGGGATGTGGTGCCGTGCGTTTTGTGTATATGTATGCCCCAAAGCTGCTGATTATTCCGTTGGCTTATGTCTTGCGGTAGACCACATTTCTGCCCGGTCATTATGGACGGGGTTGATGCTTTCCATGATGGTGATGATGATGCTGCTGTTGCTGCTGCTGCTGCTCATCATTAATCTGCGGCATGGCTGGCAGGATTACACACGGCACGGCACTGAAAGATTGTTCCCGCGTCCCGGCAGGAACGCGTTGTGATGTGGTGGGATGAATTTTGTTCTGGCAAAGGAGTCCCAAACGGTGGTAAGCTCGGATGATGTGAAGCAAACTTTAATCGGTTGAGAGATTACTTTATCGTAATCGAATCATGCTTCAAGCTGCAACAAAGACTTACGGTCGAAGGTTGCCGAGTGCATGATACCGGAGCGTTACAGCGTTTAAGCCTAATACCTTTCATGGTGATGGTAGGATATAAAATTTCAAATAAATTTTACATAAAATTCAATTGGTGATTAAGAGCACTGTACTGTGAGCTTCTTTGTTTAAACTGTTGCCCATTTTTCTGCTTGCAGTACGGTGTGTGTTTTAGCTTGCCAAATACTTCTGGAATTTACAAAGCTCTATCGATTGCAAAAGTCGATACATTAAGTATTGTAGCACAATACGTTTTAGAAGAACCTCAGAAAATTTGGGTTTTCTATCTGTGAGATTGTATACGACTGGCTATACTTTTTTTTTTGATAAGTTCTAATGAACCTGTTTTTCTGATCGACAGTTCTGTTGGATTCAAAAACCTCAACACTGTGTTAGAGATTGGAGTACACGAATAAAACGTAAGCAACTCCAGGAAGATGGGAAGCGGATAACTGTGGGTTCTGTGCAAGAAGTAATGAATTTCCTGGAGAACATTTATTCATTGTAAGTACAATTACATCAATTGCTTGTAAAGTGTTTTCAAGTAACTCCAGACGGAGACGTGTAGAACGACCTATTAGGTGGGTGTTCTTGTTGAAATTAGGAAGAAAACGATGATGCTGTTGAGTATTGTTAAAAATACCTCAACAAAACGATGGATAGACAACGACGGGGTTAGGAGTCCTAGCAGTTAGGAGAAAATCGTGAAGCGATTTGTATGTTAATAATTTATGTTTTGTTAATTGTTCTTGTTAAAATTATTAATAATTGAAGTAGATTCTGAACCAATTTCTCATGAAAAATTATAAACAACAGGAGTTTTTTTAAAATAATCGATCATAACTAATTCTATCTTTCATTCAGTAAAGTTTTTTTTGTAGTTTATTTAAGTTAATGCAATTTAATTTTGTCACTTATTTTATTTATTTATTTTTGATCATGACATCTTTTTTGCCGTATTCAGCCAGAGCTGATTCAATTAAATTTTTTTAACTAAGAAATAATTTAATCTGGCCTTTGTTAATTAATTTAAAGCATGCATTATGTTATCATTCATAATTAAATACAAATAATTCTCATTCTACCATGCAAGTTTAAAAAGAACAACATGCTACGTCCAGTTTTTAATTGCTTTGTAAAATCTTTAATCTCTAACTAAAATGCCCTGATATGTAGATCAAAACCAAAGTAGCTCAAACACTCGCTGATTGCATAAAAATAGAAATAAATTTGTTAGTAAATGTAAGCAAAATAAATGAATAGGTATCAATGAATCAGATTAAGAAAACAGAGCTACGTCATACATTTGCTAAATTGTTAGTGATCATTATTATCATTTAGTTATTAATGTTACTAAATGTGTGGTACAATAAAGGTAAAACAGAAGCCTGTCCAAAATGGCTTATTACTCGATCGTGATGTGTTCTTGGTGCTCTGCACAATTCGATTCCGCTTGTCGAAACCTGCTCTTAACGATCTGCGATCCTTCTTAAGTGTGAGCTGTGGCAGCTGTATATGACGAGAACATTTATTTTTTTATTGTAAAGTACGCTACTTTTGCCATTTCGTGGAGAAAGCGTACGAGCGCAAGCAAACGTAAAGATGTCACCTGCAAAAACCTGCCCTTCAATCATGCCATGCCATGATAATGGCTCCCAAATATTCCACTACCCTTGCAAAGCAAACCACCAATTTGTGCATTGTTCTTGCCATCGCATCTTCATCCATCTGAACCGGTTGACGAGAAAATAAATTAAACATAATTAATATTTTTAACCTGCAAACCGGAACGTTCGGTACCAGGGTGTGTTAGCACGAGGCTTTCTTTGTACTTCAGGTGTGCTTTCATCGCACTGTGGGGCGCTTGTTGCAGCTTTCGAAAACAGCGCACAAAGTGCAACGTTTGCTGCGTCCTGTTTTAAGGCATGCGGATGATAATCATATACGCGCACTATCAGCACACGAGGCTTTTACGGTACCAAAACTACAGAATGGTGTCCGACAACAACAACAACAATGGGAAGCATGGGATGGGCACCGTGCAGTGTACCTCGTTGCATCCGTCAGCAAATGCGCCACTTCGTGGTTCTGCCGAAAAGAAAAAACACAGTCCGCACACAAGCAAAACTGGTGCTGAATAGTTTGGCCTCGAATCCCGTTCCTTACCGCGAGCCGGAATGGTAATTACGGAACGCTTTCATCCATCCCGAGGGCAAACATTCAGTGCAATTCAGGGCGCATTGGTTGCGAGCGCTTTTACAAAATGCGAACCCCCCTTTTTCTCGCGAGGCGTCTGATACGGCCCTGCCTCGAACCGCTCGGCTGTTCTCAGTTTAGCGTGTTCTGGCCATTTTGCGTGCCAACGATAATGACCTACACACATCCACGTTTCGGGCCGTAAGAGTCATGCAAAAAGGGTTCTTGATCGATGGTGCTCGAGGGCGCTTGTCGGCTTGCCAATTTGGCGCGATCGGTTTCGACTACTGCGTGATGATGCCATTGCAGGTTTTGCAATGCTGCCTTGCTACGAGCCGACAGTGCAAATGGGTCCGGTAATGGTGCAAACCGATGGTAAATGGCCATTGCTTTTGGCGAGTTTGGTACTGTGGCGCGAAGGCAATCATTTACTGCCCTCGTGTGTTTCGTGATAGATCGCTCGGTAATGGAACGTATTACAATGCGTATTACAAAACATTCAAAAGGAATCAGACAAATGTAGATTCATTGTCAACTGGAACAATGCTTGCATGGCCGTAGTGTGGAGCGATTGATCTAACAACATCACGCGTTATAGGTGTTAAGAATATTTAACTACGAGGCACATATACCAGCTTGAGGGAGCTAGTACATGTTGAAGTTGACAACTTTTAACGACCTTACTTTACTATTTTGAATCATTTTAGTCTATTTAAAATAATTGAAACATTTATTATTTATTATTTCAATTTAAAGTAGAGCATCCAAAGGTTAAAGTAACATCATAAAGCTTTACTAAATAAGAGTGAACTGAATAAGCTATGTATAGCTCCGTTTTTCAGCTTGATGGTGCTTGAGAAAGAATGAAACATTGAACTTGCGTTGTACTACTGGAGTATCTGAACAACATCCATAAACGAGTATCGTAAGGATCTCAGTAAGTTGGTAAAATTACCTTTAATTTGCTGGATAAAAGGTACATTAAGGGCAAATTATACATTCACTTCGTTTAACATATTGAGGAAAGTGACAACAACTTAGGAACGAAAGATAAAGTCATTTGAAGAAAACTGACCGAATGGGGTAATAAGCAGATCACAGCCTCACTGAGATATCCTGTAACATTGTAGAAAATTCATAAATTTATGATGATCCTTCGTATCGCTAAAGTCACCGATCAAGTAACTAGTTCGTACACTCCAAACGATTCAGTCTGGAAAACATAAACTTGAAAGCAACATGACAAAACTTAATACAAGATCTCCTCTACCTTGAAAATTGATATTGGAATTGAAGTTTTTACATGATCTACAACGTGTTTAAGCGATTTTAAAATTATGAATACCTGAAGCTCTTGTCGAAAAGTGGATAGAAACCACAATTCATTTGAAACAAACTTCACTAGCCTCTTTGTACATTATCTTTGTAAGCAACTTGTTATCGAAGAACATTTGAAATCAAAAACAATGTATTGAGGTACTTGAACCATCTTCAGCTCAGCAGTACTCTTTGGTAAAAAGAAAACAGCAAAACCTTTTTGAAGAAGGACGATCAATTCTCGTTCGCTTGACCAAAGTACAAACCAATACCTGTCCAGATTTGTTTAACACACATTCCAATGGTTGCAAGTATTTTCTAGCATTAGCCATGCTAGCGTGCTTTGGACGACTCTGCAGCACACCGGTTATTGCGTACATAGCATCCCATCCTTACCACTTTGGCCACTTCCTGTAACAATACCCAATTTCGCTTGCAAACTCGACGCAAACTATTTGTACGCTAGATGGTTCGGAACCTGGTCGTTTGCTGGTCCTTTTATATCCCAGAGACGGTGAATCTGCCCATCCAACCGATCGACCGTGAGGCAAACGAAACTTTGGTTTCGCAAAGGTATGCAGCAATCGTTCCGGCGTGTCTCAATCCGAAACACTCAATCCACCAGTTGCGTTTCAAACGGACAACCTGTGTGTGCAGGTTTGGGGCAAAATGTTGCTGTACGTATGTGTGCGCCGCATTCCGGCACTGACCGCAGAATTCGTTCGTACGTTTAAAGTTCGGCAAGAATAAACAGAACGGTTGATCGTTTGACTGGGGAAGAATTTCGCCCGCTGTGTCGAGAACGCTGCCCCATGGTGGCTGTATATTTTTTCTTTTCTTTTGCGAAGCTTTTCGAACGAAGTGGAAAAGTAAAAACGTTAAAAAAAAACATTCTTCAACTTGGGGTGAGTTATGTTGGGAAGGAAGATGACTTGGACCTAGGTACTTGGTGCGGTGGTTTTCTTAGCATCAATCACTGGACCCGCCGAACCATGCTCGGAAAGCGTGCAAGGATCACGCTCACGGTTCGTCCCGGGGTTAAGGTCGAAGGTGTAGGATGAAAAGTTAATTTCCATTCATCATAAACACATCATCCAGCAGGGTGGGCCAAAAACGGGGGAGCTGGAGAATATTGCTGACGCGCCAAACTGAAAAAGAAAAGTCGAAGGGATGGCTAAAGGGTCGCCCTCGTGCGAGGAAGATTCTTGTTCCCCCCCTGGTTCCAGCATCCGGTGTGTGTGGTCATCATTCATCAAAAGCAACGAGTTCCCAACAATGACGTTGCCGTTGTCCTGGATTCCTGGCCAGGTTCATCAGGCCCGTGTATGTGACCTCAGATGTAATAGTGCGTCTAAAACATAATTTATATGTCTATCGTGTTCTGCTGTCTTTGGAAGACATTTCTATCGGTGCTGTCATGGAAGGCGGATGCGTCAAGCTGTCGAGTTGATAAGCTTCCCTTCTACCAGTGCGTGTACCTTTTCCAAAGCCCGGATACGGGCGACCCGGACTGAGACTCCGCGCTGATGGCCTATCGAATTTCTTTTCAATCGTACAGAACAAGTGCAGCAGAAGACCGCGGAAAGCCCTTCGAGGCGGGAGATACTATACTAGTGTCGGGTGTATCGTACGCGCAGGACCGTTTGTTCGCCCGCAACGTCACTTCAACAAGCTTTTCCAGTTTTCCCAGTTCCAGTTTTCTTTCTCCAATTCCAGCACGTTCCGGGCACAGTTGATTTCAACTGCTGGTAGTTCGATTGTGCTAAAGTGCCGTAAATAAACACCGTTGACAACCTGACGACGCTGTAATTCGAATCTTCGTACCACGGCCGCCCGTGGTAACCGTGGTTCGAACCAGTCGTTAACGGCTGAGCTAGGAAGATGGATGGGTTCGATTTCACTAAAAGCCAGCCCCGGACAAAAATAAAAACAACAACCCCGGGAGCCCAACGGGACCATCGGGATGTGCAAGGTTTCCTCCTCAAACAACTACAAATGAGCTGAGCGTGAATAGCAATGAAAAAAAAGAGGCTCCCACCCCATTGGGAGTGGGTTATTGAGGCGGTTTCACGTTTGCCAGGGTTTTGTGGCTCGTAAAAAAAGAGAGAAAAGAAAGAAATCGGTGACGCATCACCATTCACCGAGACATCGATAAACGTCAACGGGGTGCTGTGGTTGTCCTCGAGCCTTTAACCAAGGATGGCGTACTACGCCATCGGAATCCTTGTCCGGCGTAAAGTATCATGTTCCGGGACGCTTATTAGGCCATCCCGGGTCAGATTGCGTCAAGAGCTTTCGAGGAGGGAACGGTTTTACGTACACCAACCCAAATAGGTTGCCTTCGCCGGGGTGTCATCCCGTCGTTTACCGATCTTCAATTTTGACGGCGCTGTAAAGTTAAACCATCGGCTTGGGAAGAGGATATATTTAATGTACCAAGCCATTCGGTGCACCGAACTTGTACCATCCAACTAGGAGGAATCCTACTTTGCGAGATTGGAGTGATAAAATATTTACGCGCGTATACGTAAACCGAGCGAAAGGTGCTAGTTTGCTTTCGTCCCTATATCAATTCCTTTGCTGGTTGTGTGCGGGTCCCCTTTTTTTGGGAGCGATGGAAAGATGTTTTATCTATTCAAATATTAAACCTTCTGATTCCCTTACTCGTCCAATCGTTAACTGGTTGCTTCTATTTTGTGGTTAACAGCGAAGGTACCAAGCTTGTCACATTTTATACACCTTCTATGGTATAATTGCCGGATGCTGTCAGTTCTATTGTGCGCTAGAATGGATCGAAAGTTGTTCACAAAGCTTAACACAATTTAAAATCTCTCCCCGGGTGTATCTCGACTTAATTGACCATCCAAATTCGTAATTGAATGCGTCGTAGGTTGCGTTGGGGGCAAACATCTTCAGGCAAAAAGAAACCCAAAACACTTCCAAAATGTAATAACAATGGGCTCAAATGAATATTTTGTAAGGTATTTGAAGCTTACTAAACAGCACGACCATACAAAGCACATCTCACCCACAGGCCATGGGAATCTTGTTGTTCGAATGACGCATCGCTTTCCTCGCTGGCAAGAAGAGCTGCGTGCGAAACGCTAAATAGGGTCAATCGCGTACAAAATTGGCAAGGGCTTGAAGGTGGTTTTTGTATGCGTGTGTGTGTGTGTGTGCTTCGAAGTGCGCTAAATGGAACATGAAGCAAAGTCAGCTGCTTACAACCGGTAGCAGCTGAAGCACGTTTTTGCCACCGGTGAACCGGTTATGGTTTTGGAGCGGTGTGCCAGGAATGGGTGACTTTTTGGAAGTTGGCACCAAATGGTACACAATCCGATGCAGGAACAGCACATTTTGAAGTACAAGACACAGCGAGATATAATTAGGTGTCGAAAAGGTGCGTGTATGTGCCTTTCTGCGATTACTCAAATGCTTCGGAACAACTTTACTCAAAGGAATGATACATTGTTCAAAAAGTTGTTATCATAATCTACATTGCGTGAATGATTTTTTAGCGATAAATTGGGTTGTTTTTTGGATTACAAATTGAAAAATGGAAATCCCTTCGGTAGGTTATAACTTCATTATTAAGAAGTATACTTACAATTTTTGCTTTTTTTTCGCGTCTTGGAAACAAACATCAAGTTTTCTTGGGCAATATGAGCGTTTTAGGGAAAAATATATACAAGTTCTTGCTGATTAAATTATTTTATGACCTCAGGGATTTGTTTATTTTCATATTTTTAGTCCAGGTTGGTAAGTGATCCTGGCAAAATTATAAAACCAATGATGATCCCAAACACATATTGCATATCTCCAGACGTTTCTACTCAAATTACAATTAAACGGTAATCATCATACAAAAATAATGCGATGTGCTAAAATTCGTTTGACTATAAGAACAATTCTTATCCTAAAAATAGCTATCTTAATTCTGAATTCTTGCATTCTCTTTAACAAATGTTAAGTACTCTATAGCATGAATGAGTACATGAAACCTTACTGGATAGTGGTTGAATTAATTCTTCACGAAGACAACTCTTTTAATAACTCTTTTGTGATTTAACTCATTCACAGAATTTTATATAATATATTAGTTTTTTAACTCATGAGTGAGTGGGTTTGTGACTTAAATCCTAGTGGTGACTATTAACTGTTACATGAAATAAAAATTATATTTTCTAAATATATTCATGCCAATATATGAGTAAGTGAAAGTGTTACCTGCTTCTTGTAAATCCCTCAAATTATTTGGTATTCCCATCTCTACTCCGGTGACAGGCAATCAAGATCTGCTCCAAAATTACAGATGGAGCATCACCTGGGACACTTAGCTAGGAACTATTATAAGGCTTAATATAAGACTTATATTTATGTAAGTCATTACATGGAAGAGGTATTTATTCGTAATTTTTGTTATATTAGATATTGACACCTTTCCAAACAAATATTCTGGACATTCAATAGCTTTACGGAAACGTTCAACGGACAGGGCACTAGGAAACATTTCATCACATTCAGCGACATCCTCTAGGTACAATCTGTCATTATAAACCGCAACAACGCGCTCTTGCGATTTGATTTCTACTACGCAAGCGCCAGACTTACGGGGATGATTTGTGTACAAACAATCTGCTGCGCACAGTTTAAAAATAATGGTCGTACTCACGCACACGCTAGTGCTCACGATGTCAGTTCCGAGTTAAGCTCGCATTTTATCATTCTGTTCTGATTCTGGTAGAGGCATACAAGCTGAGCGAGCATTTTAAACACAACGATTTGGTGTGTATTCTGTGTGGGTTTTGTGTAAAACGATCGGCATACAGCTCGATCTTCTTGATCTGATCGATTCGATAAGGTGAAAAGCGTACAGACACCCGGCAGCACAGCCGATCCTGGCCTTATATAAGCAAAAAGAATTGACCGAGCGAAGGAAGGCGCAGCGCGCATGCCTGTAAGGTGGCAATTATAATTGTTGTGAAACATTTGGACCCCCCAAACAGCGAAGGTGACAAATTTTGCACACTGTAGAGACGCAAAATAGCAGATGAAACAGTATCAGTATCCACGGTTTAATATCAGTTTGAAGTTTTTTCAGGTGCATTAAAGGGCCGGTAGTGGGAACAAGATGGCCAAGAAGCTGCCCGTCCGCACGCTGAGCGAGCTGTCGTTGGCGGATCTGGCCGGTACGATTGTAGGCGCGATCGGTACCATGGTACAGACGAGCCATGCGTTTGGCATTCCGCCCGACTACACGCTGCTGATGGTGGAGATCAACTCGTACATGGACAATCTGGGCGCGACGAGCAATATCTACGAGGACCTGCTGCGTGTTATCCTTTGCTCGGACTCGCTCGAAGCGTCGATGCGTTTCTGCTGTCTGCAGATGCTACTGAACGATGGCGTACAGTGTCTGGTGACGGAGATCTTCCCGCTAGCGTACTACGAGCGTATACTGCAGGTGATCGCCGCCCAGGGACGTGGACTGCGCCAGCTAAACATGAAAGGTGTTTGGGTGAAGGAAGAGTGCATGTGCTACATGTTTGAGATAGTGAAGCGATTGCCACACTTGACCAAACTAACCATCCCGCACATTGCGAATGATAACCTGCTGAAGCACATCGCCGACTATAGTCAATGTATGCGACAGTTGGACATAAGTGGCGAAACAGACATTACCGAGATCGGCATCGAGTACCTATGCTACGGAGAGTGTCGAAACCATCTCACCTACGTAGATATTGGATCGCTCGGGGAGGAAAACATTTGTCACACGGATGTCGCACTGTTGCTGCAGAACCTGCCCAACTTGGCCACCCTGCAGTCGTACTCGTTCGTTGGGCGCAGTTTGCAGTATATTGTCGAGAAGAAAGATGCTAACTTCCGGTGCCGATTGGTGTATGTGCACGATACGGAAACGGACGCCTCAACGTTGGATGCGATTGTCCGTTGCTGTCCACGGTTGGAACATGTATACCTGGACTCCCCAGAGGCAGGCATTCTGGAGAAGCTGAGAGCGGTAAAGTTGCGCCGGATGAAGCTGTACAAGTTTAGTTCGTACGAGTTGGTTGACTTGATGGAGCACATCGGTAAAGGGCTGTACCATCTGACCGTGATCAAGGGATATGGACCGCTGGAGATCGATCGGCTCGTGCGCTCCTGCCCGAACTTGATTGATCTCGACTTCTACATGATGGATTCGCTGACGTTTACGGGTGACACTAGCTTCGGCAACCTGCAGGGTTTGGAGATTTTGAGCAGCCCGATACAGAAGCCCAGCTTGCGCCGTTTCATCTGCCACACGACCTCGCTGCGCCGGCTGGCAGTGGACACGGTTACCTTCTCCGACGAGGACATCAGCTCGATGGTGATCGAGCATGACTTTTATCAGCTGGAAGACGTCTGGTTTACATCGGCACCGTACCTGTCGATTGCATCCGTGGAGGTGAGATATTTTGTGTTGCAATAAATCACAAACCATTCAACTCGATCGACTTTCACCCGTAGATACTGATGGACCGCTGTCCGGAGCTACAGAGCGTGGGCCAGCTGAGCGGATGGGCACTGACGCCCGATGACGTGACGCTACTCCGTGGGATACTGAAAAGCTGCAACTCCTCACTGGTACTATCACCAGCAAGTATATTTCCTTGACAGGTTCTCCCCCCAAAAAAAAAACAAAACTGAATTCAAAACGGTCAGACGGTTATGATTTTGTGCGATGGGAGACGTTCGTCAGTGCGTGTACTCACCGTTTACCAACGCTAACACTATGCTCCCCGTTTGATTCTATTTCGTTGTCTCCCTTGTCCATTGTCCATCCTGCAACCCGTCCCTTACACCCCCCAATCCGCTGGACAACTCCCTGGCAGGTGCTCAAACCGTTCCAGTCCCGAAGGAAAGCTAGGCATGCCGTTTCGTGGATCGTAGTGCGACGCGACTGATCGCTAGCTCGAGCAATAAAGATCCGTCCCATGAACTGATTGCATAAAAAAAACATACACACACACACACACACACAATCACAAGGCTCGTTCGAACCACCTTCTCATGGTGTTTTGTTTTTGTTTCTTAAATTTTGCAGATGATACAATCACTTTGACGGCGTATCGGGTACGAAAGCTCGCAAAAAAAAGGTTGTGATCTCTAAATCGAGGGGATTTTGGAGAATGAAAATTTTTGAATTGATTTTTTTTGTTGGCTCAATTTATGTGGTGGTTTTAACACAATTTACAGCACGTAAAGGGAAAAAGCTCACATTTTCAACAATAAACAGCGTGCACCCACACACACACACAGTTTGTTTAAATTTTGTCCATCTTTCTTTTGTACGGTTGCAGCACCGATTATTGCAAGAGTGCCGCTCTGTTTGCGAATTATCGTTAATTATGTACTTCCCGATCGTTGTTGTTCGAGGTGCTGGTGAGAATGCTTCCCTTTTGCTCCTGGCAGCTGATCGATTCACCGAGTGGCTTTGTTTCGTTAAATCGTGCGAGCATAATCAGGCCGGTCGCTTTACTGCCCGTTACGTTCCTGTCGCTGGGTAAGAAATTGCATTGAGAAAACAAAGTGCAGAACGACCGGGCAAATGCCGGTTTCGCATTGGAAGGAACAAACAGGAACCAAAACGAATCGCGACAAAGCCACTGGCAGGTTGGGCTGCAGCAAGATTCCATGTTGGTTCGCCTTTGTTTTTTAAGCGTTCCATTCGGTAGGAAGGATGATGAAGCAAACATGATGATGCGAATGTGAACTTGAATCTGATCATGCGGCCGGGTTTGTCAGCAAGTTGAACACCTGCCGCTTGGTACTGGTGAAGCAGCGCACTAAAGGGATTGTGATGAGATGAAAAAGATGAGGAAGAAAGCAAACCGATGCAATAACACAAAACGTTTCGTTTGCTTGAGCGCGGTGCAAAAGGAAACTGGTGTTGACGAATGGCGCAAAGCTTTGAGGTGTTCGAGAAAGAGGGCAGGGTTGGCCAAGTACGAAAGAAGATCAAGCTGATGTTTTAAACAGCCGTGGAAGATGTTTTACCATATCAAAAAGTGATTTAACCTCATAACATTAACAAGCTGCTACTTCTGCACGTGCGTTTTTTTATAATTCGTGAAAATAAAGCACGTTATTTGTTGATTATTTAAAATCGATCAAAATGACATCAAATTATAAGGTCTGGAGAGTTATGGCGCTCTCGTTAATATTATTATATCTAAATTAAGACCAAATTCAGACGGATGTAGTATGTAGAGACTCGATTAAACTAGTTTTACTAATTTTATTTATTTTATGTTTTATTGAACCCCATTTAATCACTCATATAGTTCCAAAAACATTCAAGAACTAAAATTGAGTAAATGTCATCGAAATGACCCCAAGCAATAGTACTGTATTTAATAATATTTTAGCTAGCTTAAGATTAGATGAAGACGGAATGGGAATGTAGATAATTCATTAAGCTAGTCTTACAATTTTATTTTTTTTTATTTAAACCCATTTTATAATGCATAACGTTTACTAAACTTTCGCAAATTAAATTTGCCCAACCCTGCGACGACTCTCACTGGTTCAATATGGTCCGCATTGGTTCCGTTTATCAAGCCATTAAGCGACGTTAGTAAACAGGAATTGCAACCGACGGCCAGAGCAGTAATAAAACCCAGCTGCAACCAGATGTGCTGGCTAAAGTTTGCCAGCTTTGCCCACGTTCGGCGTTATCACGACCCAGGCAAGATTCTTCGCTTTCTTAAGGATAAAAGCTAGCGCTTCGTTACTCGCGTCCCACCAGACTAAACGCTTGCTGCTGTGCCCGCGGTGCCGACGGGCGGAAACATTTGTTTCACACGAACCCGCTGGGTTTCGGTGTAGGGTTCTGGAAACTTAAGCCGAGCATCTTATAGTCGGTGGTACGCTGAGAAAACGCCAAGGAAAAACCTCATAATAAATTTTGCACAAAGTTTTCCTTTGTCAGCTAGTATTACCTGCACGCTTGCTGTGGGTTTGCATTGAGCGCCCTTGAACTAGTTGTGCAGTAGAAATTGTAGACAATATTCGCCCAGAACTTGACCAACTTTTAGGGAAACGGCGGGGGAAAAGAAAAGGCAAAATCGAATGAGCTTTGCTGAAAGAACTCGAGCGCGCGTGAGTTCGTCTGTTGGTGTGGATGGAGCGATGTTAAGCAATTAAGATGCTCAGAATCGATGCGAACGCGATGCGGAATGGAGTGCAAGATTTATTGAAACCGAAACCCACTTCCCGACAAATTTATTCGCTCGCTGGTGAAATAGCGTTTTGCGCGAGCGTTGTATAAATTATAGCACCAGCACTGGGTGCTGAGCGCCACACGCATCTCAAGAAGGTCTCAAAGCACTGGGAATGTCAGCAGAATTCATTATGCACCACGCAGCTGATACCTTTCATCTGCCGACGTCTTTGCAAATGACCCAAATACCTTGTGTGTGTTCAAGTGCTATCGAGCCAGCCGCTCTATAATTTATGGTCCTTCAGCATGATTGACAACCATCCATCGGTGCGGTAGCGTTGGATCCAAAAAATGCCACCTGTACAACGACTGCGGCAGTAACTTCCCCGGGAAGTAACTGGCACGATGTACGCTCATGGCCTTACGCGGTCATCAGGTGAGCCGGCGAAAGGTCATGTAGGACGGTGTGGGTACCATAACCGAACCGAAGACCTTGCGCTGCGCTGTGCTACTAGCGGGGCTAGATGTCCAAATATTTGGGCAAACGTCTGACGTCTCTAATTCGCGTCCGCCGAATGCCGATCGTGAAGATGCCAATGAAGGTGGTAATCGACGGACTAACCACCAGCAACTTCGGCATGGTGCATCGAGTGCTCACCGCCGACGATGACGATCACGCTGGCCAACTTCTCGGGCACCGTTGCCCGCCGTGGAAACCGAGAGTGGTGAAACATAATTTTGTAAATTACATCGCGCAGTACCGCCGGCGGGTGAGTTTTTGTTGGCCCTCGTCCGCTCGGTGGTCAAAATGGTCAACCGGACCGTGCCGTTGCCGTTATACAACGATCGCAACGATGAATCGTTAAAAGAAGTAAGCTAAACTCAAGCCGTAAAAGCGAGCAATAATAAATGAGAAAATCAACCACCATTCAGGCACGGACACGGTCAGCACTTGGAAAGGGCCCGATGCTGTACGATGAGGCAATGTGTTTCGTGGCCATTCCGTGACGTGTTCGGGAGTTTGAGCAATGCGGCTCTGGTGAAGATATTGGTACGCTGCTGCAGTTCGGTTCATCTCAATGGGGCAAACTGTATCGTTTTGATTCGTTTTATGATTGACCGATTAGGGGTAGGCCTCCGATTGGGATACACTGCAGAGCGGTGTTTGAGTGGTTGAGCAAGGACATAAAAGTGGGGGTGCTCACCGATTGCTAAGCGGAACTTTTTTTTTAAGTTTTAAGTTAATCATTTACCATTATGGCAGATTCAGACGAAACCGCGATCTGAAGATGATGGTGATCGTGTCGACAGACAGACAGACGCACTCCACAAACGTTGGCATATTTGGTGTTCACTGCGCATAAGGCGCACATCAAGTAGATGTGCGCTGCCGCGTCCATTTTGTCGATCAACGGTATCGAAAAATGTTTCACAAAATAAAGGAAGGAAAGAAAAGAGTGGAGAAAACCCCAGCTCTGGGCCGATGGCTTTCAATGGCCGCACGTTGGACCGGCGCTGTAAGGCGCTTTTTGTGCTGTGGAGCTTTCCACTGCATTCATTCGCTCCGGTAAGAGTTGCCTATCTTCCCGTCTCATGACTCACCAATTATCGCGTTCGGTCCGGTACGGAGAGCCCGCATCGCCCGAACACAGAACCGGTGTCCAAACCGGTGCGGAATGATTGCGAAGAACAAAAGCATTAGAATGCTCGTGCAACGTTTCACCCCCAGCGGGTTGGACCATAACGCAGTGACCGCGACCTGTTCGCGTTGAAAGCAGTTCCGCAAAACGACGAATATCGGACGCAAAGGAAAGTTCAACGATCTTGGTACCATGGGGATGATGCCATCCTCGAAAACCTCGTGCGCTCGTGATCGTGGCTGATAGTCTGTGGTAGATAGGGATGCCGATGCAGGCCCCGGTTGCCACGGTGGTCCACGGTAATTGGGGGGGAATGCACGGTCATAATCGTTGATTGTTCTGTTCGGGAGTTGATGATTCTTTTGTTGCAGGGCACAGCGGCACTTTGGCTGCTGTTAGTGGGATTGGGAAGCGATCTAGAACCGTGCGGTGAGGGCGCAACAGCACTCGGATCTTTCTTTCGTCTGGGGCATAATCAATTCGACAAATCAAATCGATTCCGTTCAGGCACAGTTTGATCCACTGATATCCCAAAGTTGGGGTTTAAGATATGGATCTTTATTTTGTTGATCTTTTAATGGCCGCACTGGATTTGTATCTGAGTTGTTCAGGTTTCGAACTTTACTTTTCCATTTCCAGTTGCTCATATCGTTAAACGCTGTGTTTCAAGCTTGGCATTCCCATGTTTGGAAATTTAAACAACTTGTTGCTTGTTACAATCAATTTCCTTTCACGGCATGCGTAAGATGGTTCTAGGTACATTGGGACACATGTATCCTGCTTAACACCTCTCAATGGAGCGGCAAAAAAAACAGAAGAAAAAAAAAATCTCCAATTCCTCTTCCCATACGCCGGAAGCGCTTGCTTGCCGAACACGTTTCGATACTGACGCAGAACTTTAAACTGCCAAAAAACGTAACGACTCCCGACAGGCTCACCGAAACCACGGAAACCAGTTGCTTTAGCGGCGATAGCGGCAACGCGTGTTAAGCAGGTACCCCAAACAGGGTACGGCAAATATTCTTAAAGAAGGTTGTAAACAATTTACGGCGAACAAGATTAACTAACCGACTAAAGCCTTTAAATAACCCCACCGAAAGCAACGTGCGTTTAGTTGAGGAAAGAATGGCGTTTCTGGCGGCAACCATCGTTGGCATCGTTTCGTCGACCGCGGACCGTCCCTTTCTGCCGTTTGCGTTTCTGGTTCTTCCTGGTTCTTCGGGTTCGGTAGGTCGGCAGCTTCCTAAAACCTGGGTCTACCTGCGAAGATTAGGCAGCTCCGGTGAAGGAAAACCTTGATTCTTGCACCATCGCGCAAGTGGCAACCGAAATTTTTGCAGCCCTAGGCAAACGAAAGCACAGAAGCGAGGATCGAGGTGAGGTTGGTTGGTATGAATCAGTTCGCACGGTTTTTGCTTTACGGTTTGTTTCTCGCATGTGCAGGGTTGTTGCAGCGTTTGGTTGGTACAACACATTATCTTCTATTTTTATAATTTATTTAGCTTTCTAATTGTTTATTAAAGTTGTTCAACGTTTTTTACTAAATGTTTTTTTGTTAATAATTTAGAATTATAAAGGATTTTTTAATTTATTACAACCTACTCGGCACGACAGTAATATGAAAATCGAAGAGGTATCTGCAATACGACGTGTTTTAAACTTTTTGATTGTTTTCTTTTTCTTTCTTTAAATTCCTTTCAAAATGTATTTAACTAATTTTTTTCCCTAAATAAAATATAAACATATTTTGCTATGGTGTGCTTTGTTACACTTTTTTGAATATTTTTAAATAATAGGCTACACAAACAAACAATACATTAATTAACCTATCTTACTGTTATTTGGTTTCCAAAGAGGAATAATGGTTAAACTTATGGTTAAACTGTATCATGCTACCATGCGTGGTGCTCTCAGTGAATAAGAATAATTATTTTCGAATAACATTTACATTTAATTATGATAATATGATCACAATCATTACATTAATTCAACGAAGAATTTTTTTAAGCGTTTCAATGATATCTTCATACATACATCTTAGAGCAGTTCTATTAAATTTTGTGTAAATCACAATTTAGACCTGTTTTGCTACTTAGTCGATCGTCATTTCGTGTGATAAAATTAATAAAGAAATCCACGAAATAAATAAGTATAAATCGTAAAGTGAACAACCAAATTTAAAAAAGGAATAAGACAAAAATAAATGTTACCACAGAGTAACCCTTTAGGTCGTCCAATCGACACGCACACAGTCAACGAGACACAGAAAAGTGCGATCTCGGGCGCGAGAGTGAGAAAGCAAACAAGACATCACCGAGCGGGGAAACCTTCCAGCAAAGTAGGCAATGACCGTAGTACACGATCGAGGTGTGTACTGAATGGAATTGTGTACGGTTGATCGTTGGCAAGAGGGTGGAACCGTGGAACCGCCTGGTGGTTGCGGACGGGGGATTAGATCTCGCACCTCTCTCGCACTGGCGACCGGTGAGCGTGCATTCGTGTGCGTGTGTCGTAACGCGCTCAACAGGTCACCTCAGAGAGCCGACGGTGGTGCGCGAGCAATGTCGGACTGACAGCGCGCAGGTCTTTTTTCTTAGTTTCTCCCCATCGCTCAACGGCGCAAGACTCTGCGCGTTTCGGTGCGTTGCCGTGCGTGCGTTTCACCTCACGGGAAGGAAAGGTGCTTGTTTTCGCGGTTTCGAAGCTCGGTCCAGCTTGTCTCCTCTTGCAAAGCCATACACAGCAAACCCATACGCTGTTGGACGGAGAACCATCGTGTGCCCGGTTGTGGTTCGGAAGTTTCGGTGAAACCATTGCCACAGTTTCATACAGTTTCGCAGTAAGTTCTGGCACAATTTTAGTGGTGGCAGTGCAATTGGCAACCGACGAGTTGCATCGTGATTTGATCGTTCGTTCGTCCGTTTGTGCGTGTGCGAGTGAGCTGATGACTGGTGACTTTGTACTTCTGTGTGCTTTTCCTTTTTTTTCCTACCTTACTCTTCGCTGCGCCGATGGGCTTGCTTAACCTCCCGCATCGACTGGGCCTGTGTGTGGTGGTAATGTTGTGCTTTCGGTTTGGGGCTCTTTGGGGCTCGGAGTGCCGTGTAACGAATGTGCTAGGGGTGGAAGGAAAGCTTCACAGCAGCAGCAGCAGCAGCAGTGTGTGTTTGTTCCATTTTATCGGGCTTTTTCGCTCCATTCCGGTCGGCTGTTTCGACCGTTCCTGGCGGAACGTGTGTGATCTTGTTACCTTTCCTCATTTCTGAGCTCATCTTGTTGCTGCTAGTGCCGCTGTTGCCGATGATCATGATGATGATGATGCTGCTGTTTATGTTTTAACTTTAACTTCTTTCTGGTTTTGTTTTTTTTCACCCTATTTCCTTTGCTGTTCTCGCTATCATCTGTCCGTTTCTTAATGCTCTTCGTACTGTTTGCTTTTGTCTTTGCTGCCCATTGCTATTCTTTTGTTTCTATACCACTTTTCCTTCGGCGGTGGTTTGTGTGCTTCGTTATTCGTTTTCCTCCTTTTTCTTTTTCTTACCTTTTTCTGTATTGAATTCTTTTCGCTACACCCGCCGATTGCTCATTTTCTAACATGTTCGTGTTGTTTTTTTTTTACCTTCCTTCTTCCTTTTCTTATCATGCCGACCAAAGGAAGACTAACAAGTTCCTTCACATTTTGTTGATCTTTTTTCTCTCTCTCTCCTTCAATTCAATTGCTGGCTTCCACAGTTGCTGGCTCCCTTTTTCTACCGTTTCGAGATCATTTTCCTGTCCTGTGCTGCAACACGGTTTACTGCTATTTGGGCCAGATTTTCTGTTTTCGTTTTTCTCCCTTCTATTCATATTGCTTTGCGCTTTGATTTCACCTTTTAGGCCTTTTCTTCTCACCGTTTCATCTGCTCTTTGCTTCTCGTTTTCCCTCGTTCGAGCTATGATGCTTTTAAAAATTATCTGTTTTTTTTCTCTTTACTTCTTTCTTGGTTATGTTTTGGACTTTATTTTCTCGACGTTTCGCTCAAGGTGCAAACGGCACAGTGAATGGTGATGCGTACAGGAGTTTTCTCGGAAAACAAAACACAACTATGCATCTGCTTGGGCACTTTTTTTCGCCATCTTCGATGATGCTCAAAATGCAACAATGCAAAACCGAAAAAAAAGACGCCAAATCTCAAACCGTTCAAGGGCAAGTGATTGATTGCTAGCATCGGAAACAAATTCCGTATTCATTCATCAATCGAACGTAAACGAAGTCGTCCTATTAGCAGTGGAGGAAAAGAAAGATAAGACAGGAAGTGCTGTTACACCCTCGAAAAGGGCACGGCAACAATTTTCGGTTCCCTCGTGTGATCCATTTTGTGCTGTGCGAAGAATCCCCTTTCTGCATAGGAATATTAATTTGGTCTCACGGAATCGGCTCCGCCGTTTGTCGAATGCACCATCATCCGTCAGCTGTGCAGCGGCTAGGGTCTTTTTTTAATGTACGATTCGGTGGGAAAAAAAAGAAGGGATGAAAATCCAAACCTTCCGATGGTTTCCATCACCACCGAACCGTGTTTTATCTTTCCACAACCTACTGCACACGGTGGGAAACCGGTACGCTCGGAACAAAACTTCAGGCGCAGCAGTAAAGTTATGCGATGGGAAACATGGTACATGGCTGGACAGTTTTATTCGCCAGGGGTGCCGCTTTTTGATCGTGCGCTCATCAAATGCATCGGCACACACGCACACTAACGAAAAACGGGGCTTTGTTTTTGGTTTTATTTTGGGTTTAAAGATAGGGCACATGCACACCGAACAAACGTCGGACGTCATTATTGCACACACGAGCAAACGCTGCGCTGTCGCATGAGGACTGTGCAGGGTGAAAGGGGTTGTCCCGATAAGCGAGTATCGTTCCACCCTTGCTTTACCTTGTTATCAGTTTTGCAACCGTACCGGCAGGCCCTTGTTGGACAGGCAACACGCAGCAAAACATCGCATCATTTGCTGCGGATGACATCCAGTGAAAACAGCACGGCGTAGTATTAGTGCAATGTATAATTGTCCGCTGACGGATGCGCGCTTAATAGTTCGTGTACCGCACTTTTGTTTACACAGTGAAATCACCTTGTTAGTCGTTTGTTTACCTGTATGAATCACTGTGACGGGCGGGTGATCCACTAAGATCGTTCATTCTGACAGCTGTCAAACGAACGTCAAAGCCGTTGTTTTAAACCGATCGTTAGCTAATCACGTGCATGTTTTCTGTTTCTTCCTTACGCAGGTGTTTCCGTTTCCACCTATCAAAAAAAACCACAAATCAGAAGAGCGATTAGTGCATCGAAACTTCGAGAAAGTAGAGCAGAGTGTGAGTGCAGTTCCGCCATTCCACATTCTCCGCTCGCCCTGGTTACCCATAAGTGCCCGCGTTTGTAGTGTTGTTCTCCGTGCACTTGGTGTACGTATTAGTGAGTGAATTTCGCGTGTAATCAATTATTCTGCAATAAAAAAAAATCGAGCGATAACGAGCAGTGCAGTGTAACGAAAGGCAAGCAAAGTAAAGTAAAGTGAAGGAAAAAAAAGCGTATACACATCGACAGCAGTCGCTCAATCATTTAAAGGTGTAAAAGCAGGAAGCCGAACCAAACGGGAGATTGTTCGGTGCATACGGCTACCAGTGACGGGGTGTAAATTCAGCAAGAAGCAATTCAAGCAGCAAGAAAGAAGCTTTCTCTAGTGCATTACCTTGTATTGGTGTGGCTTTTGTGTGCGTGTGTTTTAGTAGAAGTATGTGTGCTTTCGATGAAAATTAAACCTTTCGCTCGTCTTTTGCAAAAACGTGATCTGTGCGGTGCAAACGCGGAAAGCGGAAAATTCAGTGACCGGAACGTCGGAAGTTGCAAACGCCATAACTGGTGCCGGAAAGGAAGAACCGTGTGTGTGTGTGTACCAGGGTGGTGCTGTGAAGTGGAAATAAACCCCGAAACGGTTCTTTCGTTCCTGGGTGGGTGGTGGTGTGAATAGGCGCCACAAAGAGGGTTTGTTGCAGTGGAAAATGCAACGACCATGTGCATTTCGTGCATTGAGGTGATTGTGCTTTAAATTCACATACGTGGTGCTGGTGCTGTGAAGCTGAAAGAGGGCGAAAGAAAATTTACCTATCCAAAGGGAATTTTGTTTTATTATCCACTTTTTCACCCAACGATTTTTGATAGTGATCAAACAGTGCTTACGGTTTTCTCTGCTGCAAGCGACAAAGATACGATCGTCCGCTGTACCCGGAACCAAGTAGTAAAAAAGCCCCCCCCCCCACCCCCATACCCACCACCTCCTGTGTGGTCGATTTAAATGCCACCACAGATACTGCCGATACTGGGCAGCAGTGGTACCACCAGCACGAAGATGCAGTCCCGCGATCATCCCTTCAATCGATCCACCCGGCCGCTGCTGGAACGGCGCGCCCAGCCACAGGTGGTGAGCACCAAGAAGCAGTTCCACTACGGTGCCGGTTCCGGTCCGGCCGGCCAGCAGCCAAAAATACCGACCCGTGGCTATAACGACTTTAACCTGATCAGCCGCCAGTACGAAACGTGGAACACGAACCATTCGCACAAGGGCTACCCGTACGGGAGTCCACCGTCGCCGACGCACGACACCGGGCACGACTTCCAATT
>STHB01000004.1:8730372-8770337 GCA_018908115.1 Anopheles rivulorum
TGTGCCACTGCCATGTTCGGTGAAGCTTTTGCGCGCTGGATACGACAGGGTACGAAATGAATTCGAAAACTTTCCGCCAGTTTTGTAGCTTTTCGCCGGTTCGTGCTGATAACGATTGCGTGGGACAGATTGGAATTTGTGGTCATACCGGCTATCCGGCATACCGGTGGTTATTGCATTCAAGCGGAATCTTTTACTTGAAGTTGCTAACTAGAAATCAGTGGCTGTGTGTTTTTCTGTGTACTTTAGTAGCATTAAGAAAGTGTTTCACAAACGCTAGTGACTTCATTAATTTAGTTCACTTACGAAAACAGTTTTAACCTATGTTTTACTGATTTTATAAAATAGTCCTGTTTGGGGAAATATGCTTTCTAGAAATGGGTATTACAATAGGCATAACAGATTATTATGATGAAGTTTAAATTTCGCTTAAGAAATACCATAACAATTACAATCTATTTATGATCTTGGTTTGAAAGATTGAGAAATAGAACCAATTTAACGGGGTTTCAGAAGCTTTATTGTTTGGTGTCAGTTTAATGACGTGATCATAATATCTTCTATGTTTCACTTAAATATTTCATCATTTATCAGCCCTAAAAATGCAGGTTTAGAAAGAATAAAAATTTAAGAAATTGACAATAGGTGAACAAAAAGGTAAAATTTTATTATACTCTGTGAGATCAAACAACAAACGAATAAAATAACAAATCTTTGTCAAACTATGAACTTTTAAATAATATGTATTACAAGCTGCGGCGCTTTAGTTATTTTATCGAATTTTCGTTATTTTAAAATAATCAAATAAGTTTCAAGAAATATATTTAACACTAGCTGCTGCGTTCTGTTTCAGCAATTGTATGACCTCCGTCCAACGTACCTTACTCGCTTTGCAAGTGAATAATAATTCGTTCTTAATGGTCATCCAGCACACGTTACGGCGGTTTCCAACCGCCCAAGAACATAAAGTCGATGCATTAACTGGTGTTTAATGGGGACACGTTTGCGTACCAGCTTCAGTACCATGCGTCTAACTTGATCGCTTCGCCTAGAGAAAGTAAATAGATTCCGGTTTTCATGACAATCCTCCTGTGGAGCAGTAATCGTTTTTGCATCGGTCCGATTCGATGTCCGTTCCCGGTGAACGGTCGGTTTGCACCGTATGCAATTTTGCTTCCCTCTTTTTAAGCCAAGCCCTTATATACCTCCCCCTCTCCCTCTAGCTCCAAATACACCTCCAGCTCCCTCTCACCCGCAAACTCCCCTTGGTGGTGATCGAAACTTGCGCGCACCGTTGCGAATGATACGTGTCGAAGAAATGGGCCGCTTTGCCGCGGCATGCTTCAAACGGGGCGCATAAATCAGCACGAACATGGACATTTGTGGCCCGGGCAAATATGGCTGCCCGGAAGCGAACGGATCTACGGCCTGATGTGCGCTTTGCCAGCCGCCAAACAACACACTGCACTATTTATCTTTCGCACGTACAAAATGCAAACTGTTGCATGTATCGCGTGTACCGTGTCCGCCACCTTCTGCTCGCTCTCAAATGATTGAGTATTTTCGACAGGCGAGCAAAAATGATACGGTCATCGGTTTCGGTGTTTGTATTTGTTGGAAAGCTTGGAACCCGTAAACAGCTGCTAGAACCGTCTGAATTCCCTTTTTGTACTAATCCTCACTTGACCGTCCTGGTTCCCACACGGTCCTGTTGGATGCGCAAGATTTTCCCACCGCTCACCCAGCCAGCCAGAATAAAGGCAAGGGGAAGTAAGAATTAGCACCCGGAAATGGGTGATGCTGCATGGAAGAACCCTTCGCCCGGCAGGCCAAAAAAAGGGAAAATGTGTGGCAAAACACAAAACCGCACAAATCACGGTGTAAAATTTAATCCAAAGCAAAAGGGATCCCCGTGGGCGGTGGCTTTTGCCGATCGGCCAAGCATTGTAGTCGCGTTTGTAATACTTCCGGCAGCAGCGAGGCAGCAGTTCTCATTGCTAATGAAATAGCTGGCCGCTGCCGATGAGCAGAAAACAACGAGGTTTGTACCTTTTTTTTTTGTTCCTTTCGATTGTTGTTATATTTATTCTTCGTTCTTTCCCGGAACTGGTTGTACGCCGGGAACGGACGATCGGATGGGAATAGGCAGGAAGTTGCACCCGACCGGAAGCGTCGGACTAATGACGATGGTTATTAGATGCGAATGAAGAAGACAAAAAAAAAGCCGGGATCATTTTTATAGCCACTGCCCATATTCTTTCGCATTTTATTGTGTGTACAGTAGCAGCAGCAGCAATGCCGAGCTTGCGAACATCCCCGAAGGCGAATGGATCGTACCACAGGAGAGTCCTTGCGCGTGAAAACACAACCGACCGAAAAATCAAAACGCAACACCCGGAAGGCGAAGCGAAGGGCCCGAAACAGGACGGATCTGTGTGGAATACAATTTTTAATAACCTAACCAAAGGTCACTGACGATAATGTCGTTGCTGGGATATTTTACCGTCGCTATTTATGCCTGAGGCTGTTTTTTCGCTTCACGGGGAAGGATTTTCGGATGATGGTTTTTTGGTTGTTGTTGTTGCGGGAAAGTCTTGATCCACTTTTTTCTGTTCTGGTTGGAAGGTTTTTTCCCCTTTCCTTTTGCCCATTCGAAACAATTCTTCTGGTAGAAACGTTTGGAAGGAAAATTGTGATCCTGCTAGATGTGTGTTTTGGTTTTATCACACTTTAGATTTAGTTGATTTTTGTTTTTTCCATTTCTTCTCCATTTTTCGTTTGATATTTTTCATCCCGTAGAATGGTGAAAAGGAGAAGAAAGTGTACAATAAAAAAGGAGTTGTAGAATTGTATGAAGATGAGGGAAAAGAACGAAGTTTATATATGTTTAGGCAGAAGTTTTTTTTATTTTTTTTTGTTTCGTTTACTGAGTTGGTTGGCCTTTGATTTTATGGATTACTTTATTGCCGATGGGCGCGTTTTTTGTGTGTTGTTTGCCGAGCGAAAATATCCAAACATCCAACAGCACCAGCAACCCGGAACCCTTGAGCCATTGGTTGATCTAGGACGAAGTTGACGCGAAACGACCTAGACGTATGTATTCCTGGAATGGAGAATTTTGTGGAAAATATTTTCTCTACCCACACACACACACACACACATGTGCACAAGGTCACAAATTACAGAATAATATTTATTGTTCCGCACGCTGAAAGGACAAACTATCTATTTTTCGATCAAACGGTCCCTTTTTTTACGATTACTCAAAGGAAAAACAAAACGAAACGGAAAACCATGGGAATCAGGATGGTACTGCTGGATGACTTACGGTGGACGATGGCAAAATGGGCCGAGGAGAGAATAAATTGACCCTGAAAGAGCAAGATGTGGACAGGTGGTACCTGGCAATTGGGTGACCTTACAATATAGCAGGATAAAAAAAAAATTTCACTAGTACCAGAATACCAGTTTCGTATGAATCGCAAACCCAAACGACACACAATCCGTTCGCTCTGGTATTGCTGGTGGATCCGTTGGGCATACCACAGTGGGAAGATTCGAACAAATGTAGGGATAAAATCACATTTTGCAAATTAAACGCTTTATTTCGTGTTTTTGCCACCAGGCGGCGCTTAATAATAGGGGAATTTGGTGAATTTTATGGAATTCCTGAATGAGTATGAGTCGTCTATGAGCAAGATATGTCTATGAGCACTTATGAACTTATGATCTTAAAGTATTAGCTCTATAGCTCGAGATATAATAGACCTCAAGATCAGAAATGAAAAATTAATTTTTCTGATCATGTATCTGTTTTCTAAAGTTGAAAGCGGGCAAAACGAGAACTAGTACCAGAAAAGATTTTACAACATTTGGGACAACAAGAAAGACTCTTTATTGGGATGTAATCTTTGAATTAAGCTGATTAGTGGACAGATGTAAACGTTCATTAGATTTAAATTTGTGCATGTACTTCTGTAAAACTTGAGACAACCTTCAGCTGGTTGTTCTTTCTTTCTTGTGAAAGTCTTGTCGTAAAATGGAATTGATGCTCTATTGGTCTATTCTTGACAATTTCACAAAAAAAAAAAACAAAAACAAAACTGTGTCCTCATTCAACCTTTAATATATATTTCCAATGGTATTACTTGCTGTCATTAACTATCTACCGCCTAGTTTTTAATATTATTTTTTAAAAATCATCTTTAAACATAAGTTATTTGCGATTTAAACACAATAACATATTATATTTTGTAATCTTTTATGTTAAGTAAGAAGTTTAAATAAAATCCAGATATTGATTGATAATTCAAATAGTATCATTGATCTAAAATTAGATAATAATCTCCTAAATTGTAAACAACAATTATCCAAGATTATTCACAATTATTTACTTTGTTTACAAAGTTCTTTGAAAATATACAAGATAGAAACGTACCATTTTAAGCTTTTCTTCGTTTAATCTTACTGCTTAACTTTCCATGTTAAGTGTCCCGCAAATAACACGTTAATTTTTTAGCCTTTAATCCCGACAAATTGGCCCAGCGTGTGGCATTCGCCGAAAGGACAGCACGAAAGAAAGCACACGAAGAAAGGGATCGAATACATTATTATGCAAATTTGGCCCGTTTTCGTTTGGGCAATCGATCATCGTCTCCGTGCACGGGAAGGACTACCGGCAGCAAGTACCCCACCGGCCACCAAGTTCTTGTACGATTGTTTCAATTTTCCGTCCCACTGGGCCCAGCCGTTGCACTGCACTGGGATGGAAAAGCAGAACCAGAAACAGCAAACAGAGAAACACCGTCGAGTCGAGCNAGCAGCAGCAGCAATGCCGAGCTTGCGAACATCCCCGAAGGCGAATGGATCGTACCACAGGAGAGTCCTTGCGCGTGAAAACACAACCGACCGAAAAATCAAAACGCAACACCCGGAAGGCGAAGCGAAGGGCCCGAAACAGGACGGATCTGGGTGGAATACAATTTTTAATAACCTAACCAAAGGTCACTGACGATAATGTCGTTGCTGGGATATTTTACCGTCGCTATTTATGCCTGAGGCTGTTTTTTTGCTTCACGGGGAAGGATTTTCGGATGATGGTTTTTTGGTTGTTGCTGTTGCGGGAAAGTCTTGATCCACTTTTTTTCTGTTCTGGTTGGAAGGTTTTTCCCCCTTTCCTTTTGCCCATTCGAAACATTTCTTCTGGTAGAAACGTTTGGAACGAAAATTGTGATCCTGCTAGATGTGTGTTCTGGTTTTATCACACTTTAGATTTAGTTGAGTTTTGTTTTTTCCATTTCTTCTCCATTTTTCGTTTGATATTTTTCATCCCGTAGAATGGTGAAAAGGAGAAGAAAGTGTACAATAAAAAAGGAGTTGTAGAAATGTATGAAGATGAGGGAAAAGAACGAAGTTTATATATGTTTAGGCAGAAGTTTTTTGATTTTTTTTTGTTTCGTTTACCCGCCGTGAGTTGGTTGGCCTTTGATTTTATGGATTACTTTATTGCCGATGGGCGCGTTTTTTGTGTGTTGTTTGCCGAGCGAAAATATCCAAACATCCAACAGCACCAGCAACCCGGAACCCTTGAGCCATTGGTTGATCTAGGACCAAGTTGACGCGAAACGACCTAGACGTATGTATTCCTGGAATGGAGAATTTTGTGGAAAATATTTTCTCTACCCACACACACACACACACACACATGTGCACAAGGTCACAAATTACAGAATAATATTTATTGTTCCGCACGCTGAAAGGACAAACTATCTATTTTTCGATCAAACGGTCCCTTTTTTTTACGATTACTCAAAGGAAAAACAAAACGAAACGGAAAACCATGGGAATAAGGATGGTACTGCTGGATGACTTACGGTGGACGATGGCAAAATGGGCAGAGGAGAGAATAAATTGACCCTGAAAGAGCAAGATGTGGACAGGTGGTACCTGGCAATTGGGTGACCTTACAATATAGCAGGATAAAAAAAAATTTTCACCAGTACCAGAATACCAGTTTCGTATGAATCGCAAACCCAAACGACACACAATCCGTTCGCTCTGGTATTGCTGGTGGATCCGTTGGGCATACCACAGTGGGAAGATTCGAACAAATGTAGGGATAAAAATATATTTTGCAAATTAAACGCTTTATTTCGTGTTCTTGGGGCGCTTAATATTATGGGAATTTGGTGAGTTTTAAGGAACTTCTGAATATGTCTATGAGGAAGATAGAAACTTATGATCTCAAAGCTTTAGCTCTTTAGCTTGCAATATAATAGACCTCAACATCAGAAGTGAAACATGGATTTTTCTGATCATGCAACTGTTTTCTAAAGTTGAGAGCGGGCAAAACGAGAACTAGTACCAGAATAGATTTTACAACATGTTGGAAGAAAGACTCTTTATTGGAGATAAACCTTTGATTGGTGATTAGTGGGTAGATGTAATCGTCCATTTGGGTTAAATTTGTGCATGTACTGCCAGCTGTCTGTCGTCTTTTCTTTAAAACTTGGGACAACCTTCAGCTGGTTGTTCTTTCTTTCTTCTGAAAGTCTTGTCGTAAAATGGAATTGATGCTCTATTGGTCGACTCTTGACAATTTCACCAAAAAAGACAAAAACGTTGCTGTGTCCTCATTCAACGTTTAATATATATTTCCAATGGTACTACTTGCTGTCATTGACCATCCACCGTCTAGTTTTTAATATATTTTTTTAAATCATCTTTAAACATAAGTTATTTGCGATTCAAACACAATAACATGTTATATTTTGTAATGTTTTATGTTAAGTAAGAAGTTTAAATAAAATCCATATTGATTGGCAATTCTATTAGTATCATTGATCTAAAATTAGATAATTATCTCCTAAATTGAAAAAAAACAGAAGTCCAAGATTTTTCACAATTCTTTACTTTGATTACAAAGGTCTCTGAAAATATACAAAATAGAAACGTACCATTTTAAGCTTTTCTTCGTTTAATCTTACTGCTTAACTTTCCATGTTAAGTGTCCCGCAAATAACACGTTAATTTTTTAGCCTTTAATCCCGACAAATTGGCTCAGCGTGTGGCATTCGCCGAAAGGACAGCACGAAAGAAAGCACACGAAGAAAGGGATCGAATACATTATTATGCAAATTTGGCCCGTTTTCGTTTGGGCAATCGATCATCGTCTCCGTGCACGGGAAGGACTACCGGCAGCAAGTACCCCACCGGCCACCAAGTTCTTGTACGATTGTTTCAATTTTCCGTCCCACTGGGCCCAGCCGTTGCACTGCACTGGGATGGAAAAGCAGAACCAGAAACAGCAAACAGAGAAACACCGTCGAGTCGAGCCAAGAGTTGCACTCGTCGGATTGTTGATGTGTTTTTTTCTTTGTTTGTTGCAAGGAATGTTTTCCACGTCGCCAAAACACACCGACCTAGGTAGAGTGATTGGCAGTTGGACGGACGGATACTTGTTTCTGGCCTCACTGGCCGATCCACTTCTTCCCCAATTCTTCCCCGCGCTTAAGTTCTCATGTCTTTCAAACAATTTCTCGTTTGATTGAGTTCTCGCCCGTTTACGGTAAGGGTCTGTGTTGGTCTGTGTTGGTTTCGTCCGCACAGTTCACCCTATACTACGGAACTGGGGGGAAAATGAACCGTCCAAGCACAAACAGTTTATCGTGAGCTTCGTCGTCATCGATCTAGTCGCGCTCGTCCGTCAGCTTTGGCAAACAGCGTCACATTTGGCACAGCCATCGCTGGAAGATGGCCAGAAAAATAATGACATAACCGGACCGGAGCAATTTGCAATGACTTCAAAACAAAGCACCAAAAAAAAGCTGCAAAACCCGTTGTGCATGTCCGCTGGCTAGATCGTAAAGGAGAGTAAAAAATCTAAAAAGCAAGCAAACAACAAGAAAAATCCGATTGAAACTATTTTACCGTGTGGTGACAATGTGCCAAATGCCAGAACTGATTCCGGAAGCTTATTGCATTACGTTTCCGGGATATGATTGAAAGCAAAGAAAAAAAAAAAACAGTGAACAAAAAAGACGGGAAAAAAGAACTCGAACCACTGGTTTGACTAATTAGCCAAACCAAAAAACCCTTGCTCCCAGGACGCAGTCGTGCAGTCGAACGCTTTTGGCAAAACGACCAGAAACGACCGAACGGAAGGCCAGCTGGGGTCAGGTGGAAAATTAAATTCCAACTCGGTGCAGCACACGAAACGTGTCGGGGATTTTGTGCTAAATGACTGCCACAGGCACACACTGTGTTTCCCTCCCCGTCTCACCCCTTTTTCGTCCACACCCTCGACAACAGTGCCATCGTGTTCAGCGGTCAGCTTTTCGGTTCCGCGTCTGGAACAAATTAAAAAGAGTTTAAAAATTAATTTGTTTCTTCTTCGCTCTCCATTACAATGGCCACACCAAAGTTTGACCTTCTTTTGTCGCAAGACCGAACCGGTCCGGGCTCGAACAGGCGAACGGCGAACGGGTGTCGCACACCACCTCCTTTATGGATCCTCTTTTTCGGGTGTTGTTGGGGTTGGCCGCGAACCGCCGGGTGCAATGTGCGAGCAAAAGTTTTCCAATTGGGCAAGCGAGCCAAATATTGCGCTTCGTTCGTTTTCTTTGTTTACCAACTGTGTTGCCGTATTTGTTTTTCCTTCTGTGTGCGTGTGTTATTTCCTTGTGTTTTTGTTTGTTTGTTTGGTTGTTGTTTTCCTCGCGTGGGTGGAACATAAGGGGAAAGGTTCGTAGGTCGAGTCAATGAAAAATGGTTTACGGAGTAATGGTAAGGTTTGGCCCGTCATTTCGCTTCCAGCCATCATTTTGTCCTGTGCAGCGTTTTTCGACGGGCTGAGCTGATGGATTGCAACAATGTTGCTTGTGGGGCTTTGTGCTAAAACAGCAGGAAAAATGCAAATCCATTTGCAAACGCTTGTAATGTATGCATCCGCGGAAGCGGAAGCACGGTTAGCATGTTGCATTTTGTCATTTGACGTCTGGCGTGTTGGTTTTTTTTTTTTTTTGCTAGTTTTGTTTATTTATCCTAAAGCTTACCACATTTCGAAACGGAAACAATGTATGAAGCATGAAATGTGGGAAAAATTTAAATAACTTTCTAGTGAAAATCATGCGTTTGCGGTGGTTTATAATTATTAAAATAGAGCGCTGTTTTACTTATTTACAATTCTCACTTTCAAGAGAATTATAGAAACGTTTTTCATTTTATTACACTGTATTACATTGCGAATACTTTTTAGTATGCATAACGCAATCGTTCTCTGAATGTGGTTATATTTTCAGTTGAAATTGTAACATCGAAACGAGGTGTGCAAGTACTTGTCACATAAAAAGGGTTATATTCATCCTTAATGCGTGATTCTAATTTTAATGCGATGCCTGCAACAAATAACGTTCTGTTTTTCACTGAGAGAAGCAATACTGTGGTTTTTTTCTCATGTAAAATCCGGATTGCAAACCGGTTTAATGTTTGTATAATTACAGTATAATGCTGATTACTTTACTGTGCCACTAATTACAATTGCGTCAGTGATTTCTACGTGCTCGTGTATAGTGTCCTGTTGTTACATATTGTCACTAAAGCACTAGAATGTTGACACAAACGTCATTTAGTGTTACGCAAATATCTGACGTCATCTGTCAATTAGTATGAATTTGACAAGCCATTGTTTACGTCATTATAGAGTATCCTTGGCGATTTTCACGTTCAATAAAAATGCTACATCGTCTCTCAAGACCCATATTTTGATCTTTTTTTCGGTGAAAAATTACAGAAATCTATTCGAAAATCTTTTCTATTGACTAGGACTTAGCCTCCTGAGACTATATTCTTTTCCCAAAATTGAATTTGTCACGACGCGGACACCGTTTCGCGTCAATTGCGGTAATCAAGGACAATTCGCTGAAAGATTCAATCTCCATCAAGCATGTACAAATTGTTTCAATGATTGGAATAAATATAGCGTACTTTTATTACTTCTAATGAAGCCTCTTCTGAAGGCGATTAAATAAATTGAGTGAATTGACTATAAGCAAATCAGTAAAAAGCTGGGTTAAACTACATAATGCATTCTATAAAACACATGCTACATAATACATAATACAAATGAAATTCAAATGATTTCAAGAAAAATAGTTTCAGCTTCACCTTTGTACCTCAAAGAATACAATTGAAGTACTTTTTACGTTATATTAAGATAAACTTGTTGTAGTTAAGTTAAACTTTCCATTATTAACAATTGTCTCCCTTTTGTGCACTTTCTTTGCAGAAAAAAAGGAAAAATCGAAACAGAAGCACGAAAAACGAACGTCCGACGTGAACGTACCGCCGAACGTAAAGTGTGTCCTCGTGGGAGACGGTGCCGTCGGCAAAACGAACCTCATACTCTCCTACATCCAGGACCGCTTCACACACGAATACGTACCGACGGCATTCGACAAATACAATGGTAAGTTTGCTAAAACGCGGCATTCAGTATTCCGATTCACACATGCGACTTCATAAAAGTACCTCAACAGAGGATCGAATTTCAATTCCAATGAATAATCAATGTTGCATTTATGCCTCTGCCAGTGTGTCAGTGATTGTCTTGTACGGATTGCAAAAGGTTTCTCACAAAGCCCACAGGTAGCTCACAGGAACTTTTATTACACATTCCCATCGATAATGATTAATCACTCCTGCAAATGGCATCTTGGTGGACCGCATGGAAGTCATCCCGTGCGTCATCCACATCCGGAACGATGCAAGGAAACATTTTCTGATTGATTTATTCAACCGTGTTGTGCTGCAGGTTGCATAAGTTCCGATTCCATGCTTACATCTCCCTACGGTCACAACCCCACAACACCTTCAATCTGTATGCGTTTAGCTTTTTAACGGATAAGGCCAACTTACGCCAATTGTCCGCTGCAGTCTGGTGCAAATTTACTGCTTGCAAAAAGCCGCCCTACGACTGTGTGTGATTATCCCGGGGAGTACCGGAAACTATTTACACGCCCAAACGGAAGCAAGCGGGGTGGCCGGTGCGCAGCGAAAGCGAACATTATGGTCATCATGATCCTTCTGTCGGATTTACGTACCGGAAGTGGACAACAGCAGTAGAAGCAGCACCAGTAGGCAGCATCATGAATGGAAATTACTCATTCTGTGCAGCACTTCGGGCGGTCGGGCGTACCGTGACGGTCGGAACCGGGTGGGGTAAACCTGAAGGGAAGGGTATAACAAAAGCCAGCCGGGTCTTTAAATCACAAAACTCTCGCTTACCAGTGCGAGGGTCAACTTTTCTATCTCTTCATTTTGTTTTGTTTGTCTCCCTGTTTTTTTTTTTTGTGATGCAACTCAGCAATGCCAGAACAGGACATCAGACTCGCTGTACCGGAAGTTGCGATAGTGGATAAGCAGGGATGGATAGGCAGGACAGCGGGCGGAAAGAATTCATTGCACTTTATCGTACCATGAAACGGTGGTCGGCTCTTTTGCCAAAATCTGCTAAACTTACGGACAGACAGCACAACGCTTCGTGCGCTAGGGCAAAAAAGCAAAAGTCCGCCTAAAATCAAAACTGACTATGGTGGATGGAAAAAAATGACTCCAACTCGAAACAGTAGATACGGCGAAATAAAACAAATTTCGTATCAAACATTTTTCAACTTATACGCCCCTGAACTGAAGTAGCAAGTTTGTGTTTTCGCCACGGCTAGAGCGCCGTGTGATTTCAATTGCTCACAATTCCACTGCCATTGCGGCGGAATTTGCTGCGAAGCGAAAGCGAAACTCACAAAGCAGAAGCAAAGGAAAAAAAAACAATTTATTTCCTGACAGTTTATTACACCATCGGGTTCTATTTGCCTTTTTTCTTTAAATGAAATCTTTCATTGAAATGTTCCTCTTTTTCCGCTGCAAAGCAAAGGAGGCTGTGCAACGGTTAACCGGATGATAAAATGTAAAATTTGTGTAAGCTTTTGACATCTGTCACTTTTGGGCACATAGCCGATGCCATTTTACATGGGTTTTAATGTCATTGGAGTGGGGGGTGACCAGGGGGGAAGAGTTAAGATTTTTTCTTTCCTTTTGCACATTTCACCCATCGCTGACCTTTTGTAAACGTTTTCAGGTCGCAATTATAATAATAAATGTCGATCATTTCGCACCAATTCCGCTGCATATATGTATATGTGTGTGTGGAGGGGCAGAAAGCTTTTTTATGCATTTATTTCTCTTACACAAAAAAGGGACGCGAGGATGGGAGAAAGCAGATGGGGTTACACGAAACACGGGATTAAAAAGTGCAATTTATTGAATGCTGTTGAGATCAATCGGAACCACCACGATTCCAGGGCGACCTATACCTAGCGAATGGGCCGAGCGACATGCGCGTAAATTTTTAATTTCAAAAATGAGTTTTCTCGGTTTTGTTTTTCACTCTTTCTTTCTCTTCTGTTTACCCACCGTTATTACGCTTTTTGTTATTGTCCCAGTTGATTGTGTTTTGTTTTTATTTGCTGTGTCAACGGAGTTCCGGTTTTTTGGTTTTCTTGTTTCGGTGTCATATTTTTCACACATTTTTCGCTCGATTCCGATCCGATGCCGCGGCACATTTGCCACAGCGAGCGCCACAATGTCTCCTTTGGCGGTGGTTACGAACCGACGAACACGCTCGTACCAGCCAGTACACGCACGCACACTAGCGTGCACGCTCGCTTCCGTTGACGCGTCCATTATGCAGTCGATGCCACAGGACAGGTGTGCTAGTATGTATGCGTGCAGATTACGGTATGGCGCACCAGGCACGGGCTGCATAAATATTCATACATTGCATTCACATTGCACATTTTTGCCGTAAGTGTGCCGTGTATTTCGCTTTCCAGCATGGCAACCCCACAAACCATGTAACATAACGCCCGTGTGTACGTGTAGATGTGTTTATGAATATTTTTTATGCGCTCAACACTCTTTTTCCTTTTTTGCTCAAGCCGTTTACGTTATTACATGCACAGCCGAACAGGACAGCCTACGCGCCATCCGCGGCATCCACGGCATCCCGTTCCCATGCGGCGGTCGCAATGTTTAAAGCCACGGCCTGTTCGTCGGCATCATCGTCATCATCACCATCAGCGCGCCACATTCGTTGTGGGGCGTTACAATAATCTTCACCACCATCGTCATGGCCCGTGTGTCGGTTCTTGCGTTGTGTAACCGGGCCCGGTTCTGCAATGTAAATTCCATGCTGTTCCATGGTTGTTGGTCGGTTGTTTTTATGACGTTGTTTCACGGCGATGTTAGTTTAATTAACGCATCCTTGCTAAGCATCACCGTCAGGCAGCAGTAGGTCGATACTGCCGGAGGAATCGAATGGTTTTGCGATGTGCTTGCGGTTATTTGTTTTTCTGTTCCGTTCTGTTCCGTTCACTTTTTATTGACAATACGTTCTTTGTGATGGTTTTGTTGTTTTTTGTGTATGTTTCTTGCAAATTACGAAAGATTAAAGGGAGAATGTCAAATTTTCGGGAATGAACTTTGGGTTTGATCATGCTTCTTTTTATGCTTTTTGAGAATATACATAAATTCGTCAAAAACGCTAGAAGGCAAAGGATTAAGAACAATGTTTTGAAGCTTACAGGTTTAGCTTGAAAGAATATTTTATTTCAATAGATTAGAAATATTTTTCGCTTATGGTAGTTTGTCGAATACTGTTGAGGATATTCAATACGCTCTGGTCATAGCTTATGAAAGCAAAAACTTATTAATATAAAATAATTCATGAATAAACATCTTTTAAAACATAAGAAAATGGATGTAAATTTAAAATATATATTTATGCATTTTGAAAAATAATTCAAGTAAATCAATTTTATGGTTCATATTGAATTTATGCAATTTGGAATAGAACAGGTTTCTGTGTAATTATATTTGGTGATTATTTAAAAAATTCTTATATGGCTTAGCAGTTCGGAACAAAAGTCTATAGATTAGAAAAATCTTATATTCTATACATCAAATACGCATTTTAAAACTCCTAATCATGCTTGATAAAATAGTATAACTGGTAAAGTGCAAATCCAACAAATTCCTCTGGGTTAGCTTCAAATCTTGAGTTTGCTTCCAGAAGGCTTGACTCCTTAACTTTGGAAGCATAAAATATCACAGCCAAGGCTCACCACAGACCAGTATCCTAATTTAAGATTTGGATATTATAGGAAGCTCCTTTCTTTACTAATGTTAAATTATATCATTTTTAAGATTGTGAAAGATAAAAAAATTGCCAATTATTCAACCAACAGCTCGAATATTTCAAAAGTATTGCTTAACATAACTAGTTTTTACAAGTTGTACAACGCCATCCTTAATCCACCATACTTGCGGAGAACGAGCGATGACAGCCTCCAATCTGCAGCGAATTAATATAGAACATTACTTTGATGGGCTCTCATCTTGCCTGCGGCACAAGTTTCAATCTATCGAACCGGAAGCAGCCCGCCGAAGACTTTACACTCCACCATTCATTTGCAATACTTTGGCAAGAATGTCTAGATGAAAGGCACACATAGTTGCCAGCTACTACGCTGCCACGCAACTTCCATTTTGATTGCCTTTTGCCACCGACCGAACGACCCGGGCGAGCGTCGGTATGTGCGCACTCGGGGATCCAGGATGTTAGCAGCTGCTGCCCGGATTGTGTCCGGTATGCCGGGAATGTTTCTTCGCAATTCGTACCAATAAACGGTTTGGCGAAGCTTCCGACAACCAGCCGGAACCGGAAACGGTTGTGACTTTGTATTACGCCCAGAATTAAGGATAATTGTGTGCCACCGGCCGGTCGATGCTGTTTGTCGTTTGTTTTCGATATCAACCAGCAAAAAATTGGATGTTTGGTTTTGCAACAGGACCGTAACGTAACGAAGATGGCTCACGGATTTGTTGTGCTGGTGGAGTGAAATAAAGTTTCACCAAGAGTTACGCGTGTCCAACCATACTGCCGTACTGGCTCACAAGCGCCCTTGAGGGCGTGTAAGGTAGCAGCAAATATTTGATCAGAATATAGTATCCGAGGATTCGGGCGCTGTGTGCACAAATGCTGCGTGTACTATGATAAGCTACGCGATGGGTTCGGCACAGCTGACTGTAGCGACTATCGAGCGTGATAATACAGAACAGCAGAACGAACCCGACGCTGCACGCTCGGCTGGCTGTTTGATTTTTCTGGTCCTTTCTCTGCTCTGGAGGCACCACACACACACACACACCTATCCACACGCGGTAAACTGGACGTGTCCTGGGTTCTTGTTGCTTCTTTGACACTTCGGTGTGGGCCGGCACGGGTTCACCAAGCGATAAGGCCACCGAAACGTGATATATGCTGGTGGAAAATTCTTCGCCAAACAATTTCCGAGACCGCAGCGAAACGTGATTCCGGACGGAATGGCTGGACTGTCGACAGTCGGTCGGCTGCCGTGGTTAGAAGTGAAGTGCAGCTGTGGTGGATTGGAATTCACAGCTGCCTGGCAACCATCCGTTGCGTTACAATGGCACGCTCGGGTTGGGGGAAAATAAAACTGGATACAGTTTTGTGTGCGCAGCGCAAAGCGTGCTATAGGATATCCAGCTTTTAAACGTTGAAATCAACGGGTTTTTAGCTAAAAGAATTCTTGGTATCAGTGCTTGCTACCAGTAGAGATATGCAGTGGCTTTATTTAGATTATTTCGTCTGGTGTTTGTAAATATTCTAGTTACTCTCTTAGCGCTTGAGCAGTCAAATAATCAACCAAAGTGGTCAATTTGGAACATATTGAAGAGATGTTTTCATTGTTCGGATTGATACACATCCAATTTTTAGGTTGGAATTTGGAGTTGAAAATTTGAATATTAAAGCTCAATGAGTCGCCACGTTGTTCCTTACCTCAACTCATTCGAAGTCATTCGAAGAATAAATGCAGAGTGAGATGGCGCAGTACCATGGTGGAAAACGCCAAGAGGTGTCTTGTAGTTTAAGGAATAAAACATCCTTCAAATTGCTATTGACTGAAACCTTTCGATTTGCCAATATAATTAGAAAGGTCTTTAGTCGTTAATCGTCGGGGTTTTAACGCCAAATCTTGAGATTGATCCAGATTTGAGTTGAGATTGCTGAAAACCCAAGACGCTTTTTATCTATGATACATTCACGGCCTTCTAGGATCTCACTACTCACTACTTGAAACCTTATTTTTCGACATAGCCTCATCGCCAAAGGCTTGCTGCACTATTCTCAACGCATTCACAGCAAAAAATTGATATTACAACTAAAATCAAGGCAAATTTGTACAAACATATGTTGACATGGCAAAAGATACTAAATTAATTATTAAAAAGAAGTGTATAACACTATTTGATATTTAGAATATTTCAGGAATTTTAAAGACAACAATCCAAAGAAAACATAATAATGAAATGAAATTGATTACCAACTCCTTTGATAGGCATTTAAATTCAAATGTGATCCTGTGTTATGAAAGCATTAGAATCTCTGGAATTCCCTATATATAAAATAAACGTTACATGAATTCAAGCTAGAAAATTTTACAAAGACAGCATTTAACAAAACTGTATTTGTTACGTAAAAAATAATAAAAGCAAAACAAAATAGCATTACATTATTATTGAACAAAAGTTAAAACGCGATAGCGCGCATACCGAACTTATTTATTTTACGTCATCAGGATTCATCATTTCCATATGCTCGAAAAATCAATTTCCACTGCCTGTATTGAGTGTGTGAAATACGTCACCACATCCTTCCGGTTAAGATGTGGCAAAGACAAGGCACGATATTGAACGCATCATTCTTGGTCGATTCACTCCTACCACCAGTGTATCGCAATCCGATTGCGCCGTACCGTGGCGTATTGCAGCAAGCGCCATGATGCGAAACCCACGTAAATGTAAATTTAATTCACCAGCACGTACGCCCGGATACGGTGTAATAATATAGTGCCGCTCGATAGCAAATGAAACGCAAACAGTGTGGAAAATAAATTGCAAACAAAAATCATCCAAAAAATTTTCCGCAAAAATGGTCAAATAAATCAGCGCGCGTGCATTACATCATGCTCGCGGATACCGGGATCATCCTCCGCGCGTCACAGGTTGTTTGTTCGTGATGTTGGGTGTGCTTGATGCTATATTACGCCTTTTATTACGCTCCAGCGTGTACCGGAACCGGAGCTAATCGGTTCTTACACGTTACATCTGACACACGCATCCTTCTCGTGTTGTCGTTCATCGTAAGCGTGTGGTTTATGTGGATGAAACTTTAGAAATAATCAAGATTTATTGAATTCCCGTCGTGTTGGGTGCTCCTTCCAGATCGATCCAGCAAAACAGATTCGCACACATAATCAGCTTCATTGCGTCAGCAAAATGGAGGAGCGAAAAGACATCGGAGCCGTGGTTGAAACTAGATGGCGCAATAAAATGAAGCGAACGCGCCGGAAAACAGAACAGCTTCTGCAGAAGGTGCAAAAGCTGATAATAAAAAGTAAAGAGACTGTGCGCTGCGCTGTTGGGCCGTTCCGTGTGACGGATAGACCCGCTTCCGACCCGTTTTCGTATGGTTGGTTTCGGGACGTTTCGGTATCATCCCTTTCGTTGACTACACGCTTATCGTCGTACATTATCTGGCACACGCTGCAAAGCGGGCTCATTTTCTACCCACGTCACGTCACCGGGCTCACCGATATCGATAAGATGCCCGCCAGCCGAATATCCGGCCACAGGGAATACCAAAACAAATGAAAAAAGTCTGCAAACAACATGCAGAATGTGGCAGTAACACACACTCCAAAAAACAAAAAGCCACACAAATATACATAAATGCGGGCAAAACGAAATCCTGCTGCCAGCAGTAAATGAAAACCTCGCTCGAGATATTTGTATCGATAAGCGCCTGCCAAAGATTAAGACAGATGGATCACCGACGGTGGGAATGTTTGGGGACCTTCCGAGAACGTCAGGTGAATCAACAGGAGCTCGGAGGGCTATGGGCAAAGGTGGCCAAAGGACGATGTAATGGCGTTTGTGCGGTTTTTGTGTGGCCAGATTGCTCCGGCCAATTGCTAACCGCCAACCCACCTGCTGTGTTTGTTTGTCGGCCATACCGGGATCTGTCAGTAATTGTAACGTTTCTTTATATTGCGCTTGACTGGTGGTCACACTTTTTGTCCATTTTACCAGGCAAACCGAAGCATGTTTGTTATTGATGCTTGGACTCGATTATTTATTGCACCATTTTCCACCCAGGCGGTGGTTGTTTATATTTTGAAGATTAAAAAGGCATTGCCTTGACTTACGCTGCTGTACGTGTTTGGGTTGGGCGTGCCACTGTCTTTCAGATGTCTCCATGTCGGCCATGTCTAAAAACGCTTCTCACTTCAACCTTAGAGCTGTTGATGTAATGGAGGCGTACTCAGAAACATCCTGTGAGAATGAAACCAACTGTTTTTCCTGTCCAGTTGCGATAGTAAACAAACATGGTCCAGTCTCACAAGGGCTTCCAACTGGGTTACTGAGCAACTGCCAGCAGCAGTTCTCAGTGGGCTGTCGTTATCATGGCGCTTTTAAGGTGAAAATGATGATACGATCACATACAGGAAGAGTAAACAACTTAAAAACAGGCTTTGTTTTGATTTTTATATGCTGAGTCTTAATCTTGAACCTAGAATATATATTATTACCACTTTTGGAAGACAGTTTGTAATGTTTAAGAAATGTTCGTTTAGTTATTACGTGCCCTATGTCAGGTTTAATCTATCAGCCCTGCAGTTGAGCCGGTAGAATAACAATTCTGCTGAATTTTACTTACTATTTTATCGTACAACTCGTAGTAGATAATCTCGAGATGATCCCACCATGCTGCTTCTTACAAATATTGGAGATTGGTGAAACATTGGATTGGATTAGTGGATATTGAAGATTGTTTTAGAGCTAACTTCAATTTCTAAATCTACTAAAGACTTCTCTAATGTTAAATTTTTTAAATCTACTAAAGATTTCTTTAATGTTATTTGTTTAAAGATTAACAATTACAAAATGATGAATATTATAAAATTGTTACTTAAACGAACCAGCAGAAATACACTCTGTTGCCAATCATTAATGGAAACGAATTCACGCTGTAACGATTAACAGGATCTTTACCAAGTGCATTTATCGAACGGCGGTTATGAATATCAGCTTTTCAACTGGAGCAACCTTCCCCCCCACGTCGATCGCACTTAAAATATTGTGGCGCGTTATTGTGGCCCTTGAAAAGATTTGCTTAACATAAACCGTCCGCAAGTCCGTACGGCACCGATTGGCATCGTTTTGCCCCAACTTCCGTCACACGGAAAACGATAATATTCTTCCGTCAATCAACCTGCCCGGTTGCACCCGTTTATGCAAATGAGTGTCGATCGAAATTGTGTCTCACCCCGACCGGGTTTTACGGTCGGGTCGGTGCGGTCGTTGGTGTAGCCCGGGGTGTATCTTTTTTTTTCGCCTTTCTCATTCACCGTGTATCGCAATACAGCAGCAGCACAACAGAAGTAGAGGGTGTTTGAATTTTCATTCCTTGCTCTCGAACAACGGACGAAAACCAGGGTGGATAAGAGGAAGAAGGATGTCAGGGTGCATCGGTGCATCTCATCCCCTTTGCAACGCAACCACAGCTCGAGGTAACGAGTCGATGCTCGAGCGAAATAATTCAATATCTATTTCAATGCGATGCGCTGTAGCTGACCCCGAACGCAAATGCGAAATGCAGGCCACTCGAAACCGTCACTCGAGAACACTCGAGTGGCAAGTGTGGTGGTGGTGCATTCACGAGACACCGGGCGCGTTCGGTTCGGTGATGTGAGGTTGCGACCACCGGTTGGCGCTAGGTGAAGGCACGGTGCGGTAATTGCATTGATATCATCCACAAACCGTTGACCATGTTGCTGCTGCCGCTGTTGGGCCGACAGTGATGTGCAACCTGAACGATGCAAAATCGATTCCGAAGTGCATCCTGACGTTTCGGTCCCAGGTCCCATGGTGGTGGTAGTATCATCAAAAACGTTCGCTTCAGGGGAGGATAGCAAAATGAAAGCACAAAAAAGTGGTTTCGTGTCTTCACTCCACACGGGGTCATTCGAGTTCAGACAGTTTTGGGGTTGTGTGCGAACATCCTGCAGCGATGGCCTGCACCTCCGAACGGGTGAGGAACGTTCTGTCAAACGGATGACCGATTCGATAACCTAGAAAATGATCATAATTAAGATATCGGCGTTTCGTGTCGCGGCGTGAGTTTTTCACCTCTTTTCAAGCATAACACGAGCATCGCATTCAGCTGGTGTTTGTGTCTGTGTTTAGAACCGGTTCTGCTTAAAGCTCTCAACCACAAGCCCAAGAATGCCCGTCGATTGCCTGACTCACCGCACATCGTGTTCCGGCGATCCGTTTGCTTAATCGACCCACCTACGCGGTGCATACAGCTGTGGTTTAAATATGGCCTGGCCATGACACAGTGGAGAAGCCGCGCTTATCTTGTGGAGCTGTTTTTTTATGCGCGCTGATTTTGTTGTTGTTGTTGTGCTCTTTAATTTCACTCGATCGTTTTATGGCCGACGATAATGATGAGTCACAAGCGTACCTGTATGGGTAGGGTCGATCATAAAAAAGTGATACGATAAATAATGTTTTGTTGTTACATTTGTACTAAATAATAAATAAATATGTTTTTTTAATAAAAAATATGTAAAGGAGTGAAAATATTACAATAACATATAAAAAGTTATATTAAATAATGATGGAAATTTTATAACTATATTAAACTTTATGATTTTTATAAAAAAAAAAACAAACTATCGATCTAGCATTTAAATAAAATTTTATATAATTTGTAAAAATATTTCTGAATCCTTTTTATGCTGTTTAAAGTATTAAACATATAAAGTATTATTCAATGAAATCAGACTCAAATACTTTAATATAACTCAAATATTTTAGTATAAAACCCTTGTGTTAAAATTGCATAATTTAACGCAAACTCCACTAAGCATAACATCATTCCATGACCGCCAAACACATTGTCCCTTAACTTTGTCCTTTCTAAATCAATCTGAAATTTGATTCTTTTTCACAGCTCCAAACCCCTTCATTTCGTTCACATCGTAAAAGTTATCAGTGATAGGGGAACAAAAGAAAAAAGATCCCCATCTTCATTGCCATGACTTCATTCCAACTTGAAAAACACACACACATCCAGGGAGCGAGAGAGAGAGAGAGAGAGAGAGAGAGAGAGTGAGGGTTCTCTAATCGATTCCCATCTGACAGCGGTTTCATTAAATGCAGCACGTAAAGAAGAAAGGGCAACACGGCGATAGATAGCGATGAACACACAAGCGAACATAAAGAAAAGAGACTGAACAAAATTATCGAAACCGTTCCGAAACCCAAAATCCCAACAGCGATGCGCGCCACCTGTGCTCGAATGCGAGACCCTTTTCGCTCCTTCCGGGAACTCATCAGTTGTGGCCAAAGGCCATCGGCCATTTGCGTTCGCCTACGCCGCCCTCGGTGCCCGAAACGACGCGGGAATGGTTTTTTTTTCCGGCTGTCGGCCCTCGTTCGATTGTGGGTCATTATTTAGATTAAAATATGGATTTAAAGTTGAGCTGTTATTTTTTTTTTGTCACCCTGGTCACCGCTCCAGGAGTTTGCGTTTGTGCTTGAGTTTGATGCGACGCCTTTAGGGGTGGTGGTGCTGTATAAAATGCTTATGATGCTGAGAATGTGAAGTTATTTTCTGTTCGAAATGCATCTTTTTCTTTCGCCCTTTGTCGCCTTTGTCTAGGACTCCTCCGGTGTAGGTGGACAAACCAGTGCGGTACAATGTGTCGATCATTTTATGACCATTTCGGTAATTGGAAATAAATTTTCCACTTGATACGACAGCGGGGGACAACGATCGAGCACCGATTGAGGGAAAAGTTGCTCCACGTCAAACCTTACCACTGTTCCTTTTTCATAATAGAAGAAGTTAGTCAGAGTTTATGTCACTTTTTCCCGCTTTGTTATCACATAAGACACACACACACGGTTGAGAATGAAGTTGTGCTTTCGATTTAGTTTAATGAAATAAAAGCAATTTCGCAATATTTTTCTTGCAACGCTGCGCGTCGGAGAGCGTTAAAAGAAGAAAATACTTAACAGATTCTGAAGTCCTTTTGTGGCTAGAACCTGCTACCACTTAAATCCTTTCAACCAGCCTTTTCACTACTTGAGAAGAACCTGCTAGACATATTTATTCTGCCCCTTGTGGAAAAGGCTTGTACGTAATAATATGCTGCTCCTTATGTATGGAGGTCCTTTACTCCTGATACTCGTTAGTCTATCCACCCGAAGGGAATAACACTCCTTGAATTGATGAGCTTGTATGTTGCATTGTTCTAAAGGCACACCATCTTTACTCTCTCTCTCTTTCTCCATTTTCAGTGGACGTCAGCGTGGACGGACGACCGATCGGTGTGACGCTGTGCGATACAGCCGGACAGGATGCGCTCGACACGCTGCGGCAACTGTGCTATCCCGGCTCGGACGTGATACTGCTTTGCTTCTCCGTCGTCCAGCCGGACAGTTTCCGATCGCTCGCCACCAAATGGCAGCCGGAAATCAGCAAGCTGAAGGGCGTGTCGGTGGTGCTGGTCGGGACGCAATCCGATCTACGGAACGATCAACATACGATCAGCAAGCTACAGGTAAAAATGGATGTGAGGCGTAGAAACAGCTGGCCGTGACAATCAACAATGTGAACCTTTGGGAAGGAAATGGATCTCCTCTTTAACGCTTTATTCTTTCATCTCATTGCAGGCGCAGGGAGAGAAACCAATCCTATTCTCATCTGCTTGGGACTTTGCCCGAAAGATAGGCGCTAAATATATTGAAACATCGTCACATAAGAAGGTAATTAGTGTGGAATATTTATTTTATTGTACAGTATCACACAAGGGTTTGCGAAACGAATAGGTGTAGAAGAAGAAACTAAAACAGGATGTAGAAAACTGTAATAAATTAAGTCTCTAAATCTAGAAGTCAGAAGTAGAAATTCAAACTCCCAAATGTGGTTAGCCAGCTCTGTGGTAGATTACCGCTGGAGTTGTTTTGAAATAATAGATGATTTATTTATGAGTTTAATATTCCGAGTCTTCGAATATCCCTGGGATACGTGAGCTCCTTTCAAGCTATTGTTGGGTATAATAATAGAAAAATCCTTAAAACATTGAATGCTTGAAGTTCCCTGGAAGNACGCTGCGGCAACTGTGCTATCCCGGCTCGGACGTGATACTGCTTTGCTTCTCCGTCGTCCAGCCGGACAGTTTCCGATCGCTCGCCACCAAATGGCAGCCGGAAATCAGCAAGCTGAAGGGCGTGTCGGTGGTGCTGGTCGGGACGCAATCCGATCTACGGAACGATCAACATACGATCAGCAAGCTACAGGTAAAAATGGATGTGAGGCGTAGAAACAGCTGGCCGTGACAATCAACAATGTGAACCTTTGGGAAGGAAATGGATCTCCTCTTTAACGCTTTATTCTTTCATCTCATTGCAGGCGCAGGGAGAGAAACCAATCCTATTCTCATCTGCTTGGGACTTTGCCCGAAAGATAGGCGCTAAATATATTGAAACATCGTCACATAAGAAGGTAATTAGTGTGGAATATTTATTTTATTGTACGGTATCACACAAGGGTTTACGAAACGAATAGCTGTAGAAGAAGAAACTAAAACAGGATGTAGAAAACTGTAATAAATTAAGTCTCTAAATCTAAAAGTCAGAAGTAGAAATTTAAAAACCCAAATGTGGTTAGCCAGCTCTGTGGTAGATTACCGCTGGAGTTGTTTTGAAATAATAGATGATTTATTTATGAGTTTAATATTCCGAGTCTTCGAATATCCCTGAGATACGTGAGCTCCTTTCAAGCTATTGTTGGGTATAATAATAGAAAAATCCTTAAAACATTGAATGCTTGAAGTTCCCTGGAAGAATTGTATTGTTTTTTAAAGAACATATAGAAAGTTTCTGCCAATCTGCTGTTTTGATCAGCAAAGTCGACTTGCACCTGCTGGTAAAACCTTTCGCACACGTAAACGCCACAAGTAACAAGTAACGAATAAATCACGCTGTGTACGGCATGAAGTACACGGCATGTCCTTCTGCATACTGCACATCACGCCGTCGTCAGCAAAACTCTGCCGATATGTTGGCGACACGTGCTACCAACTTTTACCACCACCACGAGTGACCGGAGCGACATATTAGCTCCAGTAACCGGTTCGGAGCTTTACACCAGCACTCGGTTTTACTTCCGTGTAGCCATTCCGTGGGGCAAAGGCGTAATGAACTCGTACTGTTGAGGGATTTTTGTTATTGGTGTTTTCGGTAAGGTCATCCTTCACGGACGAATGGATGTAAGCGGGCTGTTTGTACCGTTTAAGAGGGGTTTTTTTGTGGGTCTTTTGCTTATGTGTTCGCCACCACCTGTTCAAGGTTCCACGGTTGCGGACCCGTCTTCGCAAGACCAGATTGACCCGCAGTCGTGTGAGCACCGTGAACCAGCTCAAGCGGCCATAAAACAAGTTGTCAACGAAAGCAAACGATACATAGGTCCAATGGACATGCTTTACAACGGACAGACAAACGTTCGGGTTTTCCCACCCATGGGGTTGGGTGGATGAGTGGATGCCTGGCACTAGCAACGACCTGCTGACATACGAAAACAGTTAGGCACAAGCTCAGCTAGGGTGGAAACCGTTCGGGGATTTTGGGTGGCCGGTGGTTTTGTGTGCTTAATGCTGTGGCACACGAGTTGGATGCCGGGCACGAAATAGGAAACGGTGAGAGATGTTGCAGGTGGTCCAAACGAACGTCCGTATGTGTGTGTGTGTGCTTGTTTGTGCTGTGCTGTCAACTAACTTGCCGTTTATTTAGTTATTCTTGCAAACAGGCGTAAATAGCGGATGAAACTATCGTTGTTGGCCAAACAGCCAGCAAGAACTCACTTAATGGTCGAACTAGAGTGGAGTGTACTGTAGGAAGATGTCTTAATTATTATAAAATGAGATTGGTTTTTTTATGAGTTAGAAGCTATAGACCTAATTTAGAATTAACATCAACTTACTGTATTTCATAGAGAAATCAACATGTAAAAATAAAATAGCCACTAATTTTATGGTGTCCTTTCTTTCTTTCAGGAGCACATCAAGGAAGCATTCGATACAGCCATCTGGGACGCGCTGCAATCACAGGAGCAGAGCAAACGGAAGCGGCCACTCTGGAAGCGATTATGCTGCGTAACGTGTTGACCGGCTCGCTGTGAAGTGTGATGGTGGCATGAGAACGTACAAAAAAACAAACCCATGCCACCAACAAAGCGAAACAAAATCAAGACTGTCCAATTCCTATGTGCGGTGGTACGCGAGCGGCGCTCCAGCAAACACAAGCAGTAGAAATTAGTAATGCACTAGTATAGCAGCTAGTAGGTTAGGCGTTTATTTGTAGATAAAAAAAACAAAACAATCCTCACAGGCTTCACTCCTCCGGGTACGCCTCCGAAAAAAGGGGGACATTGAATAGCTTTGCCTTTGAGCGTTTAGGTTTAGCTAGTATACGCATTGTACAATACGCATTGCATTACGACACATTACGGAAAGACAGGAACAGTGAGATAAATTTTAGTGCTAGGTAGAGATGGGCCACGGTTACGGAATAAGGGAACCGTGTGACGCCTGTTCAGTGTATTAGGCTTTACGTCAAACAATGGGTGCAGCCACCCATACTGACGGTGCTGTGTCGTTGCACAAAGGTGAAAGATATTTAATCAAACAGTTCGAACGTTCACCGACGCGGTGGTTGAAGGTAGAACCCGACCCTTCCATGGTGGTAAGGTTAGGTGGATATGTTAAGACGTTACTCGGAAGATACAGACACGATGCGAGTGAAGCTTGCTAGGTGATACGCATCTGTGCCACGCATGACAAAACAAACCGATGCTGTTTCGATTAGAGCTCAGGTTTGCTGTGAGCCAGCAGATAAGAAGAAACGAGTATTATAATGCCGCGTTGTGAAGTGTCATCGTACAGCGTGGAAACTTACTGAATAATACTGTCATCGTACCGGCATCCCCAAGAAACATGAACAATACTGACTTTGCGCACACGCGCCTTTGCTTTTGCTGCATTGTATTCCACTCCGAAAGACGATACCACCGGCCATTTAATCTCGCGTTAAAAGCCGTTCTTTACTAGCCCAAAACTCGTACGGCGCGTTTCGTGTGTACGTTGCATACCCTGCAGGCGCACGGTGTAGGTATACGGCGCGCGCTAGCAGTGACGGTCGCCTCCAATCGCTATCATCATCTGGCTGTTGTCTCGTGATATCGATTACCAGCACCGGAAATGGTACACCGTGAAAGGAACGGAAGCTGGAAGGTGAAACAATCCGGTAGAACCGAAAGCGCACCATTTGCACAGCCCAATACGGTTCAGTACACCTTCAAACAAAGTGGTGGCAAACAGCGTGGCAATGCGATACTATTGTATGCATAGCGCTTGGGTAACAAACACGTCCTACCCAACTGTCATTATGTTCACATAGCTTGGAAAAGCATCCACCTTTCCCCCACCCTCTTCTCCCTCTCCCCCCATGCACCAACACACACACACACACAAAGGGTGGCCTCATCATCAAGCGCTAGGACCGCACAAGAACCTTTTCGGAACCACAATCCGGTACCGGGACACAAACACATCGGTACCTAATGGAGCGCGTTAGTGTACCACATGGCACACAGCCATTCCCGGAACAACGGGAATCCCACGCCCCCGGTGGGGCAGCGAATCGATCTCATTTGCATTTGCATTTCGGTGCGGTCCTTTGCACTTGCCCATGCCGACCGGGTACCAGTACCGGTGGGAACACGCGTATCCTTAATGGTACCTCCAGTCTGCCTGGTGTGGCTGCTATTGCACACACAGACACAGAGAGAGAGAAAAAGAGAGAGAAAGAGAGAGGATGAGAGAGAAAGAGAGAGAGAGAGAGAGGGAAGCGAAAAAGGACACGATTAAACAACTAGGCGAACATTCGCAGCAAACGGGACGGAACTTGGGAACAATTCACCGCTACGACAGCTGTCAACTTTCCGGTTGTGGAGGTCACCCTGTGGGGAGCATTCCTCCCATTCACACACACACACACAGCACGCCTCTGATGCATGCTACGCCACGTATCTTGTCGTACGGATTCCAGCACAGCTTACGGATTCGGGACGACGTGAATTCGACGTGAAAGTCAATAAACTAGAAAGCTGAAAATTTAGTTTGAACACAGCACCAAAGCAGGCCTCAAAAGCGGGAACTTCGGGAAGCAAGACGTACCCGAAAGCTCGCAACAAAAAAACACCTTAAATAAGACACTTCAGCGCCGGGTGAAATGGCAAACAAAAAACGTTAAAACACCTCGGGATGGCACCTCGCGGATTCGATTCACGGATGCAGTTAAAAGGGAGCAAGACAGCACTTATGGGGAAAGTGAACTAACGATCCCAAAGGAAAGAGGGAAAAAGGTACCAACAAGAAAGGGAAAAAAAACACACGAAAGTTAATCTAAATCCTAGATTTGTTCATTTTTTTCCTTCTTCTCCTACTGCTTTGCCCCATTGTGTGAGTGAAGCCGATTGAACAAGCAAATAAAGTACCGTCAAAACGGTGTCCGGGGTTTGGCAGAAATCTCCGCACTGAATGGGACGGTACAAAAAAGGTAAAAAAGCACACACATACACACGCTCTTGGGTATGGCATTCGGTACGGATTAAAACTTTGTGTGTCGGCGAAGGACCGCGTTCGCGGAACGATCGTCCTGCGGAAGCCTTGAAACGTCGTGCCGTGCTGTGCCCAGCGATCCAGCGGTCGAAAGACCGGTGATAAGCCGGCCCGGAAGCATATCCACTTGCAGATGCAGATGCAAGAGGAAGAAAGGAAGGAGTGGGAAAGGGTAGCCAGGGGGTTGGAGAATCGGGAAAGGATAATTGTAGCTTTGTTCGGCTAACTAAGAAACGGAAAGGTGACAAGTGAAAGCTATTGCAGTTGTAACAATACAACGTACGGGTCGTGTTCGGCGTGTTTCTCCAGTGGTGCCAGTGTCGAACAATCATCTTATGGTTTGTCTAATTTTATTTGTCATTATCCATGCTCATTTTATTTATGATCATTTTTGAGCTATTATGGCTTAAAAATTCCTCACTTTTAATTTAATTTTGTTAACAGTTTTACATTAAATAGCTCTTAAATTCATTGCTGAACCCTGCATTTTGTACCGGCGCTGTTTTACACTCATGAAGCAAAGGAAGCGGTCGTATGGCCACACCAATGTCCACGTGATCACTTCTCGTTTGTCGATTAGAGCTCACCGGATTTTCAAACGGTTCCCATTTTCTTAAAGCACACCATTTTCGTACGTGAATAACCAACCAAGCCGTCAGCTAACCGCGTCTGTACAGCGGAACAACGACCCACGGTCCTTTGAATTGGAGATGAATGTAACAGGGAGAAAGCGATTGATCATTGCAAAGAAAGCTGACTAAGCGTTGACGTGTGCCGGGATGGCGTCGACTTTGACAACCGACTTTGACATGTCAGCAGCAGCAGTGCCCACGGGCACGTGGTGCGCGGTGATTTCGTGAACAATCGGCCACCTCTGTCACCTCTAAAGCAAGAAAAAAAAAAGGAAATCCTTGTTCGTCAATCAAAAGGAAAGCTGGAAAGAAAGGGTTTGCTTTCGGTGCTGATTTTAACCGAGGTTCCAGCTTTACGTCCAATTGTTCTTATCTGCTGCAGTGGAAAGCGTTTCGTTTTTTTTCTTCCTCTCGCTGCGTTTTGCTGCGGCACTTGTTTCCCATGCACTTTTCCAAACCCCGTAAGGTATTGAAGTGCTGTCAAAGATCGTGTATTATCCTTTCACCACCAGTGAGTGAAAGTTTTCGCGGAACTTGGGAGCATGGCAGGTTCCTTTTTTCTTTTCAACTTTCTTCTTGTTTTTCTTCCTTGTTGTGTGTGTGTGTGTGTGTTTTATGGAAGTTTTTTTTTGTTCCTTGATTTGCTGGTGCTGGTTAGGTTCTTCTCTGTATTCGAGCAAAATGAAAACCTGATAGCCTGCGGTTAGTTTGCGTGAGTTTTTCACCACAGACACGATAACAAAGACGCCCCCCCCCCCCCAAAAAAAAAGAACACACACAGCTGAAAGAACCTGATGCAAAACAATGGGAAACTTGATGCGATAACGAAGCTGAGAGGCGACGAAAAATGTGACGAGACAATACACTTACCGATGGAATCACGGAGGGGTGTTTTTTTTTTTGTTTTGATCGTTGGTGGTTGGGTTGGGTCACCTTCGCATGGGTAATGCATGGCAGACGGTTCGCAGGGATAACGAGCCGAATTTAATCGCGGTGCGTTGCGATGGTTTATTGTTTTATGGCATAGAATGGAACGCATTTTTATACAGGAAAGAAAGGTTTGCTTTCTGCTTCAGGCGCCTGCATTGTGTATGGTACATTCTTCTTTTATTCTTATGTTTCGTTGGTTTTTGCATTTGAGCTTAAATTTAGGTTTTATTCAGCTATTTCTTTTACTTTTTTAGTCATGTTTGTTGCTGCTAAGGCATTTAAATATTACGGTTATAAAGTTAAATTATTGCTCCAAATGAATCTTCGCTGAGTAACGTTTATAATGAATTCGCCTAAAGGTATGCAATAATTAAGCAAATAAGTCAAAATTCCAACAGAATGTTTGTTTTAAACTACGAAAGAGATTTTAACCCGTAGATTTTGATTATTTTGAAGAAAAGCAAATTAAAATAGTCAAAAATAATAAAAAACTTTTGCTTAAATAAAATTACTTAAACATTTGTTTCACAAACATTTAAATATATAGTTTACTTCGTAAATTTAAGATCCCTTATATTCAGTATCCGAATAAACATCCATTCTGTATCCATTTTTTTTCACAAAAACTATCTCAAATCTTCATCAGCAACTCATAATTCCACGAATAAAGGGTTTGTTCATTTTTCTAATTCGATTATTACATTTTCAGCTTCAACCTTACTTAGATTAAGCTTTGAACAAAGTTTTGAGCTTTGAACTCTTCTTAAGTCTTCAAAATTTAATATTCCATGCTGAAAAACCGAAACATTCGTTTGTCCGCTATCATTCTTAAAAAAAAAAGAAGTTGAATACAAAAGAGTAAGTACAATACAATGGAGAATGCATTCGTACAAACTCTTTGCTCGCTTCCATTGTAGACGTTCTACCTATTCAGCTTTAGGGTTTTTGCACCGATCATTTATAGTTTTCCCAGCTTTCATCTCACAATGAACGCATTTTGGTTTGGTTTCTACGCCCGTGGCGTAAAAGCGTTACTAAATCTATAAACGCACCAGCGCAGACCAGTCGTCCATTCTACCGAATACTATAAAGCCTGATCAAAATCCCTTTTTCGGGAGAGGAAAATGCTGTCTGCATCCACGCACAATACGCCAGCCGGTTCGGGAATTACATCGCTTTACAATCGGCTTACGCCGGTTCCCCGGTAACTGCGTAAGATTAAAGGTAGCGCAAAGCGTACCTGGCTGGTACTCGACCTGGGCTGGAAGCGCATTTAGCACAGCTAACCGTTAAAGCTAAGCAAATTCACCTCAAACCGTTCGCGCGTGTATTTACCACAGTGGCTGCCAGTGCCATTTCCAACCGGGAACCTGTTCGCTTTTTGTTATGTTTGTTTGTTTTCGGTTAATCCTCCCAGAAGCGTACATCAAACCACTGTGGAAGGTGGATTTTCCCAATGGCTCAACCATCGGTGGCCCAGTCTTTTTTGTTTTCCGATGCGAAGCTGTTTGCACACTTTCCCGACACCGGAAGCCAAACATCGCAGCACGATGCATCGGAAAGCGCGCCATTTTACATACATCGCTTAAACAAAACCCCAATCCGATCCGGTTCTAGTCGCAGCATAGAGATCCGGTTCCGGTGTGCTACCTATGTAAGCCTCCTGTCCTACGTGAGCTTCCGCCATTCACGTTCGTGTGTGTGTGTGTGTGTGAGGATGAGCGTGTAAATGTTCATGGCGCAAGCCGGCGGCAGACCAGACCGGGGAAGAAAAACTTGCCCGGTTTGCTGGTAATTTTCTCGTTTTCTTTGAGCTGGCAAACAATCAAATCCACTAAATTGAATTCCGGTACCCGGTTCGGCTGGTTCGCTTTCCGGTAGGGAGTGTTTTATTTTTTTTCTTTCATTTCGTTCCTTCTTTGCTTCCCTTGTTGTTGGTGTAGCTGCCCGTACCGGGGCGTTGATTCGAAACAATGATCCAACCGACAATGACGCCTTCGGGTACCGTTGTCGCTTGTTTGATTATGCTGCCGAATGTGTGTGTGTGTGGAGAAACGAACCCGGGAAGAACATTTCGATTTGCAGTGCAAATCGAATAATCGAACACACAAATGCAATTTTCCAAATCTTACTTCTCCTGATTTTTTTGTTTTTTGCTTCTTTTGTATGTCAGATTGCTTTTGCAGGCGAAACCAACCCAGTGCTCGAGGATGTGGACGGCTTTGGAACAGGCCGGCAAGCAACACCGTAAGGAATGTTTGCGATTGAAATACCTTCCCTTTTCGTTACGCGTAAAACATTAGCAAACGGCCACCAACGTGGTTGAGATTTCGGTTGCATAGATGTAGGCGCAAACATGTGTGCTATGCGATTGGAATTAACAGTGGGAACGAAAGTTAAACCAGTTGATGGAAAATGGATCTGTATATTGAGTAGTTAAAGCTATAAAATATTTAGTTTATTGCTAAATTAATGTAGTAAATTATTTTCTCATGTTTTTGTAGATCAAACTTTATGTTTTAAAATATAAAAAATGTTTAACGCACTTTATAAAAATTGTAAATCCTGAAAAACGCATTAGATTTGTTTTTCATTAACAGCTCCTTTGAATTTTTTAAATTGTGCAAAATTATACATTTTTTATACAAATTGTAAAAAATAATGTTAATCTTAAGAATTAAGAGAAATAAAATTATCTAAACTTATAAGCTAATGAGTGTTCTTTTATAATACAATCAAAGAATATATATCATATTAAATCTAATAATAAACAAATACTTATAAAATGATCTGTTCAAACAGTGGTTAAAGCTGCGGTTTTACCTCAGCAAATTTTGTACGCCTGCATAGTATGCAACTGTATGTACAACCACGTGTACTTTAAGGTCCTTTTCAATACGCGAAAACTCTATTGGTTTATGCCCTTTTGACGGTTGGCCCTTTTTAATTTGATGTAAGAAATTGAATATGTTCGATTCGGTATTATCTAACTTTAATTTATCTATGGACGAATGAGAAACTCCTAAATCTATTTATCTTTTAATGCACCTATTTAATGAATTCCAGTTAATAAAAAATATACATTATGTATACAGTCTTACAAATAATAAATATGTAAACGATGAAATAAAATTATTACCCATTAACATCATACGCTTGTAATAAAGTTCCTAACTATTACAATTTCTCTTAAAACTTTTGGCAGTTGAACTTTAGAAGCGCCTCTCAATTTTCAACTAGACTAAAAATAGTTTTACATTTTACGTAAATTCCTCCTCCAACTGGAACATGTAATCGTAGCTCAAGCCTTCGTTCGACAGCACAAGTGCAAAACATGCTCGCATAACTCGTTACAAGAATGTTTCACCCTTCTCACCAGTCGGTATTCTTACAACACTGTTGCTCCTCAGATGTAACAGATCGAATGGAAAAGCACACGAAAATGCTGGAAGCGCAACTGATGATTCCTGTTGCTTCCATCGAAACCATTCCATCAAACCCGACGCCTATCGAGATTTGCGCTGTCAAAGAGTGATGTGGGATTATTTATCACCAGGCTGACATGTCCGGCAGGGCTGTACGGAATGAAGGGAACAACAGTGTATGCTGCACAGCCCGTGCGTTACGTGCGTAACGGGCAGTCGATTAATTTTGCAACACCCCAAAACGCACCTCGCATGTCAAAGAGCGAGAGAAAGAGAGAGATAAAAAGAGAGCGAACATGGGTGGTTCGTATTCTATATTTGACCGTTTGAAGTTAATTAACGAAATAGGTCAACGGTCAAATTCGGTGCAGCGTTCGGAAAGCAAAAGAAGCGCACTTTACAGATCTCATTTCCCGGTCGTCATGTGAAGCTCGGTTGCAGTTACTGCAAGTGACACATAATCAATTGCATCAATGGTTACATTTGGAGTTGAATTTTTCAATCAACTTTATATTGATTAAAATAACAGTTACAAAGGATTGCAGTAAGTTTTTCAAATAAATCGTATAACTTTGTCCTTTTAAGAAATTTTATTTCAAATTTAATTTAGAATTTAAATTTTATTACCAATAATATTTCTCGTATTTGCTAAAGGAAGTTGTTAAATGCTTCATTATTCTTTGAATGTATTTTATCACAATTTGAAAATAAAAGAAAACCAAATCATTGTTTACCATTTTGTGCAACTTTGTTTGAAAGTTAAAATTGACCATGGTTCTAACGTGTCATCATGTCAAGAGCGATCAGTTTGCACAAAAAGCTTTGTTCCGGTTAAGATTTTGTACCGGAAATGGCGTGTGGAGAATTTTGTCTCCACAAACCAAAATAACCAGGCGCCTCCATCATGTTTACAAAAAGCTTTCATATTATTTTTTCCATATTAATAAGAACTATTTCCATCTTTCAACAGACCAATTGAAATAGAAGTTTAAAATAAATGTGTTAGAATGTTTGATGAAAATTCGTAGCACAAAAAAGCAATCCCTAAATGTACTTTTCGTTAACGGTAGCGATGGCGTGTCCCACCGGCCCGCACTGTCATGCCAAACAAACACAAATCATGTTTCCATATTGTACGACCGTGGCGTGTATTTTAACTTCTGCACAAATCTGTAAATCGAGCATGAATCGTTATTATCGCAACCACGCCAAACCAGCCACAACTTGCTGCTGCTGGCCACCATTGGGCACGGTGGCGATGCGAAATCCTTGTCCGCTTCAGCACCGAACCAGTCTTTTGGGGGTCTTTACCACGAATTCGTGCTGCCGCGCACGAATCCGTGCAAAAACATTATTCACAATAATCAAACCAATCATCGGGTAAAATGAATGAAATGAAATATTTCAACGTAAATGGCTGTCCTTGGTAAGGCAGTTCGAAGGGTGCAAGAGGGAGGTGGGTGTGGGGAGGCAGGTTGCCAGAGCATTCTTTCCACAATCGTTGACACTGTTTCAGCTCTCCCGTCCCCCCTCCCCCCTTCCCCTTCTTTGGTCCATCCCTTTCCAGAGAGGTTGTTTTCCGGCTTTTCTCGCCAAGGTACAGCGGAAGCCCGTTACCCGTGAACAGTGAAACGAATTCGATTCTAGCGAAACCGGAAATTGCCGCTATCTGGGTCGAGGCAGATGGCGCACCCAGAGCAAATATTATTTATTGCCACGTTATTGACCTTCCTCCGTGCGAAAGTGCCACTAACGGGTGGTGGTACCAGCGCCAGTGCAGTGCCCAGTGTTTCCCCCTAGTGCCGGGTGATCTATTCACTTTGCCTCGTTATGCCCGTACGCTGTGGTCTGTTTGTATGTGTGCACCGTGTGCGCTACGTGTGTTCGGTAACGCCCGAACAAACGGAGATGTTGTTCTGCTTTCCAGTAGGGACACTTTGTGGCAGCCACCGATGGCATTGGCATGCCGGCACTTGGCAACGGCTGCTCGTAAATCAACAGGAGGGCCACCGATCGGTCCTCTTTCTCTCCCTCACTCCTCTTCCTTCACTCGTTCATTCGAACCCGCTAGCACCATCGATATCCGATTCGGCCAGACTGGGCCGAATGCTAGGACCATCGAAGCCGTTGGCACGTTTCATGCGCGAAATCGATCATGATACCAGCAGTACCGCAGCTTCACGAAGGAAGTGTAAGTCTTCGGTTCGCCCTCGCATGGCCATTTGTTTTGTCGTACCAGCGTACCAAACAGGCGGGACACCAACAACAACAACAACAAAAAACACTCTCCCCGTCACAGTTGAAAGATGGCGGCGACGACGGCATTCGATGGACAATGGTCGGAGAGTTTGGCCGGTCGCAACAAACTGCCAACCTCCGGCGTTTGCGAGGCAAATAAAAACACGGAAACGGACGATTTCATGTTCTGGCACGGTCTGAACGGTTGGCACGGTCTGGACGGTTTTTATTTGTCTACGCCACCTTAACCTCGGGCTGGCTGTGTTGAGCGTTTCATAGTTTGTCCTTTTTGCTAACCGGAAGAAGGACGTTACGCCAACGTAGTAGCGGATCCTGGAGGAAATGGTGCGAAGGTTGCGAAGGAAGGGTTAGACATTGATTAGCTTCTGCTGAAAGGCAAAACGGATGGTACCGGTAACGCCTTCGCACGGAAGCGCAGGTTTCAGTCCATCCATCACGTGCACCGCGAATAGATTGTGAAATGGGGCAACCCAACCGATGGGCGGTTGGTTTCGTTCGTTTGAAAAATTTTGCTGCCAAGCAATAACGCCTGAGATAATAGCGAAAGTTTCATGCAAACATTTGAGCACATCGTTTTGCTGTTTATTTATATTTTTTTCGTTAAATAATGAACTGGTAAATTGAAAAAATAAAAACAATATTCATAGTTGATAGTATTAAAACGTTTTCCGCGTTGCATACTTTTAGGCTCAATTTAAAGTGTTTTTTGTGTGAAGAAAAGATACAAACAATTAAGTTCGAAAAAAATTAATAAAAAAAAAAAACTAGTAAATGACGAGCTTTGCTACGAATATAATTTGATCGTGTAATATTTCCCGTTGTTTATCAACTAAAATAGGTAAGCTTTATGGGTATAATTTAATTTAAAAATAAATGTTTTGGTCATGTACTAGAAACATTTTTACTCGTTGTGTAGCAAATTAATATTCGTGATAGATTATTGTGCTCTTAATATTGGTGACATATTATGCTTTTGACTATTGTATAAGCTTGAATATGCTGGCTATATTTATATTCCCTAAAACGGGTTGATTGAAAGCAAAACATAATCTTAGATCTGTATGACAAATAAATGTAAAAAATAATGGGTTGATCATCCCTGCGGGATTTCTAGTGAGTGTCCGAAAGAGAGCTTTAAAGAATGAAGCAAAAATATTGTTTTCGTCAATCGCACTCAGCTTACATAAATATACCGAAAACTTTAAAAAATACAAATAAATAAATGTTTAATCTCGTTGATTTGCATTGAGCGGTTTGATTTACTTAAATATTAATAAATAAAATTATGTGTAAAACAAGAATTTTTAAAACATTCGACATCCCCACCAGAAGATGAACAGCTAATGTGAACAAACCCGTTTCTCTATTTTAATTCCAGGATATAATTTTACTAAAATTATCCGATTCCAGCTAATATACAGCCCGAAGGTCATGCTGTTCATCTACTACCGAAATTCACTATCCCTATCGAAAGCTTTGTAGCCTTCAGCGTCCCAAGACCATCATCCTTTTCTGTTGTGTATTTCCGTGCAGCTTTCCAGGTATGCAGCTGCATGAACAAACTCGGCATCCACCGGTAAAGATTTATCCCACCGGTTTATACGCTCTATCTACTGTGCTGGCGTATCGTGAACTCCCTCGCCACGGTTCTCGGGAGCCGGTACCAGCGCAATCATTTTCCGCGTGGGAAACTGCCAGCCTTTTGCTAATCCCGGTCACGTAGATCCGTTCTTCCGGATAATTTAATTTTAATCTGATGCCAAATGGTGAGCTGCAATCGCATCACGCGCGATCCGCGCGCGCCATCTTCCAATATCCCTTTTTTGTCCGGCCAGCTTCTCGTTTGCATCGGCATCGGCGGAATTTAACTGGAGGCGATGGTCAGTGCTCCCATGGCCAAGTTGGACGATGATGATGATGATGATGTTGCCAGTAAAATTCGATGAATGGAATCCCGTTCATTGCCGCCAACCGAGAACAACGCACCAACCAATGTTTGGGGAACGCCAAACCGGCACGGGCAAGCGCGCCCGATAGCCATTCCCGGAAGCCAGGGTTTTGGTCGGGAAACCGTCCAACACAGCCGAGCCGACACCGAATGGCACAGTGTGTTATTGGACGATGGGACGATAAATTTCGGACGCTTGTGCCCCACGGTCAAACATTCCAGTGCCGAAGAGGAATTCGTTTCGAGGTTGTGCTCTTTTATTTTTCTTGCTCGATGTTGTTGTCCTCCGTTGGAAACGATTTTCCCCGCAGACGGTTTGTATCGTCCAGGGTAATGATATCGCGCGCCAAACAATCTTCCAGCCATCATGCAGGATTACATCAACAATCACGATGATTGGATACCATTTCGCTGAACGGTCGCTACTGTGCATCCTATATTCTACGACGGGATCCCGAAACACCGTATCACACTCGGCACAGTACCACATTTCCACAGGAACTTTCTGCCACGGATGATATTTACAGTGCCAGTTCGTGGAAATATAGATTTGACTTTGACAAAAGTTTCGGAGAAGCAAACAATATGCTTGGCGGTTACGCACGATATCCAGCAAATGAACATTCAAACGAGAAGAATGTAATTGAAACTTAAGCGAAAGGTCCCACATTGCTTTGGGAATGCCCAATACCCGGACTCCGGTAAACTGACACTGTGGAAAAGGTTTGATAATTTAAGCAATTATTGTGCACCACACTCCTAGAATGTGGTATTGTGGGATGGAATGGATCCGTCAGACACGTTCTGGCCAGAAATCTGCCGAATCGGACGGTATCAATATCCCGCTCTTCTTACCCGTTGATTTGCTGCTGAGAGCAGGATTACATGTTTATTCCGTTCATCCCGATGGGAGGTTTATTGCTTTTACCCTGCCACCTTCCTCCCTCGTTCCAACACCCCCCCCCCCCCCCCCCCCCCCCCCCCCCCCCCCCCCCCCCCCCCCCCCCCCCCCCCCCCCAATTACACTCCTTTACCCACCCGTTTCTTATCGCATCAAATGCAAACCTTATCCGGGGTTATCAAGCCGACCGTACTGGGGACGGAGCAAACCTCAACACACACGACCCATCCGGCCCTTGGATTGATGCGTAGGCCGTTTGTCACCAGCTGGACACTGCGGCATACACAAATATCTATACGACCTTTTCCGTCTGTCCGTTGGACGTTGGGTGCATTCACTCCTGGGGGCGCTCTCTCTATTGCTTTCCCGCAAGCAAATGATGAACCGGAAGCACATCGCACCCGGGGTATCGGGATCTTTACCAACCAATACGATAGCCGTAGCCCGGATCCTCCAGCGGTGACCGATTTATTTATCCCATCTTTCCGCTCGATAGGGTTTGGCCCGATCGATAAAGCCCGATTTCAATCATCCGCCTCCAGCCGGGTGGAAAAGTTTCCGCTTGCGCTGACAGGATAGTTTTCCACCCGGCTGGTAAACCTTCCACAGTGGGCGCCGATCCACACAGATGGTGGGCTAAAAATAGCTGATCGCAGGATTGTTTCATAGTTTCGGTTACAAAATAAATGCATATTTTAGTGAAGAACATAACAAACAAAAAGATGTTGGAACTTTACAAAAAAGTCAAGTATCGGCAATAGTTTAAGTAATGATTGAAGTATTATTCTTTACTGTTAATCTTTTTTTTTTGTATTAAAGCGATTGTAGAAAATATTGTCAAAAAGCGTTTCTGGTTTATTACTCCCTACGAGGCATGTACATTTAATCAAAAGCTGTAAGGATTTTAATGTTTTATTGTCCCACATTTTTCTCAAAATTAGTTAAACAATGTAATGAGGCAGGACCTGTACTTTGATGAATATTGAATAATCCTTCCGAAAAGCACTTATTATTGAAATTGCGCTCTGCTGAGGGATGATTCTGTTATTAGTCATTTGTCGAATTGTTCGAATTTGGATTGTCGAATTATCTTTAATATCTAATTGCTCCAAAATTCCACAGTTTCTGGCTGACTTAATTTGAAATCATCTACTATAATTCCAATGTATTTTTGGAAGATAGTACAGATAACTTCAAGCAAAATTAATCCAGTTTTTGCTTTGCTTTGCGTCCACTGTGCGGTGTGTGTTAAACGGAACGGGCAGCTGTTGCACAAGAGTTCCCAGCTAGGAAGACGATGTATGAAGGCAGGGACGACGGTGTACGGATGGATGAATTGACGAAACAATGTTCGGCCGGTTCAGACGTGTTCCCTGCACCAGGAAATAAGATTTGCTACAATGTTCGGGATTAAAATTAAGCCGCCGGAAACGCTGAAGGCATGTTCTTTGTTTTTTTAGTCTGAATGAATTTAAAAAGAGCTTACACTCTTATAAAATTAATGTAACACTAATTGTTCGTATAATTTTATCTTGAATAACAGTTATTTATTTACTCATTATTTTCAACAATAAAATGTTTTAAACGGGGCGGCCCGGTGGTGCATTTGGCAACGGCGCTAGGTCCCTAACACGACCGGACCCGGTTCAAATCCCATTCGGACCGTCCCCCCGTAGCATGGTCTGACTAGCCTGCTACGTGGTAAAATAGTCTAATACGGCCTGTTCCGTTCTAACATACTAAAAAAAAAAAAAAAAAAAACAATGTTTTAAAGCAAATTTTGTTTTACCAATCTGTTCAACCTTTATTCAAGCCGTCCGGTAACTAGTTTTCACCCAGCTATGGCCATGAATGTTGAGTAATGCTTGAAATTAGCATCAACCTACAGCACGAACGTAATTTATCTGGCATACTCTCCCCGCAATCGCAAATCGCCATGAATGGCAGCGAGCATTTATATCGATATACAGCTAAGCAATG
>STHB01000004.1:8794274-8954993 GCA_018908115.1 Anopheles rivulorum
AATTAATTAAATAAATTTAAACCAATGCCCTACTGCTTGGAAACATTCCAAACCATCACAACTGCAGTAGAAAATGGCCTACGGAGACTATAGTAGCATCCTTAGCGCGAGTGTTACCCGACACGCTTCCCAAGAAATGGTTCATAATTTTAATTCCAATTATCTGGCAAGGATCCGGTTGCTGGCGGGCTCTATTAGCAGCAACCTGATACGACCGCTGCAAGCTTCACCGTACATTTCTTCGATGATCGACATCGAAGCAGTCAAGAATCAATAAACATACGTGCAAAGCAGCAACCAAGGTTCAGCCGCCATGTCCTTCGCTGACACTGTAATATGCGACGAAATCATGTTACCGTTCAATCGTGTGCTCTATCAGCCTGCAGGGTAGGCAACCCGAACAACATCATGAAAGCTTCGACCGGGTAGTACACACTACCGCCGTTCGGTTAGCAATAGGCTGCTGAAAATAGGCAAACCGTAACTCATTTACATCATTAAAGCCAACATACCGACTGCCAGAGCGAAACGAATTTTCGCTCTCGCATATTATCACGTAGGCTGACAGCACCCGGCCCAGCTCCAGCTCCCTTTTCTGCCTTCCGCCCGTACGCACCAGCGACCTGTGGAAACCAGGCCCAGGCATCCCGGGTGGCACCGACCACGGGTGGCAATTTTACCGCTAATTAAAGTAAATTAAAACGCTCATTAGAATTTTATTCAATTACCGCACGCCAAGTCAGCATTCTGCAAGCCAGCAAACGTTTGCCTGCGCCAGCTATTAGTCAACCGTGACCAACCGGTTGGACACAGTCCGGACGTGGCTCGGTCGGTCGGCCAACCGCACGAACGTTGCCACCGCAGCAGGCGAAGACCGTTGGCGCAGCGATTAAAATTAATTATACTAAAACCATCACCCGGGGTACCTGCCCGGAGGAGTGCAAAGTTTCGTACCGCACACAGCTGGCCGCGCATAAAAGCCCGCGAACCCGTAAGACGGTCTCGGTAGGTCCTCGCAGCTGTCAAAATATTGCTTCATTATTTACCCCGGGCACAACGCCGGGTTTGCCGTCTGGACGCGTTACGACGCAACTGGCCGCATGCCTGCGCACCATTGCTCAGCAAAGAATTTGTTGATAAAGACTTGAAACAATTGGAGGGATAAGAATCAATTATGAAACATGGTACACTCACCAGGTAGATGGGAATTTGTGGGCAGGTCGAGATTGCAGCACTGCCCCGTGTGGCGTATCAGCATCGCTCTATTTTCGTGCTACGCCTACGGTATTAAAATTAATTTTACAGTCCCTCATCACGCAGGCGACCACCGGTCTGTGATTCATTGTCCCATTCTGTTCTGCGTCCTGCGCGCAGTAATGGCATTGTTACGAATTGGTATTGTTTTCACCCGGGCCGGGAAATGAGAAATGCTTTTGATCTTATTTGATTTAACAATGTTCTTCACCAAAAAAAAAGAAGTACAAATATGTGCTGGAACTGATTCGTCCATATTTAATTTTTTACTGTTGACAAACAGGCAGCTTCTGTGGAAAAAAATGAAGAGTTGTTTGTTACCATTTTACTGTCAATTTTAGAAAGAAGCACTTTCAACCGTACGTTACATATTTTATTCGGATTGATTAAGCTATTGCAACCGATAGGAGAATTAATTGTTATACTGTGAAATCACTTATGTTAAACTGTTAATTGACAAAATACTAACATTCTATCTATTCGTTTTAGTCCTTATACTTTCTACAATAAACAGCTAAACTAATCAGCTAACACAACTTATCAACTTTGTACTTGTGATTTGGATGCTGACACCAATTTAATTTTCTCTCAGTATCCAAACACGAGCAGATGATCGGGCTGTCACAGGACACCAGCGCAATGCAGAGTTACTGTCCATAAGCTTCTACTGTAAACTTTGAAGTATACAATTTAAACAATTCTAGAACACAAGTGTTGAGTTAAAGAAAGTATTGAACATTATTTTGTAAAATGTTTCCACGTTATAGTGCGCAGGAAAATTAATCAACTTGCAAAACAGAAAAGAAATAGTAAATAAAACTACATTGCGTAATTTTGTTTCGCACAAACTGTTTAAAATGAAAAACAAAATGAATAAACAAATAATCAACATTGGTTTACAAGCCGTTTTTAAACGTCACTCATATTGTTCATTTATGTAATGAAATATTTCAACATCCAACATATACTTTATTTCCATGGATATAGATTTCATTTACAACAAATTATTTATAGTAAATACTATAAATAGAAGGACAGAACAGGCAGAAACAAATAATTAATTATGCGTGCCAAAACGCTTAGATTCTTTTTTGTATGTTTCATCATATCTAGCAATGTGTTTTTTTTTTGGTTGAACATTAAGATGAATGAAACAACATTCTACAGCGCTGACCACAACGGTTTTGGATGGCTTCCTAACCCCCGCAGTTATGCAAAGTTTGCGTTACATCAGGAGGCCGTGACCTAAAGGAAGTTTACACAACTTTCGCATTCTTGATGAAAGCTGAACCAAGAAAAGGTCAACACCAAATCGTAACATTATGAAATCTTTTGCAAAGTGATACTAAAAATGGGTATTGCGTTGCTTATGACTCAATTTCTGGAAACTGTAATAACTTTGCATAACGATAAATGTCGCTTCGGAACCACAGATAATTATCACTCCTGTCAGTAACCAAAATATTTGTAACCGAATCTGTCATTCAACTCCATTTTCATATCGTGAAACCAGTCAGGAAACGATTCCCAGAATAATGTTGTACGGAAATTTCTCATTTATTTACATCTATTTATCAAAACACAGCTTGGCTTTGATGTTTGTGCAATTAAATCTAACTTCCACCGCGCCCGGAGCTAATCCCGCCCTATACCCGATCGATCCTTATTGCGCCGGCATTTCTATCCCATTCGGCAAACAACCGCTTTCAATCGGTATTTCCATCCGCAACCGTACTTTAGACGACGCCCCGAAGCGTTGCGCTTCATTAGCTTCAAATTGAGATTGCTACATAAATCCATCAGCAAACTGGAGCCCACTATAAGATGGAACCGCTATTAGTGTGGGTCGGAACGTTGCGCCCTGTTGCACCGTACCAGCAACCTTCGCCTAATCTCACTGCCGAAACGGTTTCGGCACTGGTGTAAATCGTGAGTTAAAAGACAAGCTACATTTTGTCCCTGCCGGGCCCTCCGGATGGACGTGGGCACAAAACTCAATTAACGACCAGCCAAACTTTGGCCATTCCATCTGCCGCAAAGTTTGCGCATGAAAGAGGTAAATTATACCAGCCGCCTCGTAACCTTTTGCGATGGAAACTTTTGGCTTGGGACGGGGTCTGTGAAGGACGATTCTTAGCTCAGGTTATCGATATCATCATCATCTTCCCGCTCGAAGGGCGAGACAGTTATGTAGCAATGGGTTGTCAAATCAGGAACTTTCCCACTTCGAACCCGTGGCCCCAGGCAAAAACCCACGCTCATGTTTACAGCAATCTTCAGACCACTTCAGCGACAGTGTTGGGAACGGAACCGATAAAACAATGTGCGGAACTGGCGCAATCGAGCAGAGGGTGCGAAAGTTTGGACGAAGTTAAATAACAACATAAAAACGCGATTTATTGCTGCAATTGTGCTGAAACTGCTCACCTCGCGTAAAACACCCACTAGGTCGTTTTGTTTTTGCGTTTTATTGCACTGATAATGGACAACCGTGCCTGTCCGGTTTTAATAGATCACCTTCCAGCAGTAGAAGCAGCAATGGAGCAAGTGGTTTACTTGCTAGCGAAACGGCGAAATGGCGGCAAAATCAATCATCCACATCGTGCTGGATGCGCTATCTTGATCTCATTAAAAGTTACTTTTGCCTCATTAGCGAAAGGTCGCCTTTCTGCGGCGAATCGCGTGTTTGGCGTGAGTATTTTTTTTTTTGTCTGTAGCAATCAGCGACATCGGCACTGGCGGATTCTTGCTTAGTTCAGCACATTCTCAATGCTTTACGATGGGTGAATTATATCATCCAGAAGTGTCTTGTTTCAGCGGGCTTTAAAAGACGTTGAAATTGACCTGTATCCTTACTTATATTGTTACGACTTATTCCTTGTGTACATCAAGAGTTATGAAAGAAAGAACGTCATCAAACGTGATAGTAAAATTTATCGCTATAGAAATATAGACGACTTTTTAACAACCTTTTCGAGTGTTTAAAGCAAATATTAGCATGTCATTTAAAGGAAAAGATCTCAAACAAAACGCTTCTATCAATATATACCTCTATTATTCTATGACCATACCTGTTTTTGAAAACGTTTTTATGACAGTGAAAGCAATTACCAGGTAAATTGAAAACTGTTCTCAAAAATAGCAGAAAAACCAATATCTGTTCACAAAAAATGCTACCGTCTATCTGAAAACGTGGGAGACAGGAAACAAAATGTTTCAAATTAGTTTTTCATGGAAAAACACATCTCCAATATGGACAAATTCCAGGATCAGAAAATTGCCACGGGAAAACATGGAATAAGGTGATAGAATGTGAATCCTGGAGTTTTTTCCTGGAAATTGGTTTGCATCCATAACGATGGTAAGGTATCCTTTGGTAAGGATATGGGTTCTTCCGAGATCATCTTTCATGTCATGCGGACGTAACAACACATGTACTCTTCAAACGTCGAATGTTAATTGTTGCTAGCAGTATCATTGACAGAAGATTCGCCAGTTGACCAGTTTAAATAAATTTCTATTTTAATAAAGTAACCCAGGAATATACGTGGGGCGGCCCGGTGGAGTATTTGGCAACGGCGCTAGTTCCTAACACGACCGGACCGGGTTCAAATCCCATTCGGACCGTTCCCCCGTAGTGAGCACTGACTATGCAACTACGTGGTATCTAATAGTCTAGTAAGCCATTTGATGGCCGGCATGACCGAATAGGTCGTTACGCCAAAGAGAGAGAGAGAGAATATACGTAGTGAGTTATAGATGACAGCAGTGGCGAATCATTGTAGATTTAGTTGAAGTATTAGAACGTTTAGAATCCATTCTAAATCTTTCGTTTTCTCTAATATCACTCAATAATAAGAGCATTGCGTATTGTCTATCTGTACACGCAAACGCATAAAGCATTCAATGGTAATTTTGACTTCAATGTAGTTTACCCAAGATATCCTACTTCTCCGTCAACAGTCAGGTATCCTAGACAATCACAATTTGATGTCATAACATTCGGCAGTCATGTGAAACTGTCAGCTCACTGCTCGTTCTAACTATGCCATGTTACCAAGGTGTTCACAAATTTAAGATACGATACAGACGTAACAAAAATGAATAACGAAGATTATACTTGTTTTGATCAGTTTTTTTCTCCGTTTTGACCTTGGAATTATTGGATTTTTATTGATCGTCAACCATAGAAGGATCTCTTACGGGAACATGGTGTAAGAGTCAACTCACTTTCATGGTGATGGAGTTTCTGGTGATGGACTTCCTAGTGATGGACGTAAAGTAGTCGCAAAGAAGTTTTCGTTCACATTGGCGAAATCGATTTTCGCAATCTTCTTTCGATCCCACATTCTTATCGCTCAAGTTTATTATCAGGTTTACAATGTAAGGCAAAGGATAAAGTTATTTGGTTCCATGATGTAAGGATACATCAGAACTTCTCGATAAAGCTTTCTGATTCTGATTTCTTTAGTTCATTACCGGCCATTTCTGGAGCATTGATACTTTAGTATTAACTCTGGTTAATAGTAAAGCTAATGAAACTCATAATAACCGATTCACTTCCAGTCCCACCAAAAACACACTTGAGCCTTCCTAGTTGTTAGCTCTGATTTGGTCCCCGTTTGATGGTCGATCTTTAGTTCCTGGACAAATGCTTCAACTACTTAATCAACTTCCATTGTTCAAGTAATTTGTTCGATATCTTTAACGCTTCCCTACAGGTAACGTTCAGGTTCACCACAGTTGATCCGCTAATCCGTCACTGACAGTAATGACGCAAAGAATGCAACTTTCGAAATAACTTCTTACCGAAACTAGTACCGATCTTTCGAAACGAAAGATTACAAACCAAAAGGTAGCAGAAAGGCAAAAGTTCCGTGCTACATTTTATAGCGCACTTCAGTGTAACAGTCACCCGTCAGGGTCCAACAACAGCCGGAGCCGCCACCGAATAATCAAACTTTGTAGCTCATATTTTGTTCCACCGTTGGAACCTTGACGCAGATGCGGGAATCAAGCAGTAATCGTGGAACCGTGGACCGCTAACGCTATCACAAAAGTTAATCCATTGAAAAGTTGCATCCGTCGCATCGTAGCCGGCAGAAAAAAAAACTACCCTTTGCCAACAAGCAGCCGGCAAGTCAACGTTGACTGATGGTTCTTACTCTTTAGCAGGCGGCCAAAAGTGGGAAAGGAGTTTTAGAGAAAAAAAAATGGAGCGGAATCGTCTCATCACCATCCCCAGCCAGCACCCAGCCATCTTTTCCGTGGCGTTGTCCGTGCCTTTTCGGCACCATTAAATCAAAACCGTCATCTCATCGTGTGCCCGGGCACACGCTTTGCGTCCAGCATCTTCCCAGTCACGCTCGATGAAGCAGAAACACCACGTGGTATCGGTGATGTATGAGGCAAGCGCGCTGGTCCCTAAACCCAATGTCCTGGGCGCCGTCTTTCTCATAAGAAAAAAAAAAACAACCTCCGAGCTTAAGTCAACCAATTTTGTACGGTAAAGTTTTCACCTTTCGCCCAGCCGTACCGTTCGGCACATAATTTTGAATCCGGAACTATTCATCATCTTGGCACGCGCGCTTACAACGCCTGCCCACTTTACTCCCGTGGAGCCAGCCGGCTACAACCGGGTATGCAGAAATATATGTATCAAATCTGCGTAGATGCAACATGCAGGTGGGAGCTTGATCGTGTTTTTTTTATCTTCTTTCTCACGATTGGGAAAGTGTTTTTTTCCGGGTAGAGCTAAAAAGAAAACAAGAAGAAAACCCACCCTGTTCGCCATCTTGCGACCGTTTTGGGAAAGGGGAAAAATGGCGGATACAGCAATGGCAAAGGGCACGTTTCGCTGCACGGATAGCGGCGGAACATGAAAGCTGACGCTCCATTCAGTGCTGGAAAAATGCTGAAGCAGGACACACCCCACCCCATCCCCCCTCCTCCCTTCATCTGCCACCTGCCACGTTGTCTTTTGGCAGGGAAAAGAAAAGTGGCTCCATATCAAGACGCTGGAACGTGATTTGAAATTGTTACCACTATCCACCTCGTAACGCTGAAACGTGAATCGAAACGAAGCGTTTTTTCACCTTTTTTTTTTTGGTATGAGCTGTGTGGGTTGGCAATAGAGGGATGGGGAAAAGCGAGCAAAACAGCGCAGACAACGTTACATGCCAAACTACCTTTTTTACCCTATACCGGGATACGAAAGGAAAACGTGAGAAACTGATGTTCGGCTGCTGCTGTTGCTGGTAAGGAGATACATTTCGGCAAAAACAGGAAGAAAACCTCGTCGTCGAAAATGGCGCTCACTCCCAATTGCAGCTCCGATCGTTCCCCATAATCAGAAGATGATTGCGAATAAAAATGAATTTGCGGACCGTAAAATTATCGCACACAAAATCGTTGCACCCGGCCGGAGTGGGTGCTGCATTTTCTGATCCATTTTCCACGACCCGGTACGCCGTGTCCATTTTGGCCATTAGTCGCGCAAATTTCCAACCCTATCATACGCTGGAACTTCGGAGTGGGTGGGTGTTTGGTTGTGGGTTGTGGAAAAACCCGCACCAATCTCTCTCTCTCTCTCTCTCCCTCTCTTTCTCTCTCTCTCTCGCTCTCTCGGGTATTACGAGCGACAAGCAAAAGGGTCCCTTTACCTACCGGACCGGGTCCGTATCCTTCTACACGACCAGGAACACACTGGATTGTTTGTTTTGCCTTGGCCTTTTTTTTCCATCCCCATCCAATTTCAAACCCTTTTTCCGGAGTACACGAGTGTTCCGGAAATGAGAAAAACACACACACACACACATGAGGTCATACAAACTGGTACAAGAAAATTTAAAATTAGTTTCTTAATTAACAGCAACCATGGGTTGTGCTAGGTAGCGTTATGCTTCCCATTTCCCGGCCTTTTCCAGAGATTGGGTTTGACCGAATTCGGGTCAAACGTTGGACGTCCTGTTGGCGACTGCGGCTACCCTTGGCAATCGTTCGTTGATGTTGGAGGGTTCGGGTCCCGGGACTGGAAATTGAAAAACTCATCATCGCTTCAGGGACGGGCCAGTGCCAATGAGCTGTCACTTTGTGTGCTGTTGGGCCGCCACCGCTTCGAAGGATGTATCTATCTGTGCCAATAATTATTTTTAGTGAAGCAGTTTTGGGGGTTGATTGCAAAAATCGAAATGCCACCGACTGACCTACATTTCAACCACCGATGTCGAAACATGTAGAACAAACGGCCACGCCACGGTACTGTGCCGCCTACCTGCGGCATGATTGGCAAATCATACATCAATCATCACCCGAATGTTCTCACCTGGGGCAACAAGCACAGCAGCTCGTTATTACTCGCTTTTCGCCCAAATCGATTATCTATTAACCGAACCGAGCGTGAATGCGCCACAATCGGATGCGAAAGCACACATGCTTAGTAGGCCGTCATCATTTCGCTAACCGAACCGAATCGGTTTTTTTGTTGTTTTACTATCACCGCTATCTAAATCTAAATCGTTATTTCTTCTCTCTTGCTCTCTCTCTCTACTTTCACGAACTCTTTTCGGTTGCTGGCCTGGTTGCTGATTGTCACGGATGGCATTTTTACAGACGGTTCCATGCCCTCCATAGCGAGCACAACGGAAGCTAAACCCAATTCCAAGGTAAGTCTTTCACATCCCCTTCTGCAGGGTTTTATGAGGCAGAAAAGCTAGTAAAAACAAACCCACAAAAATAGCAACGCTTTTCCGAGAATTCAGCCCCGAACAAAGAAAAAAAAACGAGAATAGAAAAGCATTCCCGCGTTTGAAGATGGAAACATTTTTAGGATGCAGCCGGCTCGTGATGGTGCAACGTTACCGTCTCCGTCGTATGTGGGTAGCAAATCGGATTACATCATTCCACTCCTATGTGTGACGTTCTATGCGGCGGGTACGGAAGCTGTTTTTTTTTATTGCGTGGAAAGGCACATCATTATTAGCAAGGCAGCTCGACTCGTTTTGGGCTAGTGGAGCTCAGTATGAAAAAAACTGCTTCACTCTTGGTGGCTTGTGGTGCCGTTCGATCTAAAAGTTCACGTTTGCTCTTTCGGAGTTCCAGGAGTTCGGGTTCTTGCTTTTTTTTTTTGTTATGCTTTTGCTACAAAACTACTGCCAAAGCTGATCCGAAATGGCAATAATTTTCCATAACGAACAGACTACCGAGAGCACTAAGCTTCAGATTAGGTTCATGTTCTGCTAGCATCATCGGAAAATTCACGTTCATTCATGAGTTTTCTCTGCCAACCTGCGGCTGCCTTTTGCTACCGATACCAGTATTGGGAAAGATTTATACGGAATTTCGGTCGCAATAAACTACTGCACTACGAGAACACAACCTGGCTATTTGTTTTTTATACTCTTTTTTTAATTTTGTTCTTGCAATCAGTTTAACTACATCTAGTCGGAGGGAGTATTAATTAAGCTAAGGATAATTTCATTATATTTCACTTACTTTTCACAAGTTTGCTTCACTTCCAATGTTCTTTTCACATGTTGTTTACATAGCATAAGAGGTAGAAAATACAGTTTTCAAGCTTTAAATTGTGTGTAAGTGACACGGATGTAATACGATAAAGTTTTCAAAAGCATTCCCATAATCTTTAGCTGTATGTATAGCAAAGAACACCAATAAAGGCCGATTAATGTCTTAAGTGCAATGTGTGAAATTCCATTGACTGGCTGTTTAGATAAGAGAATTTACAGTCCATTTATTACCAGCAATATGTCAAACGTCAAAGAAAATTTCATAAATGTTACATTGTATATTTTATCTCAACATTATTTTTTACATATATTTATTGCAACATAAATTTAATCTAAAATTTGCCAGATGCCTATATATAAACTAAAACTTACTAGAATTTACACTCACTTATTCCAGGGAGTTTCAACGTATCTTTTTACTAACTTACTCACTTTCAAGAGCGCTTCCAGGTTGCCGTGAGTGCCAATAGAGAAAACGAGTGAGTGAATTAACTCGCCAAAGTGAGAACGCATGCTGGTTCTGCTGGTTGAAATGCAATGCACCGAATCCATTTTTACTCGTATGTTTCCAGGCCGATAATTTTCATTTTAACTCACTCGTAGGTTTTCGTGTCATTTCACTCATTTACTATGATGAGTGAGTGCAATAAATGAACACTCACTCATCATGGTTTAGTAAGGTTTGCGTTTTGTTCGCTAAACCCGTTGACTCATTAATTCTGAGTTCTCAGTTGAGTTGAGTTTGGTAAGAGAGTTTGATATTTTCATCTCTACCATAATAAGTGGTTCGGCGTAATACGTAATAATTGACGTGGACGTAAAGCGTACCATGGAAATATCATAAAGTCGTTGTAATATGGTTAGGCAATCAATAGTTCTCGTTAGAATTCCTGGATATTGATGGAAAGGATATTGACTGCCTGGTGGCCACGGAAGTAAATTTACCGGATTACGAGTGAATCTTACACTGGATGAAGTCGAGACGGTCTGCTAGTCGTTGGCTCCCAAGATACGTTGGAATACGTTGGGGAGTCAAGCACGATACTATAGTAGATGCTAACAAACGCGGATGGTCCTTAATGTCCTTAAACATTCCTTGCATGAAGCCTGCACAGCATAACTACTTATTTGATGGGGGTTGCCTAATGAATGTTTTGGTCAATACAATATCACAAACATTAGAACTTATGCTCAATGAACTTCAGCTGAATGTTACTTCACGACAAGTGTTTATTGCTTTGCGATTATTAAGAATTACATTCATTGTTATGCTTCGCTATACCATATTGTTCTGGATTGTGTATTGATCTTTGTGCGCATTCTTTGCTACCAATCGTGCTTATAGTTAATGGCCTACGGATTCTCGATATCTACAGGGAGTTGTCGGAATGTTAAGTAGTCTAATTGCCATGATAACTTTTTCCATTAATTGGCTCACTGATAATGATCCAATAATGACTTACTCATTATCATGTATTCCAATCATTTCCGCGTCTTAAGATGATATACACCCGTAGGAGTTTGAAATAAAGAAAATGTTCCGAATGTTTTAATTATAAAACTGTCTTAAATATTGGATTAGCAGAGTTTTCACAACACAGTATGAATATTCAAAACTTGATTATAAATATAGTATCTCGAAATAAAAGTTTCATTTTCATAGCGCGACATAAATCGTAAACATAAACAGAAATAAAATATTTCATAACATTATGAAAGAGTATACTGAAATCTATATATTCAATTTTATTTCGTTGGGAAAGCTTGCTGAAATTGTTTGCTTGTATTTCAAAGCAATTTCCGTCGTTGAAATTAATTTAAATTCTATTAATTCGCTCTGTTTCAAAATTCCATACAGTCATGGAAATGGAATTTTCAAATTTGTGGAAAAAACACTTGAAATGTGTACATGTTCTCTCTAACATTTTTCTTTATTTATCACTCTCTGGTATGCTTTACCAAACACATAAACAGAAGCCGTATTAGAGTAACGATGCGTAAAATAAATTGAACAAAATACGTTACACTTTGTTTTCGGTTGTGTTTCTGGATGCTCACGAGCTCTGCACATCAATGTAATAAACATTGAAATGTTGTTAAACGAATTGTAAAATATTGTTTTGGGAAAAATTCATTAGAACATTTCTTTTAGCTTGTAAATTACCTTTCTCTTTGAAACTGCAATATTAGTCGAAATATTGACTAGAATTTGTTTTTTTTTTATTTATGTTAGAACGGAACAGGCCGTATTAGACTAATTTTACCACGTAGCAGGCTAGTCAGACCGTGCTACGGGAGGACGGTCCGAATGGGATTTGAACCGGGTCCGGTCGTGTTAGGGACCTAGCGCCGTTGCCAAATACACCACCGGGCCGCCTCTGAACTGGAATTTGTTGTCTGATATTAAATAATACTTAACTTTTTCCAACCTGCTAACTCCATAGCTATCTTTAACAACCGGTCAGGGTATTCTTCCAAATAACAATAGTTTTCTATGCTTCAAGTCATTTATTTTAACCATCCAAAATAAAGATCTCTTGAATTAAAAAGCTCTTGAAAGCATCTAACAAAACTCAATACATTTAATAAAAATTTATCCGCAAGCCTCGTCGTAAGAATATACACTGAACATATCGCTTTCAAGCACGGTTAAAAGGTTTGTGCGACAAAACGCATAAAATGCAGCAATACCACCCCCAACGCTTTGCTTTCGTAAGCTTCCCATAAGCAACCTGACCGACCAGGCGAAGCGGAACAGAAACGAATAAAGATTTTTGATCTTACCGTAAGCGATCAACCATCCAACCGACCGACCAGTTGATTGAATTTAGACGAAAAAGCAACTTTCACAAAGCTTTCCCCCACAAAGGAGTGGAAGCGAATTGGGTTCCGGTCCCGGTCCCGGCAGCGAAATGGGGCGAACGTCCGCAAAATTGGAAAACGTTATAAAAGTGCTGTAATCAATGATTACAGCGAAACGTTTTGATTTCAAGAACAGGAAGAAAAAAGGAACAGCGCGAAGCGGAGTGGAAGGAAATAAATGAAGAAAACAGGAAGGCGGGGGATACCTTTAGCCAAACCTTTTTCCATTGCCGGGCGTGTTCTTATCGGTCGGTGGCAATCGATCCAATTTGTACGATTAGGCTTTCATTAGGTGGATTGTGTGTAGCATTCTATCAAACCATTCCGTACCCATTCAGTCGGTTGCGTGCATGGGAAAAAATGCAACAGGAATATTGTGCATGCTTTACATTGGAAAGCTCTGAACTTTTCGTTTGAAAGGACCAATTTTTGAAACTAAAATAAAACTAACATAATAAATCATACAATAAATCGCATAAAAGGACGTCCAAAATAATAAAGTACCCCTCATTTAAAACATCGAAAGGTAGTTTGCAATCATCAACGCCGGAAACATAATTAACATCACCGGAATCAACTGCGGCCATCAATCATCTTTTCCGCCAGCAAACGTACAGTATGCACTTTTGCTGCACTAATTATCGTTCACAACTGTCACTCAATCAAGGCACCTTTGATTGACAGAACGGGCCGTAACCTCAATCGTTTTGCTCACGATTCGCTATATTATCCCACGGCGGTTCGTTCGTTTCCAGCTGTAGCATTCAACTGTCCTCATAAATACGCGCAAGAAGGGATAGGATTTTTCCGAGAACGCAAACACAGCGAGTTCGGTCGCTTATGCTTCCGACAGATTATTTGACGGTGTCTAGGAACGGTTGGCTTCGATTCAAAATTATTATCCGCAATAATAATTCATCCATCGATTGGATGAACATATTTGACAGAATGAGGCAAAACACTATGGGATTGTTTCGTGCAATGAATGGTCATAAGGATGTGGAAGGTTTAAATTTTCGAATTTAACTAAATGCAGATGATGATTCGACAGGTTTGTTTATCTTTAAATTACTGATATTCGAATGAAATATCAAACACTAATATCAACTAGAATAAAAGCTATGGAAATTATGGAAAATACTGCTCCATAAATGCTATTAAATCAAAATTTAATGTTTTTCTCACATCAACTAAATAAAACGGACATTCAGGTTTTAAGAACATCTTACTAAACTACTTTCACGTCTAGGGTAGCTTTTTATCAATCAGAGTTTAAACATGAACAGAAAGATGCTTAAAGTTCTTTTGTAGTATAATATATAAATTTAATGCTTTTGTGCTGTACAAAGTATCTATTAATTACATAAAAACCTTAAATTCTAGTGATTTAGTCAACTTTTGTCCACTACAATCACAGTATGCAAGAGCATGGTAATTTAACTAGCATGAGATCATTGCCACCGTATAACGTTGCCATGTTAGAAATTTCCACCTTTCCCTGGGGAAGAATTTTCCTACATATCAACCGGCCAGCGACTAATCACGTAAGGAAACCTAATGTCATCTATATCAATCAACGCCACCGGAGGACACTTAACTAAGCACTTTGCAACAATTGCACGGAAAACGGTGCTTCCAGCCAACAGCAAAGGGGGAGGGGGGGGTGGGGGGGGCATCAAAACGGGATGTCGGGCATCGGGAAATTCCATCGCCCAACTCCACCCTCGTGTTCCATGTATGGACTTAATTTTCCGTTAATCTGATTATAGCGGGAGTCAATAAAATTACCATAATGGCGACTTATCGTTTCGGGGAAGTGGCGTTATTTGATAGTAAAAAAGGAGAGAGAGGCGGGAGAGATAGTAGAAAGAGTGCCCCCCACCCCCTTCCATACCCCAGTATGGTGAGGTTGGATTGTCCGCGACGGAGCGAGAGTAATTATTCCCCAGAGTCTATCAGAAACCGTCGTCTACCATCGGCCGGTTGCCAAGGTACGCTCATCCCACGTGTTTCGGCGGGGGGATGAGGATGGGCTGGAAAATCCTCCACTGGTGAAACAACAACGAACCTAATTGAATTTTCATTGAACGACTGCTGGCAGCGTAATTGATTTACGTTGCCCTCGGTCGAAAATTCCGTTCATCCTTTTTGCGTCGCGTCGTATTTTTTGTTTTGTTTCATTTTCTTCTGCTTTTGCGTAGACTTTCACGGTCCACCGGATGGAGCATTGGATCAATTGCGCTCTAGGAAAGTTTTATTTTTACGACGACTTTTTATCCCATGCACGCGCGATCGCAGGTGAAGTGGAAACTCCCACTGTGGTTTTTCCCTTCATCCCTTCATCCTCCTTCTCTTTCCCACACCAACGTCCGTCTCGCTGACAACCTTAACCGTTGGTGATAAATCTTTCTCAGAAAACCCTTTTTTCCACTTCCGAGCACACATAAAACTTGGTCCACGTAAGGGTTTAGCGTAGTGAAGGTTTGGCCGGTGGCATGCAACAAATGCCACAATCCAGCACCAGGATTGATTGTGCCAGCGGGCAAACCGGGCGAAAGAAAGTTCGGCGACGCGTCATGCCACGCACAATGACGAAAGAAAATAAGCGTAACAAGCGTACGGACCTAAAACGTGAGTGCCCGGGGTGTGAGTGACGAGAGCAACAAACAGCACCAACGACACAGAACAAGCCAATCAACGAACGACGTTTGCCCGACGTTTGCTGGCGGTCGTCCGGTTGCGTTAACAACGGCAACAGAAAGAAATTCAAACTCGATATGCCATCGATAGCCCAACTTCCGGGCGGTTTGCTTTGGCCTAATGGGCTAATTCTTTGAGGTTTGCGTTCGAATTATTGCTTTTTCTTTTCGTCTTCGTCTTTCTTTTTTTCTCTTCTCGAGTCGGTTGTCAGGTAAAAGGGTTCAATGGAAATAGCTTGGCCTGGCCCTGGCTGTGGCATTCTTGTCGGTTTGCCCGCACCGTACGGCACCAATTTTACGTTCGCGGCAGGCGTGTTCAAGTGAAAGCATATCCGTTCCGTTGCTAAGATTGATTGTATGGGCACACCATTCCTGCCAGCGATACCAGCAAAAGGGCCACCGTTTGAGTGGAATAGAAGAATATTGGTACCGAAAAAAAAAAACACGGGAGAATGTTACGAGCAGCAAGTTGCCCGCAACTCAACGTTGACTGCAGGTCGCTGCTGGAGCTTACGAAAGCGAAAGGGAAAATTCGAAACATTTTCTGCTCGATACGTGCATTCCGCAGGTACGAGCCTGGCATATCATCGGCAGTACGCCGAGCATGTTTCATTGGGCATCAGAAAGTGAATAAAAGCGGAAATACCCCCAGAGTGAAATACCCCCCTCGGGGTGAGGCAAGCTGCATACCTTGGGACGTGCCTTGCAAGCTACGCTACGCTGAACAAAGACATCTATTGTGTAGTTTAAAAATCTATTTTTCCTTCCAACAACTAGCCATTTGTTGGCAAGTGATTTTGTTTATATTTAATGCTAGAGAGTGTAAAGCATCCTTACAAAAATGTGCACAGGAAGAAAATTGTACCTTTGAAGTACGTTTCTATTACCTCGAATAAGATCACTTTTCATTCATTAAATGGTTTTACGTTTCTAAATTTGCAAGAGAATATTTTTCCAATTATTACAAAATGTCTCAAATAAAAGCTCGAATGAGCATTCTTGCCTCAAAGGTGAAGTAATCGTTGGAAACCTTTTTTTAAATCTTCCACGAATAAATGTATTCTCCTTAGCAGGTGTACCAGGTAGACTGCTCGATTACCCGTAACCTATTCAATGACAATTCACATCATTCTCCTAGGGGCATTTGCCAATTAGAAAGCATGGCAAAGAAATACATTTGAAAACAGCTTCCCTGAGGCAACATACATATCGTGTTAAGCGGGTTTTTCGAAAGAAAAGTGTTATCCTTTCACATGAATGTTGCTTGTGCAATCCGTGTTCTCTCTTTTTGGTTTAACGATCTACCTGATCATGTCGGCCATCAAATGGCTTACTAGACTATTAGATACCACGTAGTTGCATAGTCAGTGCTCACTCCGGAGGACGCTCCGCATGGGATTTGAACCCGATCCGGTTGTGTTAGGACCTAGCGCCGTTGCCAAATACACCAACAGGCCGCAGTCCGTGCTATGCGGTTTTAATCTTAAATCGATGTAAGATTATTGAAAATTACATCCGTAAATTCAATCTTCAGTTTACAGATTTATCCTCTTCATTTAAAGATCAGACTTGACTTCATATGTTTGGACTAAAAATTTCTGTTGGTTTTTCTTTTCAAATTAAATCAAGACAAACTTCTATACCATCATCTTTTCATTTATAGCAAACAGCATAGTGCACACCTCCCTTTTGCTCTTATTGAACAGAATCCAACGATTTACAATCGAGGCAAAAAACATAACTTGAAGGCAAACCACACCAGCCATTATCGTGCTCCTAATGGTTGTCAGCAAACTTCATCAACCGGGCTAATTTATACCTTCTAAATAGTTTGCTTAAATGGTAGCAATTGAGTTCGAATCATTGGCACGGCACATGTTTGCTGAATTCAACCCTGCACCCTTTAGGGAATGGAGTCAATTCCCTCGACGCCTCGTTGCCGATGATGATGATGATGATGATGTGTACACTAATTAGAATGGAACAGTTTAAACAGTGCCACCGAACAGGATGCCCTTGGATATCATAGAGCGATCTTATCGATCGTGTCACACAAACGCTCACAAACACATTCAACCGTACCGTGGTCGCCCGTGTGCGGCACCGATACAATGATTACAAATTATGTTAAGGCACTTCCGAGCGCGTTGCTCAGCCATCGACACGCGGTAAGAATTAATTCACTTCGGCTGCTGTCATTTATCTCACGCACTTCCCACGCAGATTCACATGGTCTCGGGACCTAGGAATCGAATGCTGGTGCGGCTGTTCCTGTTTGACGGGTGCTGTGACAGCATCGTGTCGTCCCCGGTCTTGTCAACCACCCGCACGGCTGATAAATTGCTACCGCATCCGGCACCAACCGGTGCCAAAATCAATCGATTGAGCTAACGCGCTCAGCTTGAGCGGATGACAAAAAGAGACGCACAGCAGCAGAAGCAGCACCAGCACCACATCTATCTTGTTTAGTGTTTCACTCTGTTTTTTTTTTTTCTTGTATTGTTTGTTTGTACTTCTGTAACATGCTTCATTGTGCCCATTTTCCACAGGCTCGATAACGCGCGCCCGTTGAAGTAATCTGGCACGTTTCGCTGGGCGTCGTGACCATGGCTCGAAGCTCGGGTGCGATAGTACTGGCACCATCGGAGACGGTTCCGGGGGTCCGGCTTTTGGATTGTAAATTTATGACCTTCTATGTCATCGCTGTCCTTTGCCGTCAGTGCTGTCTCACGATCTTCACTTCATTTCAATCGATCGAACACTCAATTGCACAGTTTTGCACCAAAAAGAAAAAAAAAAGCGAACAAAAACTACCATCAGCTCCAGCAGTGCCGAAGCGCTATTGTCTACCGTACAGCCACAGTTTGACGGAGAACAGATAAATGTGCGCCAGTTCATCTTCGCTCCTTGGTTGCCGACCGACCACCAACACGTGCTTTGCGATACATTTTTTCGCTCATACCCCACGGACTTTTGCTTCGTGTTTTTTTTTCTTATTTGTTGTTGCTTTTGTCATCGCATCGCACAATCCTTGAATGGGTGGAATGAGTGATGGTCGACGATTTACCATTTTTGCCGCTTTCGCCCAGCGAACAGAAAATGTGTGTAAAATGCAACAAGCAAACAATGAGAGCGACGCGTAGGCTGCAGAAGAAAAATAAAAATGCTTCTGCTTCCCGCTCGAATACGAATCCATATTCTCGTATATGTGTGTGCTTTACTTTTTACCCTACAAAATTCCATCCATCCGGCCCGTTCCGTCGAAAGCTGGGGATTTTATGCTGCTGCTGCTGCTGTACCAAACACCAGGCGTCTCCATCGTGCTTCCGATACCCGAACATGAATATTACCCCGCATCGACGTTGCCCGTATTGGCATACGGGAATGGCTATTGATTTCTGACAAATTGTTTGCTTTATGCTCTGTTAGCTTTTTGCTGTTTTGCATTAATAAGAAATAACAAAAGTTAAATTATTCAAGGACTGCCGCTGCGTTTGTGGGAAAAACTGAAACACGTTGGGAATTGTTTTTGTTTTCGCACTACAGTGTTGAACACTTTATATCATCTGGTAAACGGTCACATGGATTGTTTTGGGTAGCACATTTTTAATAATACTGAATAAAACATAACATCGTAACGAATGACAGATTTGCAAAGCATTTAGAAGGTCATTTCACTTACCCAGTATAAAATGCAAATTAATTTCATTTTATCTTCTCTTATACCAGAACATTTATACTTTACTTTTAAATTTTTATTTGTTTCATTAGATTTTACATAAGACACTCAAAGTTTTTTCTTTTTACTTCATCAGTTCAGACTTGAGTTAATTGATTTTCATTTATTATTGAATTTCATTTATTGTGTTAAATCTATCTATCCAATTTTGCAAATTTAAACTAATTGTCCTTATCATCATAAAATTGTATCTCAAATCAAACGAAATTTATTGATTGATTGGCTTCTTTGAGTACCTATAAACAGGACTCTTTAAGAAGGATAATAAATTTAAAATACATTCACCCAGCTACAAACCAGTCCCCAACCACAGTTTCTGTTTCGAAAAAAAAAACAGTAAAACCGCAGTCAAATCTATGATTGATTTTACCAAAATAAAACAGAACATTATAGCGCGCTTACGAACGTGTTCATTTAAGCTAACCAGAGCGTAAAGTTTGCTTTGGCACCACACCTTTGGCAGCTTGAAAATTCAACATGGGCTAACTTTTGTTGCTTCTTCACCGCCATCATTTTCCCACCAGTAACGCGTTGTAATGTGTGGTAAGAACAAGCATTTAATAAAAAAAACAGCACACACACACACACCACGCGGTTACGTTTTATGTGGTGGGAATTGAGAAGTAAAACATACTTTATGAAGCCGTTCCATTGTATTTCACCAACAATGGACGACAACTCACCGTCCGTTGCTTCTTCCGTTGCTTCAGTACATAAATTTGCGCTCGGTGTTAAAAATGGAGCCCCGAGAATAAGCACCGAACGAAGCGGATGAGCAGAATTTGTACGCACATAACTTTACACACTTAATCGGCAGTCGGCGATGATGATGATGATGAGGATGATGATGATGATGGCGACATGATGACGGTGAACACACGGACCTACACAAAGAAGCAAGAAAAAAACGCCGACTCAAAACGAAGGTTAACCAACAGCATGATAAGGAAAATTGAAAGCAGATTTTTCATCTCGATAAGAGCACAAATAAAAATCGATGATCGTTAGCCGCACACTGTGCGGGAATGTTGGCAGAAGTTCATGTGTATTCCAGCGCGAGGGCCACACACCAACCAATCCAACCCCGGTCGGTCATCCCCGGTCGTGCTCGCTTGACGTGCGTCTCGTGCACCCGTGTCACATTATGCGGTCAGCGTGGGAGGTTTTCGGAGGTGGACGTAATGAAAATACTGTCGGTTACGAACCGTCCTTCGGTACCGACCGTCCTTCGGGATCGAATCGTGTGCCAGCCCTGCATGGGTATGCGATGGAATGGAACAAAAGGAATTTACGGATTTGTATACCATATAATGATGCTGTGATTTTTACTCATTTCATAAACTGCACCATTTTATTGTTATACCCCGAGGGCAGCAATCATGGTTTTGCGCAAGGGTCTGGTATTTCCGGTGAGGATTGTTTTCTTTTTGCGAATGTTTACGTGTAAAGTTGCTAATGAAATTATCTTTGCCTTGGAATTGGGATGAGTTTTTGTTAAATTTTGTTAGATGAGTTTGAGAAAGAAAACAGAACATGTCAAATTGTTTTGTTTCGAATTTAAAAATATTAATCACTAAGTTAATTATTAATATATGCGAATTATAAAGACTTTTAACATTAAAGTTGTAAGCTAGATGTGTCTCTCATACGACTGTAACCCAAGTTCAAAACAATCTTCGGGGTCAATCTCCAACTAACTCTATTCTTGGAATAGAAACATAGAGTAATTTACTAGAACAAACCACTTTATTTGTTGATTCTGGTCGTTGTTTATCACCTTCCAATAAGTATATTACATTTCATCTTAATGTATTTGCTTCTGGTTGCATCTGTTCAAATTGCTTCTGTTCGAATGTTAGTTTATGAGTAAATAATTGCATATTGGATTATCAACTAAAATTCATCTGGTTATCGTCAGTCGAAAATTGACATTACATTTTCATTTCATTTACCACAGCGCAGCAATTCAGGAAGCAATTTATTTATTTATCTCTTACTGATAACCATTCTTGACCAATCAATTATTTTGTACATTGGCGATTTAAAGAGGTGTTGGTTGATTAGTTATTATTAACAGTAGTTAATACTAAATGCTAAGACAAGTGCAAAACTAGCAATTATAGTCCTCTTCATTGAATTTGTCAAAACTGAGTTCTGCCAAATTTGACGAACGCATACCAAAGAGTAACAAATTACACTGAGCTCTCTTAGTGAGTTATGCAGTGAGTCCTTCCGTACCGCGAGTAATGGAATAAGCAATAAACTCACACTTGCAAGCGTAATTTGAGTACCAGCAAACGCACAGCAAAATTTTAGAACTCACGAACACAGTGATTGTTTAATTATAGTGATCGTTTAGCTACAGTGATTGTTCAATTGAGTGTAAGTTGATCAAATTACTCCATCGCTACCATATTTACTACAAAACAGCATTCTAACATATTTAAAATAGATTACAAATAAATACATTTGTTGAGCATAGCATTCTACATTTTATTGTTCTGTTGCATACATTAAAATATTTCTTTATTTATTTAAAAAATCAAATTAACCTTTTGTAAATGATTTTAATAATGAAATATGAAATCCTTTAAATTCAAATGTTATAAGGACAAACACTTTTTTCTAACATGTAAGAATTCATTCGACATTCGGTAAGGTATACAAACGATCCCTCCCTACTAAGGTTGGTTTGAGCACGGTTCATGCGAAAATCAGCCCATTTGTTTCAAAAATTTTCACCAACCAACCATACCACTGTTGTCAACCGCAAGCGTCATTTGCATACCGAGCACCATTCGATCGTTCATCAGCGAAACACAAAAACCTACGCACATCAAGTTAATCAATCGAATCGTGGTTAAATTTGCTAACTCGCGGTTCATGGCGACCCGATCGGATATCGACGAAACCCGTCAACGGCAGGCTACACCGCCCCACCGCCGCAGTGCCGCCCAAGTGCGGTGCCTGCAGGTTTTGGAAAAATTAAATTAATTAAAACTAACTTCAGCGCCATCAGCAAAAGCGTTTATGCCGGCATTGGTGCTAAATTAATAGCATCACTAGAAGGGAGGGAAAACCTAACTGGGTTTTCCAAATATTTGAATAACGGGTCTCGATTGGGGCCTCGCTGACGTGTACAAGCGGGTTGGGCAATTGGAAACAAATGCCGGAAGTAAAGTGAAGTGCGTTTTAAAACAATGCCCGTGATTGATTTCGGTTCGTAACAACCCGCCGGACTCCCGAAGGACTCTTCCTGCCAGTGCCCGTGGAATCTTTTTAATTTATTTCAAACTTTTCCCAACAAAACTACCGAACCCCCACACTGTTTAAGGGGGGAATAGGGGAAGGAGGAGAGGTGATGGGGTCAGAAGCGAAAGGAAGTCTGTTGTGGCCGACCCGAATTAATTGTTCCGCATGTACAAATGTACAGCCAACACTTCCACCGAAATGACTTTTGAGAATAATGTTTTCTTTCCTTCGGTTCTTACTCTTCTTTTCGCTCGTCAGGATCAGCAACAGGCGAAGCATCGGCACCGGCGGGCGAATGGTGTAGACGATGGCTACGAAACCGGCACCATCGGTGACGAAGCGTCCTTGGGCGGTTCCATCGGGCCCGGTCCCGCCGACGACGGGGATCGTGAGGAAAATTTCATCGCACTAGCACCAGATGAGGCGGATATTTATAACTTCTCCAACATCATGAGCATGACGATGGCGAACGGGCCGGGTGGTGCTGGCGGTACGCGCGGTACCAATGCAAATGAGGCAAATCCATTTAATGAATTTCGCAATACACCACGCCAACGCGACCATAGNACCGGCACCATCGGTGACGAAGCGTCCTTGGGCGGTTCCATCGGGCCCGGTCCCGCCGACGACGGGGATCGTGAGGAAAATTTCATCGCACTAGCACCAGATGAGGCGGATATTTATAACTTCTCCAACATCATGAGCATGACGATGGCGAACGGGCCGGGTGGTGCTGGCGGTACGCGCGGTACCAATGCAAATGAGGCAAATCCATTTAATGAATTTCGCAATACACCACGCCAACGCGACCATAGCACGGGCGACGTTTCGCCCGGTGACATTGAGCAGCTGCCAGCGGCAAAGGGTGAAAAGGAGCTGCCCGAGCTGACGCTGGACGACGAGGGCGGCTTCGGTGGGGAGCCGGTGGGACGCATCGGGCCGCTAAGAAGTCGCTTCGATGCGGAACCGACCGGTGACGACGAGGACGGTGGCAATGGCGGTGAGGTGGACGTAGATTCTGACGATGATAATGCGATCGAGCGAAGTCGCTTTCTGGCGAAGGACCCGACAGCAACCGATGGGCAGGATGGCCGTGGCACGTCCCGTACCGAATCCGATGCGGCACTGCTGAGCAACAGTATCGACTTTCTCAACTCGATCGATGGTGCGTACCTGCTGGCGAATGCAGCAAACGGTGGACCGGCGGAGGCGGACGACGCTGGCAAAGATGGCGATCTTTCGCGAAAAATATTGGAGGATAATGGTGAGTGGTGATAAATCAAACCAATTCAGCATAATTTATAATTCGCTGGAAAAGGGATTTATTCTGCACTGGAGGGAAATGAGAATTAAATGTTGCTGAGAATGATTGTGGTTGTAGCTTCATTAAAACCCACAATGTCTTTTCTTGCGACCAACTTTTTGAATCGAGAAACGAAGATATTTATTTTATTATATTGTCTGCTACTTACCAATATCAGTCGACATCAGTTGGCTTAGGATGTGCTCTGACAGCATTTGACGGAAACATGGGACAAACATTTGTAATCATACTGAGGCGCTTTATGAGGACTGCATACAACGCTCCAGATAAACACGACATCGAACAAGACAGTTTTGATTCCTTCCTTGAAACTGTATAAACCTTGGTGAACAATCCAAACAAAACATGTTCGCTTTGTTCATGTTCTGTGAAGAATTTTAAACAGAATTTATGAATGCATTGTACAAGTAATAAAATTATCAATACCCATTACATAACTTTTTAAAATTATTAGTCATTTTATAAATAAGCGTTAACATACATAACATAATAATTCCGATTGAGTTAGGTAAGGATTGATCCTACATGGGTGAACATTTTCACCGCACTACACAAAACGTGTCGAAGTTTGTTTTGATTTTAAACTGACAGTTCCACACTAATACAGATTTTTGACAGACAATCCGCTTCGAACATTATTGTGTTTGTCTACGATGTCCGTCAGCTGACAGAGCACTGCCTAAGTGTGAAAATTTAAGTAGTTACTTGCAGATTTTACAATTTTAATTTTAAGTTTACTCTTAAGTTATTGAATTTATTAAAAATGTGGAATACATCTACATAATTTTTATAATCAATTTTTTAGATCAAAAGTTAAAACATTTTATGTGTGTTGGTTAGAGAGCTATTGCAAATTCTAACATAATTACATCCTGATCTTTTTGTAATTTAACTAATGCTTATGAGTTTTAATACTTCAAACTCACACTTTGAATGGTGTGCGAAATGTTCAAGTCATACAAGATATTATAGCACTCCCCAATAATCCTTCCCTCTTATAGACAATAATCTCTCAACACGTAAACCAACGCAATCAAGTGCAGCGATTGGCACCGATCAGGACAATGGAGAAAACGAACTGTTCGACCAGATGGAAAAGAAAGCTAAATCGTACCGGCTGAAGCTGTACAAGAAGCACAAGAACTTCAAGCACACGCACCACCATCGGGGTGGGCTGTATCATCAACCGTACCATAACTTTCACCACGACTACTATCGCCGCAAGATGCTGGAGCGGGAGCGCGAGCGCTGGAAGAAGATGCAGGACCTGAAGCCGGACTACCAGGGGCAGATCAACTACTACGAGAACTCGAACAAGCTCGAAACGAACGACGACATTATGGCGCATCTGAACGGTCACAGCAGCCAGGAGAAGTGGCCCAACTTCGACAAGGTGATGACCTCGCTCAAGACGGAAAGCAAACCGGACAACATCCCACCGTACATCAAGAAGTACAACCGGCGCAATAAGCAGCTGATCGATCTGCTCGAGGGTACGATCGCGCCCCTGTCCGACTACAGTGCGCACAAGCACCGGGAGCGCAAGTACCATCGCAGGAAAAATCCCCATTGGATGGAGGAGGACCTGTTCGAGGAGCAGCGACCGAACCAGGCGAAGGCTCAGGGCCTCCAGCGCAACTACATCCAGGAAACGATCCAATCCTCGACGGTACACTCGAACGCACTGCCCGGCGAGGGCATCCACATTATCTACGACAAGAAGCACGCGGCGGACCACGACGATTTCGACGACGGTGGTGGCGGTGGACCGCATCTGCTGTACGGACGGCCGACCATCTCCAGCGGCGGGCACGTGCCGGACGGCCATCATCCGAACTATAAGCTGTCGTCCCGTGCTGGTCAGTTCGTGTATCATCGTGTTGCGTCGCCCCAACCGGTCGGTGGTGCTGGCTACGGACGATTGAAGCGCCAACGTTTGCCGTTTGTGGCGATCACGGATCGGCGCCTCAGTGCACCACCGAAGCGTCGCCCGGCGTCGAACGGTGGCCCTAACCATGTCAACAACAATCTACTGAATCACCAGCCGATGCCTTAAGAATCGAGATCTGTCAAACTCTGTCTCCCCTTCACCTAGTCTGCTTGCTCTCTGGGTCCTTCCTTCAGCGAAGGGCCGTACAGTTCTTCTTTCATCGATCTCCTTTCTTTTCAAGTAATAGTCGACATAGTCGACATACGCAGGTGTTACAGCGGGATAGGACATATTTTATCGCTTAACTCTGACAACCGCACTTTGTTCAGTTTGCCTTCTCCAACTTCTCTTTTCCACCACTTTCTCCCTGTCCTCCCCCCCTCCCCCTCTCTCTTTTACCTCCCTTGACCTTTCATTCTGTTTGCATCCAACAAGCTTCTACGCCTCTTTGTGTACAAGCAGTCTGTTCAAAGCTCTCTATCTTTCGAATAGCTGGCAGCAAATGCGCTGACAGGATGCTCAGGTGCGTCCTCACGTTGGATCGCACCCGGGGTGTTTACCATCCGGTTATCTGGCAAACTGTTTCCGTTTTCGCCAACAAAAACAAGGGCTAGGGCTGACGATGAGTTGCTATCGATCGAGTGCGATCGCGCTGGGTTTGTTGGTAAGGGCATCGCACACAGCACCATACAAAAATGGGGGAATGGCCGTGGCACGTCCGGGCACGCTGTCGGGCGGACATGTTGGTCAGATGAACAAAGCAAAAACAAAAAAACACCCCCACAGACAACCATCTCTTACGATGATGTGATGTGTGCGGACGAAGGCAAAAACTGATTAAAAACAAAAGAAGAAAAAAAAAACAACCAAACATGAAACCCAAAACAAACAAAAAAAAACAAACAAACAAAAAAAGATATGAAAACAAAGCAAAGTATTGTGAACACAAGCAGAAGACGAAGACAATATATATTTACCGAAGCGAGGGAAGAGATGATGCTGATGATAATGAATATGCTCACGCGTAGGGTGTAGGTGCTGGCGAGTGTGAAAACGATGAAAAGAATCAGAAGCGGCAATGTTTAAACCAAAACAAATGAAGCAACCAAAAAAAAAAACAAAAACATTACAAAAAAAAACCAAATCAATACAAAATGTTACATATGCACTTATGCAAATTACCATCCCAAAACTATTCTACAAATTTTTGGGGACAACACACAACAAATGCGAAAGTAGAAAGCGGAACGTTCGTTACCATGTAAGACAAATGACAAATTAATTACAAAACACACATACACATACACACAAACACACACACACACACACACACTGTTGCAGCGCACCGTGTTTGGTTTATCCGTTTCGACATCCATCGACTCATGTTGCTAGGGTACATCCCGAGTATGTACCGCCGGATACTGGGCTGGCTGTACCGTGTATTAATCACTAGAAACTATCACCCCTTTCTTAGCCGCACCTTAGCAAGCTAACAACATATCAAACCGATGGCTTCACGTCACCACAAAAACAAAATGGCGCCAGCCAGCTGTATCTACTGCTGCAGCCTAAGGGTTGGCCAATAACCGTCAGCAAAAGACTGCACTATCCTAGTACACAGTACCGCTCCATTCTGGCGGTTGCCGACCGAGCCGTCCCACTGCTCGACTAGCTTGAATTTTACATCTTCCCGTCGGAACATATTGCAAAACAACAACAGAACAAAAAGCCCTCCCACGGCACGGTAGTCTTAAAAATCTTAACAATGCACAAAACAAAGCGAGAAACAACATAGAGGAAGAAAAACAAAATCATGACAATAATAAACATTTTAAAGGACGGTTTTTTAATAGCGGAAAACAGGACGATCCTCGTGGACGAAGGCATGGCGCGAAAGGTGCGTTTAGAAGAAGAAAACAAAAGATGCATTGGTAAATCTTTGGGTACGCATTTGTTTGTTTGATTTATCCCTCCCTCGCGGTCCAACAGTCAACCGGTTTGAGTTGCCAACCTGTTCACCAAAAAAAAAAACACGCTGGGACAACCAACGCGATGCGCATCAGTGAAATGTTAACGTAAGTTTTCTATGAAAACACATAAGCAATAGAAAATGACAATATCTTATATGGCGGAAGGCCACGGACGGGAAGTGCGAATGCTGCCACCGACGTACGACGCATAACCGGCGCACTATTTGTTCCCAGCACGTTTTTGTTTTCTTTCCTTCTTTTATGTTTGTTTGCCACAAGCTTTGGCACGAGTTGATGTTTAGCAGCATAACGTTCTAATTATTACTAGTGCGTTGCATTCATTTTGCTGCTTGTTTCATTAAAGTTAAGCAAACAAAGCACGAAGCAGAGCAGAACGATCGTAAGAGAGGGAATGTTTCGATCGGTGAAGGTAAAATTCAAGCCGACAACCGATAAACAAGAAAGAATATTCAAAACATAACAAACAACACACATGAAAGCGTTGATCGATGTCGGTAAAACAAAACGGATATTCCGATACGCCAACTGGTGTACACTGCACACTCTGTGTGCTTAAGCGTAAGCGATTGATGAAGCAGCATATGAGCATAATCTAAAAACACTAAAACCACGTAAGAGAGCAAAAAAAGAGAGAGAGAAACATCACTTGTTGCGCAAATAATTCACCAATAAAACAAACAAAGCTTACCAGCAACATGGGAAGTAAATTTTAAAATAACAAACAAATAAGAAACTGTTTAAAATGGCAACAAAACACACACCAAATGCAAACACAGCAGGCACAACAACAAAACACTAGGCTTCACAATAGACAGCAGTGGGGGGAAATATAGTGGCCCCCGGAGGAGGGAAACATCAACTAAGGTAAGAGGGGAAGATAAACAACAACAAAAGAAGAAGAAACAAGTTATAGTCAATTTTCTAACGGTTCGAACTGTCGAGCGTCGTCAATCGCGACGTAAACGTCAAACAGCAAAACGAAGCAGAAAGGGAAGAAGCAACCAGAAGCTGTGAGCCACTAACCACTAACCCGGGTCTGGGTCGGGTCTGTACAGTGAACAGTGACAGAACAATACGCCCGAGTAGTAAACAAAAAAAACTGTGCAGCGTAAGCAGAAACGGCACTACGCGCTCGCACAGTAGCGAACGCCATCTGGCGGGCAGCAAAAGATTACTAGCCTGTAAGTAAATTACCAAACCATAGATACGTGTGGATGTGCGTAAGTTCTTGTATGTGTGCGTGTGTGTGAGTAAAAACATGTTGAAAGTTACGCAGCACCACTGATTACCATCATTTAAATGACAGCTGATAAATAACAAGGATGAACAAGGTACTTAAAGAAAAGGTAGTGTTTTTGTTTCTTTTATTTTCTAAATCCGTTTTTTTGTTTCTTATCAATAGAAAGCTTGTTGAACAGTGGAGCGCCGTTTATCCGGTTGTCCCATTATCCGTGCCATTCAGAACACGTACCAACTTCATATCGTACCATGCCATTTTTGTTTGGAATATATGTGTCATGTGGTGCATTGTTACCCGTTCGTACTTACTAATGAATAGGACGTACACACATCAAATGACATTTTTTATTTTGTAATATTAAAGCTACAGATGCACGATCTTTCTAGAATGCTTTAAAGTCAATAAAAACATTAAAGTGCATTACAGTTAGCAATAATAACGAACCTGAGTTAACCTTTTATCCGTGTGGTTCGGTTATCCGGCCACCATAAAGTCCCGACATGCCCGGATAATCGGTGTTCTACTGTATTACTGAATAACTTAATATCTGTCATAACAATGATCTTTCTACATACAGCTTTTAGGCTAGGTTTTTGAAACAGCACACACACACAACACATGCACCCGCACGCACACACACGCTCAGAGAGGAAAAAAAACGCATACACCCTTGAGTCGGATTGGTTCTCAAGTCTCGCGTGTACCTTTCGCCCGGTAGAAGGTAAGACATTTTTTACACTTTTACTCCTACCTTCTACCGGGCGGTACCAACAGGTACCAACAGCAACCGGGTTGCCTCCGACATTGGTGGGATGGTGCAAAAACCCGTCCCTAATACGGTGGCAGCCGTTCACTACTGGCAAACGTCACCAGAAAGACGCATGCCAATTCATCCATGCCGATGCGTTTCGTTTCGTTTATCCTTTTTTTTTCTTTCACCACCCCGAACCGTTCAACATGGTTTCCCTCCGACCATCAATCGGCAGCTAGGTAGAACGCACCGGTACCGTGTCAGATTAGCGCACGCGTTCTATCCAAATGTAGAACTTGTTGTATTGTTTATGCTCCGCTAAAAACAAACAAAAAAAACTACTATCCCTGTCTATGCTTTAATAGGTGACGTTTTGAAACGGATCTTACGATGGATGGAATGTAAGGATCTACATAGACAAACACACACAGGACTACCAAGTGTAGAAGTAGTCACTTAAGAAAGGCCTCCTAAAAACAGAAAAAAGGGGAAGGTAAAAATGAGATCGTTCGACGCTACTGAGAGGTCTAACAACAGCTTACTTAAATTTGATGATTTCATGTTGATGTATTATTTACTGATATGTGCTACTTTCGTAGTTTGTCTAATTTAATTTAATTGATTTTGAATTAAGATTTTAATTGTAGTAAATTCCTTAACTACAATAAACTACAACTTTAATTGTAGTAAATTGTTCCTTAACACAACATTTTAGTTAAGATGTAATTTGTAACAATATTAGATACCCACATGCGTGAAATAGAAAGGCCAATGCTATTTATTTTTGCTTGTTTTGAATTTATAAACCAAAATTCCATCATTTATGTAAAACTCGCAGAAGCGTCGTAAGACATTAGCTAACCGTATGTACGTTACACCACATCGCATTGTGATCAGAAAAATATCATCTACACGGTGGAACAGTGTGCTGTACGATTTACCATCAAAGGTTAAAGCAACAGAAGAACAAGGAGTAAAGTTAAAATGCTAAAAGAGATAAAATAAACACAGCAACAAAAGAAAACATTCCCCTACAAAAAGCCCGACACGTACACCACAAACAAACACAAAAACAAAACAACCCAAGAAAACAACAAATGGCAAAGGAACAATAAGATAGAAATAAAGAAGTATGGAAAAACTTGCTTTCAAGTGTTACATGGTTCGTTTCTTTGCTCGAATGTGAGAAAAATAGGTATGGTATGCGATTAAACAATTATATTTCTTTTGCAGGAGATCCTTTATTGCAGTGGGCTTTTATCCAGGGTTTGCAACATAACCGTGCGAAAAGTATTCCCATGCGCCATAAACTGCGCCGGAAGGTATGCAATTCAGTGTCTTCCATCGCAGGTTAGTCGATGAACAGCAAGCAAAGTGTACAGCTGCAAAAACTTCATATATCACACCGAAACAGACATTCCGCCCGTAACACACTATTTAACGGAAAGCTTCCGAGAGAAACAATTTGCTACAAAAGATATATACCTTCCTGCCAGATGGTAAGCAGTAAAAGAAAAAACAGCACCGTGATATACGAGCACTTAGTTGATGTCGACTTTTATGTCGACTACCCATCACACTGTCGTGAAGCAGCGTGGATAAAGGTGTATCTTCTGCCATCCTGCACCTTCATTGTTTGGCATACATTGCACATTCCAAAAACGCGATAATTCCTCTATTGCTACCTTCCTTCTCACGCTGTTTGATCATCGCGTATAGCAACATACACACAGGTTTCGCATATTTTCAACGCATCAATTAGTCATCTAATTACACGGCAATTAAGCATGAATTATGTTGGCACGAATGCTGATTTGTGGTGCACATTGTTATCAACTACTCTAATTGCCATACGGGTAAGCGATAAGCGTATGCCCAGCCCAAAACCCCAGCTGCTACCATGTGGGCGGGAATGTAAAGAACGCGGCCACATACTGTGCTGGTTTCTTGATGGGATCGGGTTTATCACACGACCTGTATTGAAGCTATCCTAGGCTTCCGAGAGAGGGTATAGCGCTATTTTGAAGCTGTTGGCACTGCTGTCGCTGACCCGTACCCTTTATCCCATCAACCGCAGACATTGCGTTTGTTGGGTGGAAAAGCTGCGCCACCGTACGCTCCGTCAAGCAATCACATCGCGCCGGCGAATCTGCCAGATCTGTTTACCGGGCATTGATCTAGATATGCCCGAAAGGTCGCATCCTCATCAACCCAACCGCCACTCCCAAAAACGTTTCGCTTCGATGCGATTTTCAATCAACGCTTTTTTCTACCCCTCCCCCCAACATTGGTCCCTACCACTTCCGCTGGTGGTCTCTTCACACGCACACAAACTGTTCCCTGTTCCGTTAACCAAACTCGGCCTTTTGGCCTTGATTTTAACACGAGCACACATTCTATCTACCTGTAGGCTTATCTTCTGATTTCATTCTCAGCGAAACGGTGTACACCGGGAGCACACATCCGTGTGCTAGCGAAGGTTTCCCATCCGGCACGGCATGATAGGAAAAGTTGGAAAAAAGGATACCGAAAGAAAATGAAATCAACCAAGCAAGGGTTGGAAGGGGGGGGGGGGGGGGGGGGGGGGGGGGGGGGGGGGGGGAGAGAGACGAGTGATCAGGGCGTGAGAAAAAGCCCACCACCACCAGACGTCAGACGGCTTTTCCCATGAACTTCAACACTCGACCCACGAACGTTACGCATGGGCTGACAGTGGGGATTGCACAAAGAACGCACCTACCGCATATGGAAGATGGGATAGGCCAGCAAAAAAAAAAGTTCCGATTTAGTCCCGGAGACTACTACATTCGTGTAGCCTTGCACAGTAGGGCAAGCGAGCGAAGAAGAAAAAATCAACCCCAAGTTGGTGAAAAGTTTAATCTCACTGACAGTATTCTTAGCCTTACCGCACTCAACTTCCAACGTATTGCTGGATAGCCTGGAAGCCATCGTTTGCCGGATCCCCGGATCTCCGGATGATAAAGAAAAGGAAAAACGCTCCACTGTGGATACTAGCAGCCGGTTTTGGGCATTTCTTGTGCACAGGCATGCTCGAGATTGTGCCATGTGTTCGATTGTCCTCCTGGTACCGTGCCTCATAATCGATGGCGACAGTCTGTTGCTATAACTGGTTTTGTTTCGCATTCCATCGTCCATTTCCACAGACCACACGATCAACTTAACACTAAAAGACAGAAAGACTAGCCGGAAAGGTTCCCAAGGAAGCACAGGAAATGACAAACTCTCTCTCTCTCTCTCTCTCTCTCTTTCTCTCTCCCACCAGAAAACGAAGAACACTGCCGGAAATGGTACCATCCTTTTCGGACAAAACTATTCTCCAGGTTTTTGGGAGCGATTATAAAAACCACATCTCACAAGAATCCCGGGTGCCAGCTTAAACTTGCTCCCCTTGGTTACGAGTGGTCAGTTCGGAAAACTTTGCCAACCCTGGAAACATCCAGGCGAGTTGCAAGGGTGGTTTGCCTAATTCCTAGAAATAACATATTTGACGTCCAAACAGTTTGCTTTGAAAATGTTAGTCACCATTCGAAAGCTTCAGACTTTCGGTCCGGTCGGTGCCCAGGATCGTCGGTTGGTTGGTGAGGACATTAGACATTAGTTTTATCGTCGTTGCTAAAGTCAGGAAACCATTCCGTAAAGCGCTTATGATTCATATCGTTTTGAGGAGCATTTTGAGTTTGTAAGTTTGAGCGAAAATGTTTCACCGCTGTCGGGTGGGTTTCCATCGGTTGTGGTTGTGATAGTTTAGCAACGCAAAACTAACCATGGCGTGAACAGAAACAATGACCGTAAAAAACAAAGGATTAGGAGATGAAAACATATTGTCTTTCTGCGTAGCAAAGATCGGCAAATGTTTCCTTCTCGCTAAAACATGCGCTAGTGCATTTATGAATGCATTTATTCCTGAGCATTAGAATGGTTTGATTTATATGAAGCCGTGTAGATCGAAAGGATGCCGACGGAGCTTTCCGGATCGAAGCTGCAAAAAGTATGGCGTGCCTGGTTGCATTTTAATCAAACCCGTAAGCTCTGGCGTCCACACGGGTGCCACATACACTTAAAGACAGGCGTCTGGCACAAGCACCGGGCCGGGCGTTTTGAGCCTCATTTTATCTAAGGCCCGGCTGTAGGGAACATGTTTTCCTAGAACGAGAACACCATTACCCGGATGACCGAACGGTCAAGAGTTGTTTACTCACTACCGAGGGCACCTTTGAAGCAAAAACTAACAAGAAACGTCCAGGGCTAACTCAAGCAAGCCTGTTCCTAACGAAGGAAAACCTAACGCCATAATGAGACGCTTTGCCCGGACGACAGCAAACCTTAACTTTTCGTCCCCCACTAGCCATCTTCTGCTGTCGTGGCGCATTTCTTACTCCCTGGCCGGTAGGACTGTCAAGCGCAGGAACGGGAATACATTAGGAGCGTTTTTAATTTCCCTGCAGTCTCCGGGCAACAGCTCCCATAACACCGTTCGGAATGCCACTGAGCATACTGCATTGAAAATCGCCAAGTCGGAGAAGAAGAAAAAAACATACCCCACGTCCCCGAAGCTCCGAAACCCAACCCCGGAAACACCCGCAAAAGCCCAGAGGCAGCGAAAGATTAATAAAAATTAAAATTCCACCACTCGTGTTGCTCGTAACCGCAGCCAGGCACAAAGGGCTCCCTCCTCCACGGGCCAATGGCTTCCGCTGAAAGGGATTTTATCACTTTTGCTACCGAGACACTCACGGCGCAACCACTCGTCTCCCGACCGCAGTCTGCCCGTCCCATGTCCCAAACCGGTCGGGAAGTTTTGTTCGACTATGCTCGCGTACGCGAATGAAGCGAGAAAACTTCCAACTTCCCGGCAAAAGTGGACGCCCAGGCCAACGGGCACTGGGGAACCGTGGTACAAAGATTAAAAGCTTTGAAACTTTAGCAGCTGCCGGCGTGTGCAACGTTTCGCTTTGTGGGATGAGAAGTATGGCAAGGCATGGAGATTTGGACTGCCGTCTGCAAATGGTTTGTTCGCTCGGTACGTTTTGACTTCAAACGAAACGTGGGTATCGGTGTCGAAAGTGTTGCAATTGCAGCTGGCCACCATTGCCGCCTTCGAGCATAAGTACCTGGGGATATGAACCAGAGCTCTTCTAACGAGCGTTTCATTTGGAAGTTTGTTTACGATTCACTTGTGCATCTGCGTTTGATACTCATAAATGACGGATATTATAATGGAAACGATAGAATGATTGTATAGTTGGCTTAAATTAACACTATTAAACAACCTTACATTAAACGCCTGAACTTATGCAATTCTTTTAACAAAATGTATTCATCTTGTTTGCGAAAGAGACACTTGTTTATGGCTCTACGATCTACTACGATCGTATAAGTTTCGTTTCAAATTCGCTATACGGAACGCATATCGTTTCCGATCCTATTTAACAACTGTAATGAGAATGAATCGGTATCAGAATTTATTTCTAAATGAAAAAGTAAAATTAGCTTTTAGGCGTAAATAGTTCAAAACTAATAGGAGAAAAGAAATATTCGCGACGTTATTTTACACTATCCCGTGCTGGTCGGAAACCAGTTCACGATCGAAATAGCGTTCGGAATAGCAACTGGATAAGGGATATGACATTTGGAGTGTTAATTTCACCCAACAAGAGACCCGCATCAAAAAGAGCTCCAGTCTTCCTGCATCAACTCTCTAGAGATTTCAAGCCTAGTAGCATTGATATCAGATAAAGTATGAGGGGAGTTTCGCAATTGATCGACCCCAGAGACCTGTAAAGACAATTCTATTGAAACACTTCTATGCACTCTCAACACAATCCACCCAAGTTAAGCAATTTAAGCTCCAAGCGGCACAGGATTGATCCAATGAAAAACGGAAATAGCAGCAGTGTAGTATTGTTAGACACAAAGAAACAGTAAAATCAGCTGTAATATTGAGAAGGTTCTCATCATCATCTCGCATATCTGATTGATGTGAGAATTGAACGAGAGCTTAATGACAACAAATCCCAGGAGTAATACAATTTTGAAAATTCCTTCCTGGATGAAATAATACTTCCCACAAGGGCGTTGGTGTACTTGGCAACGGTGTACTTGGCATGTTGGTGTACTTGGCAACGGCGCTAGGTCCTAACACGACCGGACCGGGTTCTCAAATCCCATTCGGACCGTCTCCCGTGTATGTATTTTATAATTCTTTTGTTACCAACATGGCCAAACGAGATTTCTGGATGACTAGAATGAGCACCAAGACACAGGCCACAAAGGCAAATAAAACTCCTATGACGCTCCTACAACGCTCTGATAACCATTATGTTCTATTATTCAGTGACGGTTTCTACCAAACATTGCATTTTATTGCTAAAAGATTAGAGATATTGCGATTAAAATAAATAAAATATTGGTGGTACAAGTGGTTATTTTGTTGAGTTTCGTAAAATCTGATTAACCCGAGGATTATCCGATGTCGTGAGATATTTAATTCAATACAGCCAAGTGCTTGCTGCAACTGAATATCTTTCCAATTACATTAGTACTGGAACAAGAGATATAGATTTAAAGCCGTGAGAAACTTCTCACATACCCAAATAAATCGAGAAGATCCTTATCTACCGTACAGCAGAAAACCTTCCATTATCTAATTAAACGAAGATATCACAAAGCGGTTAATTACGAACCGAAAGCACCAGACACCAAGGGCTATGGTGTCTCATCAGCTACAGCCATTCGCGTTTATCCACCAGCAGTTCCGTCCCTTTCTCGAATATATCAATTCCACATCGAAATCCAACTCTCTGATGGTGTCAAATTTGCACGCAAACTAATAGCCCAGCAAAGTGCAACAATCAACAACGATTATCTGCGGTATGCTGGGCGTATCGGTACGGCATGTGTGCCGTCCAGTCCCGCTACCGAAAAAGCTTATCGAGAGGCTTACCACCATTTGTCCTCTTTAGGGACAGTCGTTTGCTTCGGTTACTCCTTGCAAGATTTTCGACACCAACAGCCCGGCACACTCCGGCACTGCTCTATGGGGTGTCTTTAATCCTTGAGCGCCATTAAAACAAACGACTCGTGTCGTGTCTGTACGCTGTACGTTTTGAGGTTCTTGAACCTGGTCCAGAGCATCGAGTTAGAGGTGTGCTGGTCCTGTTGCGACGTACCAGGTCATCTTTCTTGCTTTGCATAAACGGAGGTCACAGGCCATTCATTGGCAAGCAGTACCATTGCCAGGATCTTGTTAATGGATATTGCGTACAGTTCCAGCAACCCAGGGGAATGATCGAGACGCGTCGAAGCGGACAATTCCCTTGTCCGGCATACTTCCGGCACTGGCTTTCCTTTCATTAAAGGCCCCGCTCATCGCTGCTTAATTTTCATTCTTTTCTCAAAAAAAAGATGCTAAACGACTAAGCACCCGGATGGTCGTATTTAAGCACAGAGAACCATTCTCCAATCACCATTTCCTCTTGGGCACAGGTGAACGTACAAATAATTATCGCTGCTACACTTATCGGTTCTAATTTATAGATATAACCCCCACCAAAATGACCACTTGGGAGAGAAAGGTTCCGTCCGGTGCTTCTCTTTAGCTGGTGGCCAGATCGGTCGCACCGTGACCCGTAACCGTGGAAAGGAATAACCAAAGCACCGAAACTAGGTGGAACATCCCTGGTGGAATATGTTTTTGATTTATCTTTACCACGCTTTCAGCTGACTCGTGTGTACGGTGTACTGGGCGAGTCAGCCACCCAACTCCGGGCACTCCGGGAGCGTGAAAGCGACGACGAACGTGTCCGTACGTACAGCTCCAGCGCACCCGGAGACTAATGGCTTTCCGGGGGATAATTTCGAAATTATTTTCTCTATTTCCTGCCACCGGCGTCACACCTGCCCCAAACACCGCTACCACGCAATGGTTAATGGCTAAACAAATGGTGCAAATACTCCATTCCGCCCCAGGGTAACTTTTTTACATACGGTGCAGATTTATGTTTCATATGACTAAATATCCCTTCCGAACAGGGTACAGCGCACCAGTTTAACGACAAGCACCGCCAGTGGAAACCATAAAGCTGATGATGACGGTGGAAAGACGGAAGCCAATTTTCATAAAAATTCAAATTTGCCTCCATTGAATTTGGGAACCATATGAAAGTGGAACATTTGCCATTTCCTGCAAAACGTTTCGGGGTTGCCTCGGTAGCATTTGTTACCTCACATTGGGCACGTATTTTTGGGTGAGGAGGTTGGTCTTGGTTACCGAAAAGCAAGCCCCAAAACGAAGAAACGTTGAAAAACTATACATTCGAGCAAGCCGTTTAAGAGCGCGCGACCCGGACCCGGTCGTCGGTTTATGTGTGCAAGCGTACCTTACATCAGTTTGACATTTCGAGCCGCATGTCGAACGAACTCGGGCCACCGAAACGGCACGGCAAAACGAGCCCACGTGCACAAAAGCCTATCAAGAGCGGGCGCCCCAATAAAGAGTTGCGCCCAAAAGCGGATGGAACATTTCTCGAAGGCACTTTTCATCGGAGGCAGCCCTTTCCCATCGGTGCGGTGCGGAAATTCCATTCTAAAAACTGGAAAAATAAAATCACAAGTGCAAATAGCACCGTCGTGCTTTTGTACGGTGTCTTGAACGAGAAGAATGTGCTCCATTCCACCCAAGTGGGAGGGCCGTACCTCCTTGCCGGGGTTTGTATAATTTTCCTGCCGATTCAACCTGGAATGCTGACGAGTGGATGTAATTTATTGTTTTTCTTACTTCATTTTTAATTGTCAAATTGTGCCTTTTCATCATTTATAACGCCACTCGGGAAGGTGCTTACCATGGCAACTAATCTTGGCATGCATTATGCTACACAGCGAGTGATTAAACCCTTGTCATTTTATAATTATGATGCCCTATTCGATACACTACACTGAACCATCACCATGGTGGTGGTAAAAGATGATTAGCAGAGGCTTTTCTTGGATATGATGATGATAACTTCCTCTCCACATATTTGCAAACACATGTTGACTTTTATTCCCTTCGGAACGGTCTACCTGTCGGTGTTATCTTTTAAATAGTTAAAATTACACTCTCGTTCATGCTTCAACATAAGCTTCAAGCAATAAAGCTAGTAATTGGTAATCATACAAATATAGTATACCGTATACATTCACTGGTTTGGTGTCCACATCTCGGTTTGAAAGAGTTTTCATAGAGTTCTCCATATTGTATAATTGACATTGAGATGAAGGTTAAATTAAAGAATTAATGAATGAATAAGCACTGTATTGCACAGATTCTAGCAAGCTTTCCTGCCACATTGTTCGATGCATGTGGCGAAACAACAAGCTGGCTACATGGAGCAAACTTTGAAGACATAAGTTCCTAAGGAGTCTAGGAATAGCCAAAGCAGTGCCTGAAAGTGAAAGAACTGTGTGGTCTTATTTTGTTTTTATTACACCTTGTTTAAAATAAGGAAATTCATAATCATCAACAAGATTTCACAAGATGAAATCACATACTTCTTAGATAAAACGTTTGAAGTACCTCTCATTACATATAATTGGTAAAGTATAATCCAATTAAATTCATTAAAATACCGTCGATTATCCGTGCTCATTCTGACTTGACTCTAACCTGATTTATTAATAATGTCTGACGTATCGTGTATTTTATTACTTTTCGTTTGAAAAGAAATATTTAGTTTGAAATTATAGAATAAAGTGGATTATTTAGTATTATTTGTGAATTGCCCTTTAATTACTGATGACTTTCTGTGTACCTTATTAGACTACTTTCAAGTTTGAGAAGTACCTAGTTCACTGGAATCCAATCCAATGTTTAAAGCTAATCGTTCAAAATGGACCATTGAACTATGAAGAAGAGGTATTAGCTTCTTCTTACTAACATGTCCAGGACATCATCAGAAAGTTTCAGTTTCCAGTATGCTCAGACGCGAGGGAACATCTTGATTTGTTGCAGCTCAACAACCAGATCGTAATGGTAAAACGTAACTTCCAATGCTTTAACCGCATTAATTGAAATCATTTTGCAATGCGTTTTATGAACACTTCCAAATGAAGTGTTAAGTAGTCACTTTATAAGAAATTTCGAAGAACTGACGCTTTTTGTAGTTTATACTATCAAATAGATGTGTAAGAGTCCTGCATAATGTACGGAAGAAAAATGTAACTTCAAAACATAATGTGATGAAACTGAAGCGTTCCAATTGAAATTACTGGTCCGGTAGTTCTAGTGCTAACAACTGATCGGAGTACTCCTTTGCAGCAGTGTATAGCCAGGTTGTCAGAGTGCATAAGACGTTTAAAGAGTAGATATAAGTAATTCACTAGAGTTTCAAATGTTGTCTAACGTGCCTCAGAAGTCATCTGCTTCCTGTGGACAAAATATTGAATCCTACCTGCTGTAATCTTCTTCAATAACACATTTATTGTCTCAATGATGTAGGAAATGCACACCTCCGGCAGAGGCAAATGCTCTCCTGAAAAGCTCCCACATGTTATCACGTACATTTCTTCCACCCAGCCATAAAGAACAACTTTCATTTCAGGTGTTAATGCTTGTCTTCTCAACCTGATCAACCAGTCCCGGTAGCAAAGACGATGATTTGTAAAAAGGACTTTTTTAACCAATTATGTTTAACCTTTTCCATCAACACGGGCACAAAGCGGTGGTAAAGGGTGTTAAACTTTCGCCGTACCCAGTGCCCAGACCGACCGACAATCGAATGGTGCCTGAAGTGACAATGTCATATCGGGCCCGGCCGGCACAACTTTTCGCCCCGGGCTCCTTAGCACACGTGTGCGTTGCCAGCATGTGGCGCACATAAGGTTGCAGGCGAAGAAATTATGCAAATGTAAACATGAAACTATGTAGATTGTATTACTTCCGGTGGGAATAAAGGGTGGGAAACGGTGCCGTACGGTGCTGTCCAGGCTCAAGGTGAAACTCTAAACCTCAAAGCCCGCGTGGAATGTTGACCACCCGCCCCCAGGACTGGGGACTGGGATGCCACCATTTGCATCAAACCCGAAGCGCTTTCAACCAGCGAATCGCTTGTGGCAAGGTGCGAAAGGCTCCGGGCAGCAAAGCAAATTGTTTTTTTTTTTGGTTTGTTTTTTGTTTCTCTTGGGCTGTCGATGAATTTGGGAAAGCATCCGTTCGTACACAGTTCGATAAACTTCTAAAATTCACTTCCACAAACCGGACGTTCAGGTATGGGCCAGGCACACGCAAACAACACCGCACCGGGAAGCGGATAGTTTATAAACCGGATAAAAACATGTTTGCATAATTTATCCCGCTTGCCAAATCTGCTTAGCTGGACAGGGATTGGAACAGGGCGGACAGGGCAAACGGACGGTAACGAGTGGGAAAAGGCCGAATAGCATAGGGAGAGCAGTGATAAAAGTTAGCCCACCCACACTGGAAAGCTTCGATTCGGGTCGGGTATCCTTTTACTACTCGCATGCTAGCGTCACATACCGCAAAAGGCTGCACACCATAAGCAGCCTTCTGCGAAATCTATGGTTTTGTTTGAATCTTACGTAATGATAAAAAATAGCTTTTACGTTTGTCTGCAATATGTTCGTTTGGTTCGAACGACCCTGGGAGATATAATATTCACAATAAAATATTTAAGTCTTAGAATGAGCTCTCCGTCTGTTTCGGTTCACAAATATTTGATTTTTAATTTTACTAATATTAAAAACCCGGAAAGGTGGAATGCAAATATATATACTAAACATGAAAACTCGTACAGATTTAATTTTTCAACAAACAAATAAAGTAAAATCAATGAAAAGGATAACATAAATCAAGTTGCCGTGGTGAAATCGCTACTTGACGATAGAATGGAGCACATGTACTGTGCATTGCCTACCTTCAGGCGCTTTTGTCGTTATGTCGACAAACTAGCGTTTTGCTTTGCAGACGGTAATCAGCAAATAGTCGGACACTTTAGCAAGTTCAGTTCACCATCTTGTAGCGAAATTTAGTTTAATATGTAATTGTACTATATAAACATTTATTCTTGTTGATTGTAATGCATTTATTATCATGAAGCTTACATGATTTATTCTTTAGGTTGTGTTTTCAATATATTTTTTTTACGACCCAATCCATAGTCAAAATGATACAATCTCCTGCTTTCAACACTTTCAGAACGCTTTCAGTTAATTAAGGATTTGTTTTATCTTTTGCTGCATAAAAACTATTCCCTTGGCATCAAGAGCTCAGTTGTTCGAAGGAAGGTTGATCTTCAGTAGCTCTTCGGTGTTATTATGTTCATTTCCAAACCTTAAATCATTCACAAACATTTAAAGTACATTAACAGTTGGTTCTGTGGTGATATTGATCTGAGCTACTTATGAATACTTCATATTTTGCTGAAATTACTTTCAGTGGTATATAAGTCGTTTTGTTCGTCCATTACACGAATCCTTTAAATCACATACGACATCAGCAGCATAAAGCGATAATTGGGTAAAACACTACACAATCAATTTATTTGACTTTTTATTGCCTACAAAAAAAACATCCCTGAATCCCACTGGAACAAACCTTCGGTTTGCCGTTCGCATGCCCTAGAGCAACCGATCGGGTACCGGCAGATCACAGATCGCGTTATGCGACGGTATGGCAGCAACACCGGCCAGCGCAATTCCGACCGAATCGGAAATGGACGTGACCATCATGGCGTACTCACGCCTGGCCGCCGGCACATCCGTCTGGATGCGATAGAACGTGTTGACGTAGCCGCCACCGCCCAGCAAACCTTCCCACAGTATAAGCACGAAGATGATCCAGATCGACGGTGTGAAGTAGTACACCGCCTCGAACGTGAAGTACACCACGTTCAGGAACTGGAACACCGCCATTATCCACACGTGCCGGAACTGGATGAGATTGACCGAGGAGCGTGAGATGAACACACCGATCTGATAGATCACCTGATACCAGCGATACTGCTCCGACTGTGACAACCAGATGCCTGGGAAGTACACCAGCTCAAACTGTGGCAAATGTAGAAATTTAGAAGATGTTAGTCTTATAACAGTCTTGCAACATACGGCTTGTCCCACCTACCAGCCCTTGGTTGATGTAGTACTCTAGCAGATACACTAATATCAAAGGAATCATGAAGATAAACAGCGACGGAATGTAACGTATCCGTTGATTCCAGTTCTCGAGCGGCCGCTCATCCTCGGGCAGCGTGTTGTAGTCGATCTCTTCCGGGGTTTCCTTCGCCGCCTCCAATTCGGCCGGTTTGGTCGTATCCTTGTGGCGCAACAGCAACCAAAAGGCGGCCGCTTCCAGCGCTGGCACCACGAGCATAATGAGTATCGTAGTCTTTGGCGTCAGACCAAGCCCGGTCAACCCGGTGTATGAAAGTGACCCAGCAATACCGGCACCACCAGTTCCGGATGACCAGGTGGAAATAACGTTTCTGCGAAAGTAAACAAAAAAAACCCCCGAAAGATGGTACAGTCAACCCGCGGCAATGCAACAAATGGACACACTCGTTACAGGCGCTCATTAAAAACTAATAAAACGGCGCTTGTTCGCTACTTACTTGTTGAAATACGTCGCATACGCAAGGAACGTGGCTTCGCCGAGCCCGGACGAGAACGAGGTCGCTATTACGCCGACGAACAGCACCCATTCGACGGTGGCAAACGCTGTCAGCAGAAAGCCGGCGGCGGCTGCCGCGACACACAGGAAAATTCGAACGCTACACCACGGGAAAACCATCGGCGAGCAGAAATGGACAGAAACAACGGGAAAGAAACACAAATTGTATGTAAAAGCATGATGAGAACCGGTCCAGCTGTACGTACTGTTTCGCCAGCGGAAGGAACGATGCAATCGATTTGACGGCCAGCGCCGGCAGTATGTCTGCGAGTAGAATTGCACCGGTCGAGAGCTTGTTGCACGGACGTGTCTCATAGCCGAAGGTAACGTCATCGGCCCGTGCCGTCGTGTTGGCCGCACCGTAGTCGTGCTGCAAGTGAAAGCGAGAACAAAGCGACAAAAGTTACATGTAAATCGGGCGTTTTTCCAACCGGCCGGTCGTCAGATCGACAGATTGAGCGAGCTGGCAGAGGCGGGTGTTCGGTGGGAAACATCGCCAAATGATAGTGAAACACACGCGATGCATGCATGCTGCTGGTCGTTTGGCTTGACGAGAATGTGTAGGACGCTGACTCATTAAGCTCAATAGCGAACAAAAATGGCCGGTTCAAAGGTAAAACAAAAACAGAACACCCTTTTAAGGTGGTAATGGGGTTGACGCGTGCCCATGATGAAGTTCCTCGCTTTTGAAGCACTGCTACTGAAAAATAGACCGCTGATTTTGGATGGTAAGAGATTTTACAATAAAGTAATCAATTAAACAACTCAAAAGATGTGCAATAAATTTTGATGGCATTGGAAAAAGAGAACCAACTATTAGTGCGATATACGTCAGTTCCAGAGAAATTATAATATTTAAATGAATCTTGAAAGTCTTACAAAATGTGAAACAAATATTCAATTCAAGTAAATTGTTGCATATGACTTTTTTGCTTTGAATATTGAATTAAGCATATGAATTTAACCAGAAACCTTCCATAAAACACAAACACATTCTTATGAAACTGGTTTACTCTCTAATTTGGCTTAACGCTTAACAAGAAAACAAATAGTCAGCTCTCGGTAAGAACGCGACGAGCCTCAAAGGATACGTTTCGAAGACCTTTTGGTGATGCAAACCGTATAGGCAGACCCCAATTTCAACGAGGCTTTTCAGTAATATTAATTAAATCGTAATTATGCAACTCCCTTTTTTACCATCCAGTGTGGTAATCTTTTGCTAGCGAGTTTATTCGCAATCTACGACACCTTTTCATGGCACCAAAATATACAAAACAAAGGGGCATTAACATTAACCCACGGATGAGATACACTTATTCCCAGCAGGACCCATTAGCTGCAGATGCACAAGAGCTACGTTGGGTAAGGTTGCCCCAGTATGGGCGATCCGCACTCCGACGATCTAAACAGAAGCCGGTATAAAACACCTTTTGTAATTTTATCGCTGCCGGGGTATCGGTACCGAGCATAGCAATTTTAAGAGCTGGATTTCACCAACGCTTACCTCATTACACCCTAGGCTATGGGTGGACGAATTTTTTAACAATAGACCATTTCGAGGGCTGCTTTTCATGTTGCGAGTTTTGAAAGCTTTACTAAAAGGCTCACGCTGGAAGAGCTGTCTTTGGAGAGTGGACATGAATCTTATCAAACAACCACAAGCCTCAGCGGACTTGTCAGCTTTGGCGTCATGTTCAAACTACAGAGATAATTGTGCAAACGAACAAGCTGGCCAGAGTTCGCCTTTTGCATTGCTAACGAAGAACAAAGAATAGCAAGCCCTCAGTTAGAAATTGGTTTATTTATTTTAAAATGTTTGCAATTATTTTTAACAAGCAGTGGGTTTTAAAATGAATCGTTATGTTTGGATATATAAAGAAAATGTTGCATATTTTCAGCTACTAAATTGAGATTTATAAGTAAATTAAATATTTTCATATTGAGATCATATCCTGTTCCAATTACCTTGAGTCGTTGGTGGTTAAAAGAAATTGACTGTTATCACATGTTATTGCTAAAGTGTTTTTAGCCTTTGAAGTTTAGTCATGATATTAAATATCAAGAATGCTTACTTCATGTCCATTTCCAACTTTTTGGTTCAAATCGTTCGTTTAACGTCGGATACAACCATTAACTTTGATGTACCATTATGGTACCATGCTGAAAGAATGATTCAATCATACGATAGCATTGATTGTAATATTTGAAAGGGGGAAACTATATTAAGATGATATACTTCAGATTTCCAATTCCTGTCAAGTCGTTAAAGGATGTCCTCAGCAATTACCATAAATGCGAATGGTCGTGTGGCTGTTTTGGGCTATTACTGACCTTTACCGCAAGCCAGTTTCTTTCGCTCGTTCCATTGTGAGTATATAAAATGGTGTTTCAAGCATTCGTATCACATTTCATCCATTTTTTCACCCATTCTAGTTCTCGTATGGCTTGTCTCTTTGGGATGCAATAAATGAGTGAGAGTTCGAACAATTTCCATTCCTTTAATACTGCGTCCAGACATTTTATGTAAATCCAAATTTTTCCAAACATAACAAACTAGCCAGAAAATATAATCTTTTGAACAGTTTGTTTCAAGAGCTATTAATGTCACTGATCAAAATTAGTACAAACATCTGTTATGATTACTATCCTTCATCCTCTTAAAAGTAATAGATCCTTATCGAAGCTACTACAATGACCAAGACGCACGATACTATGAATGGAACAAGGAAGTACATCCTTCAAACACCTCATAGATAATAACAATCAGTAGCACGAACACGCGATGGGGTAGTTTTATTCAATTCAATTTACCAACTTATCATGCCAATCTTAACTTCTACATTTCAGCCAGCTCCTTCATTGCTGCCGCTGTTGTAATCTTATCATGTTTTAAAACCATTCGCGCTACATATTGTACTCATTGGAACTTCCCTTTCATAGCCACCGAAGCATTAGACAGCAATACAATTATTGTGATCTTCAATTCGTACTGAGGTGATTACTACCGAAGAACCGGGTGCTGCGGCTATAGTCTTGTACATATTCGCTTCTATTTGCCTTTATCTCGTTGCACCACCCTCGTAGCAGCAACTGATAAACACTGTCAATCGTATCCATCGGCTGATAGGCCTTCGGACACGCTCGTCGCTTAAACCTTCAACAGTAGGAGTGACCATTTCTGCTGTCCGATCACGCCTTCGCACTCCTATAGACGGCACGGGAAGGTCTCGTACCGTCAGGGTTAAGGTCCGGTTATCATGGAGGACGGAGATATTGAGAAGGTAAAGAATTGGCTAATCAATCATTCAGCAGACGTATCGCGCCATCGTACTTGGCAGTGCACTAGCCAGGTATGATACCATGTGATGATCTTCATGGCAATCCCCCACAGCACACACACACACGTGTTCGATATTTAGTAAAGGGAGATTCCCCGTTTTAGCCAGCTCATCGACCCACTAGTACGTAAAACCCTTCAAAGCCGCTGCTACATTCGTTTGCCGCTTGTACCAAGTCGATCGATCAAAACAGCTGCGAAACGTGCACGTTTGTTTGCAAATAAAGCACGACACGCCTGTACTACTACGTGCACCGATCGCATAGCTGTGGCAGTTGGAATAGCAAAACACTCACTCAAACAGACGCGTGTGCGCGAGTGACCGGCGCAACAACAGCGCTGTTGCACCGAAGCCCATCGAAACGCTTTCACTACTCACCAGCATTGCACTCTTGGCGTGATCGCCACCTTCGCCCTCCAGCTCTTTGAGAATATCGTGTGCAGCTGTCAGCATCACCACGTAGCCGTAGTTATTGCACAGCCCCAGTATCCAGTAGGCCACCAGATCGCGCCATAAACCTTTGTCTTTCGGTGGCGCCTGCTCCGGATCATCCTCCGTCAGCGGCACAACCGACGGAGACGATGCTTCACCGATATCGGTCATTATGTTTATCACACCGAGGTTGTTTGGTTTCTTTGCTCGGGCTCAGGGCACTTTGTTTGACTTTTTCCTCAACACACGCTTGTTTCTGGACAGTTGCTATCAGCACTACACAAACACAAATAGGCGCACGCTCGCATAAACAATTTATGGCTCTTTTTCCTTTGTTACAAGGCTTTATCGAATACTGCAGCTGCGTAGAGAAACGCACCACTAGCAAACACTTGCCCTATTTTGCCCGAAACCCGACGATTCATCGACGCGTTCAACAAAGCAGAGTCGAGCCCCTCTGCCTTGTCGTTAATGACCTCGAAGGTCGTTCGCGGTCAGCCACTCGCGTTAACACTTTGGATCAGCAGCAGCAGCAGCAGCAGCAACACCAGCACGCGCAATCCACTCAGACCGAACGCACTCGAGCGACTAATAAACGACGCACACACTCCACCGACTGTGGCCAATTCCAATCGAGCAGGTCCAACTGATTTTGTCGCGAGTCACACGCACACACTGTACGTCGATCGGACGGACTGAGACCCCGCATGATTAAGCGGCCCAGCCAGGCAATGGACTGTGTGGCCGTGTCGTGTGGTGAGTTACAGACGTTCGGCTGATGATTGGTTTCGGTTCAAGCAAGGAACCACAAATTATTGCCAATTCTTTCTTATCAGTGAATTTAACCGCTGCGAACATTTACGCGTTGCTAAACTGCGTTTCTTCAAAGGCTGGTAAGAAAACACGTGGTGTTCCCAGTGTATGATCACAATCGCGCAATGCGAAGATGCGCAAGAGGAAATTGATGAAAAGACCCAAATTGTGCAGTGCTACAGAAACTGACGGTGAGCTATTAATTCTATTCATTTTTTCCTTTTTATTACATGTTCGGTTGCATAATATTATTATTTACAAGATGTCATTATGATGATGTTTTTTTATGAACTATGTAAAGTAAAAGTTAACCAAGAAGTATTTCGTTATTTGAAAACAAATGCAATAAAAATATTGTTGCTTAACTACGTTTAGCATAACGTCCAACTGCTATTTAAAATTAGCAAATAACGGTGCGTAAAGATAACTTAAGATGACAAATTTGAATGATATGACCAGCTCCCATGCCATCGGCAATTATGAATATTGTTACGTGAAGTGAAAAATGTAATACCAAGTACGTAGATTCGATCGAATGAAGCAAAACTGGCATTTGCCGTTTAACTGTCTAGAATAAAACATATCTATGATCACAGTATCTGTTAAATTTGTCGTAAAGCACACTAAGTTGTTTGGATTACGGTGACTGATGAGGTCGAAGAAGAATGATCATGCGCAAAATAGCAAAAGCAAAAAAGATACAGAAGATCGGCTAATTCGGATAAATTAAGACCATTGTTATGTTCGATAATGACTTACGCAACATATTGTATTAAACATACTATATTGACACATTTGCTGTTTATAAAGTGAACGAGTTATAAAAATATAACGAAAACATCGCTGGAGTACGCTATTGAAACCAAGTCTTTAGATTGTTGTCGTGCACTGGGCGTAAAATATCCACCTTATCTTCACAAAGTGACACTTAGTGAACTTGTCAACGTTCTAACTTTTGATGGGAAACCTATTTAAGTTTATCTGGAAATCGTTTAGTTGAGGTATTCTAACACTGCCACTTAATTCTCCAAATATTACACCATCACAAAATCATTTACTTCTTGAAAATTTGAATTATGGCTTGATTCCTGGATCGCTTCCAAAGGCGTAGAGTTTTTCAAACAAGAAATCCAACATCTGCCTGAAAGGTGGCATACTTTCAAAACTTTAAATATAACTTTTCGCCGACACAGAGAGTGAATCAAGTGAGTACGGCGAAACAATTACCTTGAGGACACATTATTATCCTTCCAAGGATTTTATTACTTGAGGGTGCTGAACGAATTCTCCAAATTTGTTTACCTTTATCCAACTTTACTTCAATCAGATTTTTCTTTTAATAACAAATTTCCATTAATGTGAATCACTTTGGGTAAGCCTGTTATAAATCGTATGAATTGTTTCCCATTCATAATACACCACAAAAGCAAAACACAAGTACAAAACAAAGTACAATATTTCTTTGTTTGCACTATCATACTAACACCGCTTACTACCAAAGGCTGCGTGAATGAATAGCTAGACAACAGCGTAATAAATATGCTCAAGCAGCATGATTTATCCTAAAGCCCAACAGCCCAACAATCGCCCATTCAGCGGTGAAAATAATTAGATTCCTTTTCCATTGATCCAAACCGAGCAGCAACGTTTGCGTGGATCCTTTTCACCAGAGCGCTAGCGCCAGCGCGATAACAAATTGTACTTAAACTCCAAGCGAACTCCGGGCGTGCAGTTGCTCGGTGTGTATTGTGATATCAACATGCTCAAGCACCACCAATTTGCTTCTCGTCGGGATTGTCATTAATTAAATTCTTTACCTTTTTTTCTCCGCGCCATTCGCTAAATGTCCGTCCGTGATGGATCAGCCACCGGCACTAGAACGCACCCTACACAAGTCTGACGTGACATGGTGTAGGCGACGACGTTCCCGACTAAAGATTTCTTCGTTAGGCTCACCTTGAACTACCTTCTCTCACTCTTCAACTTCGTGTCCCAACCATTCCCAACCACTTTATAAAATACACCGGAAGCGAACAAAGTATGTGAAAGCACTGCTTGGAATTTGCATGTTCCCGCCTCATCGTCCCATGTCGCCGGTGCGTTGTCGCATACAAAAGTATGCAAAACTTGCTCTCTTTCTCTCTCTCTTTCTCTCTCTCTTTCTCTCTCTCTATCTCTCTCTCTCTCGTTTCTCTCTCTTTCTCTCTCTCTCTGTCCTTTTGATAAACCAGCCACACGAAATGTTGCACGTCATTGGGATGCATTTTTGTTTTGTTTTGTTTGCTTTCTCTACTTTCGTGCATTTTGTGCAACTCCAGCACTGCACCACAGTCGCTAGATACGTCCTCGGCATACGGTTTGCTTGTTCTTGGTTGGCCACATTCAGCGAAACCGACATGCCTATTCAATGCGGAATGTGCTACGTCTATACACCGGCACACTGGAGCTAAGGTTTTAATGCTCCAGCCCCGTTTGAAGTGCCCGCCGGAGGTCCGGAGAGTGGCAGTAGGGCAAGGCAGAGGACATGATGCACATACCCAGCATCAGCTGCAATCTTCTTAGCGAGAATATTATTTCCCCTGATTGAAGGTGGTTACCGTGCCGTACCAGGGGGCTAGGCAGGGATATGTAGTCAGTTTCGATATTCACTTCACTAGCCACCTTTACTATTGCCATGTGACATGTGTGAGCGTTGGTTGACTCGTTGGTACTACAGTTGCCAGAGGAGCAAAACTTTTACTCTGCGCTGCGAGGAAGACATCTCCCACTCGTTCCGATCGTTCCCATGGACCCCAAACCAACTTCTAGTGCCACTTCAGGCAAGCGCCAGTTGGGGATGGTTAGTGTATTTTTAGCACACTCGCTGGCCTTCGAGAGGATTTATTTGCGTGGGTTGAGTAGACACAGGGACACCGAGCGAGTATAATGGAGTGTGGAAAAGTGTCCCATAACTGTTACAGATCTTTTTTCGCCGAAGGAGAAACCACGTCCGTCGCACTACGTCATAATCACCAAGGCGACAAATGGCTGCACCTTTTTTGGTTTAATTTTTATTTCACATATTTTGTTCTCTACCGCGTGGTAAAAGTGTTGCCGGAAGTTGTTGCAGCTGTAGTTACATACCGGTTGCTGGCATTTAGTTACAGATGCCATGCAGGATGCCACTGGTGAGTGTATTAAGTTTGAATGGAAGCGTGCAGTTTGTGGTATCACAACCGCACGTGGTTTTATTTTTTTTTATCAACCATTCTCATTAAAATTAATTAAAGGGAAAGTGATACTGTGAAGCAACCAAACACAGAAATCGTATGAAACCAAAAGTGGTCTTTTATCCATGTTAATAACTGCATATTCATATTCTAGTCATTGTAAGAAAATGTTTTGTGCCTAAATGCTTGCTTAAATACTTAACAAATAAATGAATCTCTTAATGAAACATAAATTAGGCGAAATAAATTAATACGCACAACTACTTAGTGTTGGCACAGATGTCATGTTCTAGATGTTGATAAATTTCAAGCACTGTTTACTACTTCACTTTTTATGGTTAATGCGTATTTCGTTGTAAGCGAAGATAGATGGAATATGGAATAGCTGCAGGTTTATTCCTTTGAATTTCTCCAAACGTAATTCGTCTTTGTTAATTACATGAAGCTTTTAATGGTATGCAGCATAACTTCATATGCACTTCAGTTTGACCGGAGGGAACAGAAAAGTTTTTTACTATCAAGCGCAATTTAAAATACGTATGAAGCTTCCAGCACCAAAGATGAGCGCCTAAAGGTATGCAATTTATGTAAAGATACGCAAGCGTTCACCTTAAATCCTTTTAAACGTGATAAAAATGTGTACCTTTTTGTCGCTTTTTAAGAAGTTTGAACTAGCAGTAGACGATAAGGAACATCAAAAATTGTAATAATAAAAGTATAGCCCACCTTTAGCTGCTGCAAGTACCATAACGGTCTAAAATGCAACAAATCATCTTTAAATCAACTTTAAACTATTTTAAACACTAAATAATGCTATAATCTCGAGAACAGCAGACTTTAGGCCACACGAAATCTATGTAAAATACTTAAATAAGTTAATAGCTATTATTAAATAATTAACACAAGTACGCTTGTGTGGATAGTCATGTTTAATTAGTAAAGTTGGATTTGGGAACAATTTGAATTGCATTAATCAACATTACCATAATATGTGGAAGTATTATTAAACACTTTTTGAACCCATAATGACAATAACATGATTAGAAATTACATTTTTTTTTTGTTATTTTAATTCTAGAATGAGAAATAGAATATTGATCTAAATGTTATCGAATGGTTTTTGTACTATGTTTTTAAAATATTTCTATCCACATTCAATGCAAGGATCAACGTTTTGTTTGCACAATTTCCTCCAGAATATGCAATCAATGTAAAATGAACCACGCCCGTTTAATCTCTCCGCTTTTCGCGATAGTAACTTATTATATTGAATATCGTACAGAAAATCAACAAAACCCATCGAACGTCGAATAATTAGAAACATCAAATACCTTTGGGAGATTTCCAGCGCATTTACTCGTACGCATTTGCAGAATAGAAATTATTAATATGAAACCGGTACCGATATTCCGGTGCGAACTTTGTTCCTATCCCCCATTGCTGCAAATTGGAGCGTTGGAATCCAGCACACAGGCATCAATATTTGGTTTCATGACGCTAGAGTGCTCTGGTTGCAAATCTGGATCAAGGTTAAAAGGTTCTAGTTCGCACTACTACCGGATTGGGCGTACCGTTTCACCTTACCACCGCAGCGAACGATCAAATCCCTACCGGCAGATGAACATCGAATGTAATACGACGCTTAGTATGCATTTTTAATGAAGAAATATCGTAACGCAAAAGGATGCATGCTTCCCATGCAGCACACCTCAATCAAATGCTTCTAAAACAGCGTGCAATAACCGCATGGTTTGGCACCAGCATCAGCATTACAGTGGCGCATTGCCGATAGGGAAAATTTGAAGTAATCCAATTAGGCAACGAGAGGTATATGCGTTTGGAGAAGATTTTGTAATTAAGCCAACGCAACCAGCCCAATATATATGTATGGTGCTGCCAATTCAAAATCAAAAGGGGCTGGCGTTGGTTGATTTTTTGTGAAACGTTCTGTAAACTAGTAGCTTAGAAATGATTTCTTAAAGATTTTGTTTCAAAATAGATCTTGTGTTAATGCAAAAGGAACTCTCTCTTACAATTCGTGTTTTTCCGAAAAATTTATTTGATTTTATAGATGTGGCTTGAGGAGAAAAATATACAAAAAATACTGATGTAGTAAGCAGGTTGAGAACTAAGCCTGGACACAAACCAAACCGAAATTTTCCCTTTTAGGTTGTTTTTTAACATAAGCGTTTTTAATTTGTGTAGAAGAATGTTACGACCAAAAGAAATCATTCATGTATAGAATAAATTCTATCTTTGATTTTATACCGACCTAATAACTTTGCATTTATGTACTGTGTATTATTTCATCATTTTTAAATTTCATTTAGAACAACGAACCATACGTGTGCTAAAAACTGGCTGTCTCATTTGAACCAATATGTCAAAATCCGAAACGTCAAAGCATGTCTTGTTCCAAAACCTGGTTTTCGATGAAACGTCTAAACTGGGAAAACAACAAATCATCTTTAACCCCACAAATCCGTGTTTCGTCGGTCATCTATCCTGTTTGTTGCGATTCACTGCAAATTTGTTCAAAATTAATACGCACCGTTGCGAATAATTTAGTATCTCGCCCGTTAATAAGGTTCTGGTAAGAACATGTCTCGTGGAAGTAGTGCCGGATTCGATCGTCACATTACGATCTTTTCACCGGAAGGTCGCCTGTACCAAGTTGGTATGTATCGTAATTAACCTGTGCTAGCCATTTTGGAGCATGTTTAATTGATTCTTTCGTTCGCTTCTTTCCAGAATATGCCTTTAAGGCCATCAACCAGGAGGGTCTAACGTCTATTGCGCTCAAAGGAAAGGATTGTGCAGTGGTAGCGACTCAGAAGAAAATCCCAGACAAGCTGATCGATCCGGCTACCGTGACCCACCTGTATCGCATTACCCGTGAAATCGGTTGTGTTATGACCGGTCGCATCGCGGACAGTCGCTCGCAGGTGCAACGGGCACGATATGAAGCGGCCAACTGGCGGTACAAGTACGGTTACGAAATTCCGGTCGATGTGCTGTGCCGCCGAATGGCAGACATTTCGCAGGTGTACACCCAGAACGCCGAGATGCGGCCTCTCGGTTGTAGCATTGTAATGATCGCATATGATCCCGAAAACGGACCGGCTGTGTACAAAACAGATCCGGCAGGTTACTATTGTGGCTATCACGCAATTTCGGTCGGTGTTAAGCAAACGGAAGCCAACAGTTATCTGGAGAAGAAACTCAAGCGTAAGGCCGACTTTGGTGAGGAGGAGACGATCCAGCTAGCCATCACCTGCCTGTCCACCGTGTTGGCAGTTGATTTCAAGCCAACCGAAATCGAGATTGGCATCGTAAGCAAGGAAAAGCCTGAATTCCGTACCCTGACCGAGGACGAAATCGAGGTTCATTTGACGGCGATTGCTGAGAAGGACTAAGTCGCCGCATCGTTTCTTTCTTTTTCCATGGGAAATATTTCTACGCACGGTGGATTGCTGGACCTTACATTTGTATTTCTTTTCCATTACATTCAAAATAAACACGAATTGTAAGAAATTACTTATGCTAGTTTATTGTTTCTTGCTGGGAAACAACCGCCTCACTTGCCTGCCGCCGTTGCCTGTGGATTGCGTAGCACAAGAATCACCGAATCACCGCGCAGGAACATCTTCGAGATGAATCTATCCTTGTTCACGGGCTTAACCTTCTTTTTGCCCTTGCCGGTGCGCGGCACCTCCGTCCACATTTCCTTCACGTTCTCCAGCACCATGTTGCAGTGTCGATCGAATGCTTTCACGCGTCCCAGCAGTTTTTTGTTGTTGCGACAGTTTATCAGTACCTGCGTGTTGTTTTTGACCGACTGCGTTAGCACCGAAAGTGGACCGGTGTTGAATTCTTCCTCTTCCTGTCTGGCCAGCTCCTCGGGGGTTAGTTCCGATTTAGGTTTCGCCAACGCCCTGCACGCGAATAACGGATGGAATTAGTAGGTAAAGCATTCCATTGCCAAATGTAGTTTTAAGATACTTACATTTTATAAGGATCAAAGGATGCTTTTCTAAACTAACAGTGCGGGATGCGCGGTGCTGTTGGTTTTGCGTTTGTTTGACAGTTACGATGGCGTCCAGCCGCCATCGATTTTAGCCGCCCGTGCCAATGACAGTTCGTGTAAACAACCGTCCGTCCGTTGGATGAGCTTACTTGGACGCGTACGGTTATTTTGTCATCCAATGTTTCATTCATCGAGTCAAGCAAAATTACACACTTTAAGGAAAATATAATATATTTTAAGCACATAAAGGCAGGATAAGGCGCACGCATCGTTATGGAAAAGAGTTCACAAATTAACCAATGAGTGTTTTCGTTTTCGCGCCAAGCTCTTCAGACTCGTGTGAGATATCCATGTTTGTAGAATGGTAGTGATTCCATGTTCGTCAGCTGCTTGATCTTCGAACGCTCGAGCGCTACACTCGGCACCAGATGGCAGTTAGAACGTCTGTGAAGTGAAAAAGAGATTAAACACGTGGGCAGATCTGATCCTAGACCAGTAAGGTAAGCGACGATTCTTACTTATGGATGGGCTTTTCCTGCTGACTCCATGGCCAGGTTTTCTGGAGCTTGATAACACGCTCCAGCTTTTCGATACGCGATCGCTCCTCCTCACTTATTTCGGGTTCCTCGGCAGTGTCCGTTTCATCCCACGACTGTCCATCGTCATCCTCCCCACGGCACGGTAACGTCTCAAGAACTTCCGATTCATCGAACAGAGACTCCAGCGTAATGGCATATGGTTCTTCCTCCGTCACATTGCCATCCTCGGTCGCTTGATCCGTTGCTGCTGTCGTTGTTTCGGCCCCGTTCACAAACTCGTCCATTTCGTCGGCCGCTTGTTTGGTGGTGGCTCGCAACGTTTCCGGCAGCTGCCGTTGTAGCTCGGGCGGTGCAAATTTGGACAAAGTTTGCGTGAGGAAGCTAAGCGTTGCCTGTATTTGCATCGGTATAACGCTGATTTCGTTGAGCTGCTGTTGCATTTGGCGCAGCTGCTGTTCCACCGCCAACACGCTCAGGCTGTCGCAGGAATCGCAGGACAGCGAGCGCTGTTCGTGTGACGACATCGAATCGAAGCTGGAACGCCGGCTATCACACGGGACTGCGGCAATTCGGGGGCGGGGGCGAAAAGAAAGCACACAACAGATAATAAGTCGATCCTCATCCGATCGGTCCAAAAAAACATGAAAAAACAAAGGAACAAAGAAAGGTGTATCGAAAAAAAAAGAAAAACGATTTTATTCAACATTGGAACAAATCGAGGTTAAGTACAGTGATCCAAGAGCAACAACAAGCTTTAACAAATCATGGTTCGGTTTCGTTTAATACAACTCCCCCTAACGACCTTGCTGGAAAATCTGAGATAGTCTGTTATTTACTCCCTAACAGTAAGTGTACCTGAATGTGTGTATGTGTAGTGTGTGTGTGTGTGTGTGCGTGTATGGTTAGAAGGGAATCCACTTCCCCCTGTCTAGGCCTCGGCACTAACTTCCTCCGGTATCGGTTCGGCCGGTTCCACCGCCGGTGTCACCTCCGACACGGAACCGTCCTCGGACGTTTCACTGTCCAGACGCGTCCGTGGCGCCACCTTCGCGCCGCCCTTGCCCTTGTTCTTCTTCTTCTTCTTCTTCGGTTTCGGAGCCGGGACCGGGGGCTGTTCGTCCTCGTCCTCGTCCCGCCGGGAGCCGGTCGGTAGCGACAGCATCATACGCTCGATGTACTTCTGTTGCTCTTCCGGCTTTTTGCGCGTTTCCGTCAGCAACCGGCGTATGTTCGCGATCAGCTGCTGATGCGGTGCATCCTTACCGTACAGATCCGGCGGTATCGGTGGCGGTGGCTGCTGCCATACGATCGGATGCCACACCTTGCGCTCCGGTGGTTGCGTCCAATTTTCTGTCCCATCCGAACGGTCAGCCAGCAATGTATGGGATATTAGACGCGGTACCCATGTTACCAACCAGCCCAAACGTCAGCCAGAACGAGGTGAAAAGTAGTACAGAAAAGTTAGTATTCTGGCCCTTTCTCCCGCGCCAAACCCTGGCGGTGTGGAGAAAGGGCCAACTGGACAAACTTTGGACAGTGGGCAAACCATTAGCACATACCACGTTCGTCGGATTTAGGTTCGGGAGCGGGTTTGTTAGTGACATCGGCCGCCGGCTGCTGCTCATCATTACCTACGAACTTGACCTCGCGCGTTTCCTTCGGTTGGCCCTGCTCTTCCGCTGTTCGGTTCTTCTCGTCATCTCTGGAATGGCAAAAGTAGGGAACCACATTAGGGCAACGAATGACTCCCGATTCGCAAGGTCAAATGTTCACAACAAGTGATCAGTGATCAGAAGTGATCAGGTGGAATGGTTGTAGTCGTTACGTCGATCGCAAATTTTACGCTTTGAATATTGATGCATTTAATCGGAATTACCCATAAGAATAATTTCTGCAACGCAATTACAACGCCATTCGCGAATGGTTCGCCGCCCCGCACTAATGGTCGTGTGACGTCCGTGCAGCATCTCATCGACCAGAGTTAATGTTTTTGGCACAACTCAGGATCAAAATAGAACCGCAATGAAAAGCAGAGATAGCATTAACATGGTGACCCGTCGGTTGGGGGTGGGCAGTTGACGGGTAGGATTGAACTACGATCTACCTCACAGCGCTACAGCCACATCGATAAGAGGCCGCGTTTGCGCGATAGCCCTAACCCCCTTCCCTTTGGCCGTTTATTGTTTTGTTCAGCACGGCCAACAGCCATGGCCCAAAGAACGCAAACGAAAAGCAAAAAAGTTATTTCTGGTTCAACGGTTGATGCTAGTGTGCGGATTGCTGGTTGGATAACTGGCCCGATCGGCTTTTCATGTCCCAATGGATATCGTTTGGCAAGAAAAAACAACAGAAAGGTGTGTAACTGTGACACGCATCAATTTCCTGCTGGGACACAAACAGGTGACAAGTGACGTCACGTGCTACGGTGTGTGTCGTCTCTACCTGTTGATGTTTTCAAAATGCTTAAGGTTCGTTGAACGAACTCCTCTGCTATAGGGATGCTCGGTCAAGGATTGTTGTGATTGCAGAATATCGTCGAGTGGACAGACTCGATTCAATCAATAACTGACAATTTGGTCAGTTTACTAAGATCTCTATACTACTATGTTTTAGACGTTAAGTGTACTGAAGAATATAATAAGTCAGTATCCGAATATCCCAAGGACTCTTGACTTTTTTTTCTGTGTGTGTACCAACCGTAGCGGTAGCCTTCATCTGTAACTAGGGCACCAAGGGAGACAATTTCGACACCCAATCCCTCATGTGCAAGCACGATGTAAGTAATCGGTTTAGTGCGATTAAGCGCACGGGATGGTTTACCATCGGCGCGACCCGCAAAGCAAGACTAGATTTTCACGTAAAATTTCCGGTTATTTTTATCAGCCAAAATAATCACTCTTCACTCTTCGGACACACACAGAAACGGCGTAATGGCTGTAAACCGGGAGAACCACACACGGGCAAGACGCGCAAATGCTTCGATTCGACGTTGCTANGACGGGTAGGATTGAACTACGATCTACCTCACAGCGCTACAGCCACATCGATAAGAGGCCGCGTTTGCGCGATAGCCCTAACCCCCTTCCCTTTGGCCGTTTATTGTTTTGTTCAGCACGGCCAACAGCCATGGCCCAAAGAACGCAAACGAAAAGCAAAAAAGTTATTTCTGGTTCAACGGTTGATGCTAGTGTGCGGATTGCTGGTTGGATAACTGGCCCGATCGGCTTTTCATGTCCCAATGGATATCGTTTGGCAAGAAAAAACAACAGAAAGGTGTGTAACTGTGACACGCATCAATTTCCTGCTGGGACACAAACAGGTGACAAGTGACGTCACGTGCTACGGTGTGTGTCGTCTCTACCTGTTGATGTTTTCAAAATGCTTAAGGTTCGTTGAACGAACTCCTCTGCTATAGGGATGCTCGGTCAAGGATTGTTGTGATTGCAGAACATCGCCGAGTGGACAGACCCGATTCAATCAATAACTGACAATTTGGTCAGTTTACTAAGATCTTTATACTACTATGTTTTAGACGTTAAGTGTACTGAAGAATATAATAAGTCAGTATCCGAATATCCCAAGGACTCTTGACTTTTTTTTCTGTGTGTGTACCAACCGTAGCGGTAGCCTTCATCTGTAACTAGGGCACCAAGGGAGACAATTTCGACACCTAATCCCTCATGTGCAAGCACGATTTAAGTAATCGGTTTAGTGCGATTAAGCGCACGGGATGGTTTACCATCGGCGCGACCCGCAAAGCAAGACTAGATTTTCACGTAAAATTTCCGGTTATTTTTATCAGCCAAAATAATCACTCTTCACTCTTCGGACACACACAGAAACGGCGTAATGGCTGTAAACCGGGAGAACCACACACGGGCAAGACGCGCAAATGCTTCGATTCGACGTTGCTAACCGAACCACCTGATGTGGTTTCCTGCTACCCAGTCCCGGGGAACTAATGGGGAACAGTTTCTGGCGCTGTCCGTCATTCGCAACCGACAGTAACGACAACAACAATAACGAGGGACACAAACATGGACGCGTGTATGAGTTTTAATGCTTACTTTGCAACGATCATCTGCAGCTGTTCGCCAGCCTGTTTGATGACGGACTGGGCGGTGGCGAGACGCATGGCCGACGCATCGGCTCCGTTTATCTTCAGGATCTGATCGCCCAGCTTGAGGCCCGCCTTCTGGGCCGGGCTGCCCTCGGACACCTGGTTCGGGATGAGAAAGCGTTCCCGGATTACGCGCACGGTCAGATCCTCCGTATCGAACGGGATGATGTTTCGCTTGAACTTGGGTCGTTTGTAGTAGTCGGGTGCTTCGTCACGTTTCTCGTTCGTTCCATTGATTCCGTCCAGTTGCTGCTGCTGCTGCTGCTGGTCACCTTCCGGTGCCACCTTCGGCTCGTCCAATGCCATCCCTAGCGTGCCACACTACACGTGTGCGAGACGTGCCTATCCCTATCGGACTTTAGTATTTGCGATGCAACTAGCTGCTCTTGAGGAAGTTAATGGCACAAACGCCCAATTCTTGGTCCTACTACTGTGACAATCAACGTAACACTGAACCAGTGAGGGACAGAATGGCCTATCCCTGGGATTCACACTGCTCGATCTTTCTCGCTAGGCAAAGGTGAGGCAGTTTTCGTGTGGTTTTGCTGCGTTTTGTACATGTTTTTGTATCGGTTTACCGCCACAGATAGGTTCATATACCAGGGCCTCCCCATAGGTTCGGTTGTGTTCGGTATATGATTTTGAAATTATGTTTCTGCTTGCGTACGCTTATGTACTTGAGCGGATAAATAATTGCATTGTGTGTGTATTTGTCCGCAGCACAGAGTGTGCTTCTGTCTGTAAGCAAGAAGATTAAGGGTAGGGAAACAAATGTGTCGAGAGCGCGGTGGGACCAGTGGATCATCTTTCGACGTGCTGTTGTTTGCGTGACATGTAATGCTTAGTGACGTCGAGATGTGTTACAAATAAATTTCGCAACAATTTTAAAGATGATTGTGAAAATAAAGAAAGAAAACCCAGCTCAACATCAACCGTCAGCTACACAGCGAGCCGGACGTCCCAAAAACATTGTGTTGTGGTTGGTCAGCTGCGCATGGCCGAACGGGTGTAATCACAACACAAGCACGATCGTGCGCATGGACGCACAGAAATACATGGACGTGTATGCCGCGTGCATACCGGCGACATCACTCAATTCAACCGTTCTAATGCTAGGTTATGTTTATCGGCTGAGAGATAGGCCGGTGTCGGTCGGAACGTGGCCAATGCTCGCGCCTGTTACACTGACACCGGCATGCACAACACTAGATCGAGCCGATCTATCGAGTTCAGCGTACGATGTTGCGCTAGCATAGAGTAGGGTGGCAAATTGGATCTATTTTTGATCACCGAGTACGGGCCACATGCCACCGTACGCACACTACATGTCTAGCCATTAACAAAAAAAAAAAAACCCTTCCTTTCGCCGATGCAGCAGTCAATACTTTCGAAACAATGGAACGAACCTTAAAATTCCAATCATGGACGACGCATCCTTACTACTACTACTACTCGATCAATGACCAGTTCGCGAAAAATACACCAAACTCACCTGGAATACGGTGATGGGCATCTCGAAGTCAGCACCACCGGTGATACGAAATCCGAGCGGATTGTCAGCATTCTCGTTCACCACCGGACCATCTCGCGACGAGACGGTCAGCACTGGAATATTGCGCTTTTCAATGACAAATTCGGGCATTTTCACGATACGTCACAGTTGTGTAACGATGTAACCGGTGATATGGTTTGCCGTATGATTCGGTCAATGCCAGGTCAGACGGGGTTCGTCGGGTCGTCCGATCGTCGTCCGAATGCTCTGTGTCTTTACGCTGCGATGGTTACGTATTACGTGGCCTACTTTCACACATGCACACCGTTTCGTAAGGATCGATAACCTATCACAACGAAATACTGTCGTCACCTCGTTCGTTTGGATCGCTTTTGAACACTTGATCCTTGAAGGCTGCAGCTGCTAATCACTCGATCGTCACTGACGGGGACTTACTTTTGTGAAATTGATCTTCAAACGGCAGCAAATACGCATCCGAAAACGGTGTATCCAACTGTGCTATCACTCAATCGTAACCAAACGGTGCACCGTCACTGCACGTGCACCATGTGCGCACCGGTAGCGTGGCAGAAACAAATCTGTCTACCGAGTGAATAATTTTAGTGAAGCTGACTCCCCGTCCATTAGATGCACGCGAAGTCATAGGACACGAAGTGAGTGCGGAATGCACTTCGGATTGTTGTCGGTAGCGAGACACACACACACACTCAGACCGATGCAACTCGGAATTGGACTCGTCTTGGGTGGAATGCACTAGAAGTCTCGCGACTGCAGAGAATGCAGAGATGCACTAGGCATGGTTTATTGACAATCGATGTCAATTCAAATCAAAGGATCGCTTTGGAACCCCAGTATTGTTTGGTTACAAAGACCCTTTGTTGAACCTTAATTTATAGGAGCACAGGGGTTCAATTGTTGGGAAAGGTAGTCTATTAAATGTTCTATAGGAGTCAGGTGCAACAAGTTTATTAACTAGACTGGGTGATTAATGTCTTTATCATTCTTGTATTTTTCTGTAGATATTATTCAAGAATTATTGTAATACTTCGCTTGTTTTGTGCTGTTTAGTCTTTATATTGCTTTTGATTTGTAGTAAATTAGTGTGACTATAATTCGTCAATGTCATATTAAGTTGATACGTTTCTTCTTCCATATGGCACTACAACTTTGGAGGGTCTGGTCCTGTCATTTCCGGGTTTTTGGTACTGTTTTTTCCCGGAATAGTCAACCTACACCTTGTTAGATATGTTCAAAGCATCTACATTTCACAATACCAGAAGTGATTTAAAAAAAAATCGACACACTGGGTATCTATTAAAGCATTGAACGACTGAAACCAGAGTTGTCAAACCCATTTTAAATTTACGTTGGAAACGTTTCAGTAAAACCAACAACATTCAAAAGTAAATTAGGATTTGAATGATTTGGTGGTTTTTATCACAACATGAACTGTAGCTTGGCGAATTTAATCTACAGTTTAAAAGAAAGATTCACGTGCGAAACATGATGTCGGCCATTAAAATTCCTGCTCCATAGCCGGTGCATGCATACGGGGAGAAATATCCTTATTGTCATCTTGCTCTTAAAAATTCGGAATCAAATAGAAATCTTAGAACTTAGCTGATTTCTCAGGCAGCTATTGTAAGGCCAGTTATGGAAAACACAACAAAAATCCTATTTAGTATGTAAATAATTTTTTGGATGACTTTGGATAACATCTGACAGAATCTTTAAACTTTGATTTGAACGTTGTCTGGGTAATCTGATCCAGGAAGCTCTATGTCTGTAATTGCACATAGTTATCTTGTAGGTAGAGTACTCAGAAATTATTATGTTATGTATGAGTCCTCCTCAACACGAAAGTACTGTGCTGAAAATATATCCCCAAACTATGACTAAATGCCTAAGAAATGAACAGACATTCCCAAGGCTTTGAATTTCATTTATTTCATTTTGGTAATGTATAATTCGTAACGGTTAGGCACACTGTAATGATTTAAATACATACACCGCTTGTGCCGGTGGTTTTCTTTTATTTAGGGCGTAATTATACATTATATCCTAACGAGTATTCATTCCTTCTCGCTTCCAAACAGTTTACCTTACAACATAAAATCGCTCGGATCTCGTTCAAGCATTGCCCGTGCTGCTAACATCTGGCTCGATCATATCTGTACTGACCTCACCGAGATCCTTTTCCTGCTCCATCAGCTCATCAATGTATTGGTCCGCTTCGGCATCCGCCACCGTCGGTTCCTGTGCATCCGATGCATCCACAGCCGCCGAGGCCGGTTCTTCCGTCTCACTCTGGAGCCGCTGGGCAGCTTCCGCTTCTTGTCGCTTTTTCTGCTCCGCCTCGAACGCAGCGAAAAACTGTTCCTCCTCCGCCCGGCGCTCCTCCTCGGCACGTCTTGCCTCCTCCGCTACCCGCTCCTCTTCCGCCTTCTTTTCCGCTTGTTCACGCTCACGCTTCAAATGCTTCTCGTACTGATCCTCGGTGGCACGCAGCTTCAGCTCCCGTTCGCGCGTTTCTTCCGCGACGCTTGGAACCAGATAGCAGTTGGACTCCCTAAAGCGTAAACAAAGCAGAGAAGGTGTCTTGATGGTGTTCCTCGTTTGTTTGCCAAGTTCCGCATGCCATAGGTGTAGAGTAACTTACTTGTAGACCACCTTCTTGCGATCATTCCACGGCCACACACCGTTCCATTTGTCGGGCTGCAGTAGAGAATTGCGTCCGTTAATCGCAAAATCACAACATAAAGACACTGCGACAATATCTCCATCCTACTTACATTTCTGTTGGCACGCAGCCGCGACTCCCAATCCAGCATGGAACGGTCGGCTTCGTTTACTGAGGAAAAGAAATCATCTTTATCAACGGGTGGGGTAGTGACTATCCTTGCGTGATGCAGGCGGACAAGGGATGGGATAGGACAGAGACGGGATGAAGTTCATGAGCGGACAAAGAATGGGCTGCTAGGGAAGGATCATCGTACCAATCGCGTCTGTACGTTCGTCAGTCTGGGCCCCCGTCTAATCGGTAGCATTGCGACTAATGAAGATGCCATGCAATGTTTACAGTGTCGTGTACTTACAAGGTTTGAACCAATAATCCACCGTCATCTCATCTTCACTATCCTCCTCCACATCGCTGCAATGGGAAAAGAAACAAAAACCGCATCAGCATCATCGCACCACTATCACTCGATCGCTTCATACCCGCTGACGAATATTTTCACCGTGCGGCCCGATTCCGCGATCAGCTCCTGTGCCTGCGCTAGCGTCAGCTTCTCCGCATGGGTGTCGTTAATCTTTGTGATGATATCATTCACGCGGATGCCGGCCCGCCGTGCCAGTCCTTCACGCTTTACCGAAATCACTGTCAGCGGTTCGAACTGATCGATGCCGCCGGTCACCTCGAAACCCCACAGATTGTCCACAAATGACATAACGCGCCGATCGAGCTCCGTCGTGCCCGAAACACGCACATGATACTCGCAGTTTTTGAACGACTCGATCGGTGGCAGAGCCATCTCCATGGCATCCACTTGCACATCCATCGTTTGCTGGTTTTTTTTTTCTCGTTTTTTGCTGTTTGAAACTCACAAAGCACCCGAAAGCGGCAGATATAATAATGCAGAAAATGCAACACTCTCGAGCGTACGGACGGGTTGGTTGAATGGCTTTGTGCTTTGGTCGGACACTACCGTTCGAATGGGTTAGCTACGGTGTGTGCATTCGTAATGCTTCTATTAAATTATCTTCCCCTCAATGTCACCATCAAAGCCCGAGTACGGTTAACCCGAGCTGCGAAGATCATCGCTTCCGATACCGAGCAAAACAAATGTTCGATCGGACGGCAATCGAAGGGGGCCGAGCGTTATCTAACGCATCCTGAGGATGCGGCTCAGTTTCGCACCGAAGCGACCAGAGACCGGGAACGCATATCAACCACGAGCGACTACCGGCAGCACCGGCGGTCCCTGTCAAGTCATCAACGTATTTTTAATTCATTTCCGATAGTTCAATCTCGTTCACGATCAAAATCGATTGTTTCGCTGCCATCGCATCGAGCTGGCTATTAATAGCCCACACTTCCCATGTTATCGAATTGCACCAAACGTGCAAATATTATCCGCCTTTCCGGTACAGTCACACCGGTGTTGATCTGTAGGGAAAGCTTGCATTGCGTGATTGTTGGTGGATACGCTAGGTGTGCAGTTATTAGGGAGTTTCCTTCCCTATGCTAACGACCGACAATATCCTTCCGTCAAGGCTTGTCGTGGGTAATCATTTAATTGGGACAACATTGTTTGTTCACGGCGCCAGATAATGTACTGCGTGGGCCTTCAACTTTGCATTGGGCGTGGGGTTAAAGATCATGGCAGTTCGCTCACAGATGCGTATTTTATTGCGTTTGTATATATATCTTTTGTTTTTTGACTTAACAACCTTTGAAGAGTTAGCTCTTTCTCAGTGGGTAGCTTGCGATAGCTCGTCCAGCAGTGGTTTTAACTCAAATTATTAAATGCAATTTTAAAAATACAAAAACATTTTTTTTTGATATATTTATTTGCAAGTAAATACAGACAAACGTCTTTTTTGTTAGTTATTAGTTATTAGTTATTAGTTAATTAAATTAAAAATGTTTCTTCCTTTTTGAATGTTTGGTATTAACTCTTTTGTACGAACCGTTTTGTTATATTTATATATTTATACATTCATTGCTTATTGTCATTTTAAAATTAAGAAAAAAAGTGTTTTCGATGTAAGTATTTATTTTAATAATGAATGTTATAAATTATTTTATTTCAATCGGCTCGGATAATTTATCAAATGTATAACGTCATCTATAATTCGCTAGAGTTAACTTTAAGTTAACTTTCCTCGTTTCATCTCGACATTTTTAATTACATTATCATTTTGAATGCTTTTAAGTGAACTTTCTTCATTCGGAAAATGTGTATTTTTTTGGTCTTAAATAGTTATCGTCAAAAATTAAGAGTTACTAGAAAGGCAACAACGAACGGGGTAAGCAACAGCTCAAAATATTCTTTTTATTCATAGCGCCCTATCGCTTGTCTAATGTCTCTTCATAGAAAATAAAGCTTACTTGTTGAGCCGGCAGGAATATCTGAGACAAATTTACTTCTAAAAATGAGAACTCGGCTTTGGTTGCCTTAAACTCCATTCAATGTTTATTTTATTGAGGTTTGGTTCATTGCTCGTGGAACACCACTGAGTTAAGCTCATCAACAACTACAAATCAATGGAAAAGTTCATACAATCTTTATAGCGATCGCAATCACTGAGATTTGCCAATGTGTTGTACATAAACAACAATTTGTCCTCTGCTTCACAATTTCGCATAAACACAATCCCACACCCGAGCTAGCTATTTTCTTTCATTTAATGCTTTCTTTCAACGCTTTCTTTGTGCTCACTTTGGCCGCATGCCATCCATTCTTGTGCGAATCACGTGGATTGGATCGTTCGGTGTTTGTTTTTTTTGTTTTGTTTTGTGGTGCACCGATCCACCACCATCGGTTAATAATAAACGCAATGCACCGTATCGTAAATGGGGTTTTATTTTTATTGTACTTATTTACATAGAAATACCAGTCTCTAGATATACTTGATAATGTGAAGGGTTCAGCTTCACCGATGGTTCTATACAATCGTGCGATAGAATGAAAACAGTTAACAACAATGGGGGCTTGAACTGCAAAAGTCCTATAGATTAAAATGAAAGCACTAAACGACCTACGTGTCGACCAACGTTAACGATACCGTCCTATGTTGCGCCCTACGATGGATGGGTGAAGATAATTGTCGTACCTTAGGCGTTGCTGATGATNGTAAGGATCGATAACCTATCACAACGAAATACTGTCGTCACCTCGTTCGTTTGGATCGCTTTTGAACACTTGATCCTTGAAGGCTGCAGCTGCTAATCACTCGATCGTCACTGACGGGGACTTACTTTTGTGAAATTGATCTTCAAACGGCAGCAAATACGCATCCGAAAACGGTGTATCCAACTGTGCTATCACTCAATCGTAACCAAACGGTGCACCGTCACTGCACGTGCACCATGTGCGCACCGGTAGCGTGGCAGAAACAAATCTGTCTACCGAGTGAATAATTTTAGTGAAGCTGACTCCCCGTCCATTAGATGCACGCGAAGTCATAGGACACGAAGTGAGTGCGGAATGCACTTCGGATTGTTGTCGGTAGCGAGACACACACACAGACCGATGCGACTCGGAATAGGACTCGTCTTGGGTGGAATGCACTAGAAGTCTCGCGACTGCAGAGAATGCAGAGATGCACTAGGCATGGTTTATTGACAATCGATGTCAATTCAAATCAAATGATCGCTTTGGAACCCCAGTATTGTTTGGTTACAAAGACCCTTTGTTGAACCTTAATTTATAGGAGCACAGGGGTTCAATTGTTGGGAAAGGTAGTCTATTAAATGTTCTATAGGAGTCAGGTGTAACAAGTTTATTAACTAGACTGGGTGATTAATGTCTTTATCATTCTTGTATTTTTCTGTAGATATTATTCAAGAATTATTGTAATACTTCGCTTGTTTTGTGCTTTTTAGTCTTTATATTGCTTTTGATTTGTAGTAAATTAGTGTGACTATAATTCGTCAATGTCATATTAAGTTGATACGTTTCTTCTTCCATATTGCACTACAAATTTGGAGGGTCTGGTCCTGTCATTTCCGGGTTTTTGGTACTGTTATTTTCCCGGAATAGTCAACCTACACTTTGTCAAATATGTTCAAAGGAGCTACATTTCACAATACCAGAATTGATTAAAAAAGATCTACACAATCGACACACTGGGTATCTATTAAAGCATTGAACGACTGAAACCAGAGTTGTCAAACCCATTTTAAACTTACGTAGGAAACGTTTCAGTAAAACCAACAACATTCAAAAGTAAATTAGGATTTGAATGATTTGGTGGTTTTTATCACAACATGAACTGTAGCTTGGCGAATTTAATCTACAGTTTAAAAGAAAGATTCACGTGCGAAACATGCCATTAAAATTCCTGCTCCATAGCCGATGCATGCATACGGGGAGAAATATCCTTATTGTCATCATGCTCTTAAAAATTCGGAATCAAATAGAAATCTTAGAACTTAGCTGATTTCTCAGTTAGTTATTATAAGGCCAGTTATGAAAAACACAACAAAAATCCTATTTAGTATGTAAATAATTTTTTGGATGACTTTGGATAACAGCTGACAGAATCTTTAAACTTTATTTTGAACGTTGTCTGGGTAATCTGATCCAGGAAGCTGTATGTCTGTAATCGCACTCAAGAGACATTCTTGAGTCGTAGGTCGTAGTCGTATGTCGTAGGTAGAGTACTCAGGAATTCTTATGTTATGTATGAGTCCTCCTCAACACGAAAGTACTGTGCTGAAAAAATATCCCCAAACTATGAAAAACTGCCTAAGAAATGAACAGACATTCCCAAGGCTTTGAATTTCATTTATTTCATTTTGGTAATGTATAATTCAAAACGGTTACGCACACTGTAATGATTTAAATACATACACCGCTTGTGCCGGTGGTTTTCTTTTATTTAGGGCGTAATTATACATTATATCCTAACGAGTATTCATTCCTTCTCGCTTCCAAACAGTTTACCTTACAACATAAAATCGCTCGGATCTCGTTCAAGCATTGTCCGTGCTGCTAACATCTGGCTCGATCATATCCGTACTGACCTCGCCGAGATCCTTTTCCTGCTCCATCAGCTCATCAATGTATTGGTCCGCTTCGGCATCCGCCACCGTCGGTTCCTGTGCATCCGATGCATCCACAGCCACCGAGGCCGGTTCTTCCGTCTCACTCTGGAGCCGCTGAGCCGCTTCCGCTTCCTGTCGCTTTTTCTGCTCCGCCTCGAACGCAGCGAAAAACTGTTCCTCCTCCGCCCGGCGCTCCTCCTCGGCACGTCTTGCCTCCTCTGCTACCCGCTCCTCTTCCGCCTTCTTTTCCGCTTGTTCGCGCTCACGCTTCAAATGCTTCTCGTACTGATCCTCGGTGGCACGCAGCTTCAGCTCCCGTTCGCGCGTTTCTTCCGCGACGCTTGGAACCAGATAGCAGTTGGACTCCCTGAAGCGTAAACAAAGCAGAGAAGATGTCTTGAGGGTGTTCCTCGTTTGTTTGCCAAGTTCCGCATGCCATAGGTGTAGAGTAACTTACTTGTAGACCACCTTCTTGCGATCATTCCACGGCCACACACCGTTCCATTTGTCGGGCTGCAGTAGAGAATTGCGTCCGTTAATCGCAAAATCACAACATAGAGACACTGTGACAATATCTCCATCCTACTTACATTTCTGTTGGCACGCAGCCGCGACTCCCAATCCAGCATGGAACGGTCGGCTTCGTTTACTGAGGAAAAGAAACCATCTTTATCAACGGGTGGCGTAGTGACTATCCTTGCGTGATGCAGGCGGACAAGGGATGGGATAGGACAGAGACGGGATGAAGTTCATGAGCGGACAAAGAATGGGCTGCTAGGGAAGGATCATCGTACCAAGCGCGTCTGTACGTTCGTCAGTCTGGGCCCCCGTCTAATCGGTAGCATTGCGACTAATGAAGATGCCATGCAATGTTTACAATGTCGTGTACTTACAAGGTTTGAACCAATAATCCACCGTCATCTCATCTTCACTATCCTCCTCCACATCGCTGCAATGGGAAAAGAAACACAAAAACCGCATCAGCATCATCGCACCACTATCACTCGATCGCTTCATACCCGCTGACGAATATTTTCACCGTGCGGCCCGATTCCGCGATCAGCTCCTGTGCCTGCGCTAGCGTCAGCTTCTCCGCATGGGTGTCGTTAATCTTTGTGATGATATCATTCACGCGGATGCCGGCCCGTCGTGCCAGTCCTTCACGCTTTACCGAAATCACTGTCAGCGGTTCGAACTGATCGATGCCGCCGGTTACCTCGAAACCCCACAGGTTGTCCACAAATGACATAACGCGCCGATCGAGCTCCGTCGTGCCTGAAACACGCACATGATACTCGCAGTTTTTGAACGACTCGATCGGTGGCAGAGCCATCTCCATGGCATCCACTTGCACATCCATCGTTTGCTGGTTTTTTTCTCGTTTTTTGCTGTTTGAAACTCACAAAGCACCCGAAAGTGGCAGATATAATAATGCAGAAAATGCAACACTCTCGAGCGTACGGACGGGTTGGTTGAATGGCTTTGTGCTTTGGTCGGACACTACCGTTCGAATGGGTTAGCTACGGTGTGTGCATTCGTAATGCTTCTATTAAATTATCTTCCCCTCAATGTCACCATCAAAGCCCGAGTACGGTTAGCCCGAGCTGCGAAGATCATCGCTTCCGATACCGAGCAAAACAAATGTTCGATCGGACGGCAATCGAAGGGGGCCGAGCGTTATCTAACGCATCCTGAGGATGCGGCTCAGTTTCGCACCGAAGCGACCAGAGACCGGGAACGCATATCAACCACGAGCGACTACCGGCAGCACCGGCGGTCCCTGTCAAGTCATCAACGTATTTTTAATTCATTTCCGATAGTTCAATCTCGTTCACGATCAAAATCGATTGTTTCGCTGCCATCGCATCGAGCTGGCTATTAATAGCCCACACTTCCCATGTTATCGAACTGCACCAAACGTGCAAATATTATCCGCCTTTCCGGTACAGTCACACCGGTGTTGATCTGTAGGGAAAGCTTGCATTGCGTGATTGTTGGTGGATACGCTAGGTGTGCAGTTATTAGGGAGTTTCCTTCCCTATGCTAACGACCGACAATATCCTTCCGTCAAGGCTTGTCGTGGGTAATCATTTAATTGGGACAACATTGTTTGTTCACGGCGCCAGATAATGTACTGCGTGGGCCTTCAACTTTGCATTGGGCGTGGGGTTAAAGATCATGGCAGTTCGCTCACAGATGCGTATACTTTTTTTGTATATATATCTTTTGTTTTTTGACTTAACAACCTTTGAAGAGTTAGCTCTTTCTCAGTGGGTAGCAGGCGATAGCTCGTCCAGCAGTGATTTAAACTCAAATTATTAAACGCAATTTTAAAAATACAAAAACATATTTTTGATATGTTTATTTGCAAGTAAATACAGACAAACGTCTTTTTTGTTATCAACCGGTTCGGTTCGATTGTTTAATTAGTTAATTAAATTACAAAGGTTTCTTCCTTTTTGAATGTTTGGTATTAAGTCTTTTGTACGAACCGTTTTGTTATATTTATATATTCATTGATATTGCTTGTTGTCATTTTAAAATTAATAAAAGTGTATTCGAAGTAAGTATTTATTTTAATAATGAATGTTATAAATTATTTTATTTCAATCGGCTCGGATAATTTATCAAATGTATAACGTCATCTATAATTCGCTAGAGTTAACTTTAAGTTAACTTTCCTCGTTTCATCTCGACATTTTTAATTATATTATCATTTTGAATGCTTTGAAGTGAACTTTCTTCATTCGGAAAACGTGTATTTTTTTGGTCTTAAATAGTTATCGTCAAAAATTAAGAGTTACTAGAAAGGCAACAACGAACGGGGTAAGCAACAGCTCAAAATATTCTTTTTATTCATAGCGCCCTATCGCTTGTCTAATGTCTCTTCATAGAAAATAAAGCTTACTTGTTGAGCCGGCAGGAATATCTGAGACAAATTTACTTCTAAAAATGAGAACTCGACTTTGGTTGCCTTAAACTCCATTCAATGTTTATTTTAATGATGTTTGGTTCATTGCTCGTGGAATACAACTGGGTCAAGCTCATCAACAACTACAAATCAATGGAAAAGTTCATACAATCTTTATAACGATCGCAATCACTGAGATTTGCCAATGTGTTGTACATAAACAACAATTTGTCCTCTGCTTCCCAATTTCGCATAAACACAATCCCACACCCGAGCTAGCTATTTTCTTTCATTTAATGCTTTCTTTCAACGCTTTCTTTGTGCTCACTTTGGCCGCATGCCATCCATTCTTGTGCGAATCACGTGGATTGGATCGTTCGGTGTTTGTTTTTTTTGTTTTGTTTTGTGGTGCACCGATCCACCACCATCGGTTAATAATAAACGCAATACACCGTATCGTAAATGGGGTTTTATTTTTATTGTACTTATTTACATAGAAATACCAGTCTCTAGATATACTTGATAATGTGAAGGGTTCAGCTTCACCGATGGTTCTATACAATCGTGCGATAGAATGAAAACAGTTAACAACAATGGGGGCTTGAACTGCAAAAGTCCTATAGATTAAAATGAAAGCACTAAACGACCTACGTGTCGACCAACGTTAACGATACCGTCCTATGTTGCGCCCTACGATGGATGGGTGAAGATAATTGTCGTACCTTAGGCGTTGCTGATGATGCTAATCGTGAAACAACCGTAGCACATGGATGGATGACGCTTGCGAAGCTTAATAATACATCATTTGGTCTTGGGAAGAGGATTCAAAGGAACCGGAAGGCTTAGGAACGGAACATTCGGGGACGCTTCTTCAGCAGGGTGATGCACACTGTAGCGCGACCGCGATGGATGAGATCCGATGAGTTGATGAAGGCGTTGAATTCGTCGGAGTAGGATGTATACGGCCAGAACGGTACAACCGGCATGCGCAGCAAGAAGATGTTTGCAAAAGGTCAGTAACAGTGCCGAATTCAAGCCGAAATTGTGGTCATCAAGCCAGCCAAACCGTGGGGAAACCGAAAGTGCGCGTGTTGGTATGGAGGGGTTTCGTTTTTTTTTCAATTTTGATAGAGGAAAACCTTCGACTTGCGAGGCTGGAAAATGGTTTCGTCTTTCATTACCTTTCGCACATCTTCTTCGGCTACTACCATCTCCGGACGCAGCTCGATGCCACTCTTCGGGGGATCCATATCGTGTACCAGCTTGTAGACGTCACTGTTCTTGATGAAGCTGAGGTCCTTCTCCGGTTTCTGGTACTTGAGGAAGTTAACCCTGTCGAGATGAAAGGAATACAACAAACGGGGCCGGTAAGGTTTTTGTGTTCATTCGCGAAGAAATCCATAAGGTAGTAGGAGTAGATTAACCATGCCAGACACCGAAATGTAATGGGGACGACAGATGGTACATACACAGTGATCACACATCACGGGGCAAAAATGTAGAATGAACGCCAAGTGCTACTTACCCCGTCCGGAGCGTTACTTGAAAAGCTCACTCTCGAACTTTTCCACCAACAGTTCGCAGTTGGAGAATTTCTTCGCTTTACTCGTTGTTCTTCGGAAAAAGAGAGAGAGAGAGAGAGAAAAGAACATGTGCACAATGAAGATGATCGGGCGCATATGAACCGCATTCGAATGGGGCAGAGCTGGAATAATGGATTTGTGGCATGCAACGTACCTGTACACGTGCGGTGACTTCTCCTTCCCATCGGCCCAATAGTAGTTCCAGAACTTTACCTAAAACATAGAATGTGCTGTTAGACAAGATGATAACGAGCGAATAGGATGCTGATGATGCTGCTGCTGTTGCGGCTAAAGATTAGTTGCGGTAAAGCATGTATGTGATGACGTACAGGGCACACTCAACAAGGGCCCAGTTAGTGAATGTTTGGCAAAAACCCGTCGTTAGTAACAAACAGCGATGGTGACTAGTGACACAAACGAACACCCGGCGCAAGGCAAACACGAAAATGGCATGGCATGGGCGCCCAATGACGCGACCCATCAGATCGGTTACCTGTCGTCGTAACCAAGATGAGGACTTTCGTAGAAGTTGCTACAAAGGAAGAAGAACATGGAATGAACGGTGCGATGTAAACATTACGCAGGTGAGTGGATGCAATAACGCGCAGTTCTCGATGACGGATGTCGGATGGACACGAACGATGATACGCAGTGCGGTCTGAAAGCTGCGGAAAGCTGAAAAACAAATCGGAACGACATTTACCCAAGCGTGGTGCCCTGGATCAGTTCCGCCTGCGAGCTGATCACTTCCGCGATGAACTGCTCGTTGAAGGCGTCCTTAGCCGTGCGCCATTTGCGTCCACCGGGCAGAAAGATCGGTCGCTCCTGCGGTGTCAGCGGCCCGAACGCACTCACCGCCTTCTTCTTCTTCTTCACCACCTGTAGCTTCAGCTCGTCCTGGACGGCGGTGCGGATGTCACCGGTCCCATTGTTCTGACTGGAGCTTTCAGAATCCTGTCCGAGGGTTGTGAGTGTGTGCGTGTGTATGCAATACACCCAGCAAAGAAAAAGCGAACAGTACAAAGCAAGGAAGACGACCCGGTAATGTGACGTGCGTCACCGTGCGTACAAGGACACGTGTCAACCGTGATCACAAAATTTGGTGTTGGAGAATAGCAATGGTAAAAGAGAGATAGAGAACGATTAGATCACTCACACGCACATACAATACAAAGAGTAAGCCATTCCCGTCAGTCGACACACAGGGACAGATTAACAAGCACATAAACTACACAGAACCCCCAGTCCCGGAGACACTACCAAGCCACCACTCCGGTGTGTTAACGACGTGTTTTTGGTTCGTAGTACATTTTATTACCCTTAGTGTGTAAACGTGTTCGAGAGTCGCATTGAAGTAATGCTGGTGTAGATACTGTCATACTAAAGCGTGTGACTAAATACTCGTCTAAAGATCACAGGAGATGCGGTATCTGCTGTTTCGGGTCGATGTTTCGCGTGTTGTATATTGTTGAGGTGAAGGAATTGTTGGAGTGTTGGTGGATGAGTCGAAGGTACAAGTCGAACGTTATTATGCTAACACCGGCTGAGGATCGATGGCTATTGCTTCCGAGCAATCCACTCCGCAGACTGCCAGCTCCTCAGTGATGCGCAGTGGTATCGTTACGTACTCAATCTCTTCCTCCTCGTCCACGTATACGCGATAGCGCTGGGACACGATGGCCCACTCGATCGTTTGGTACTTTGGCTTCTTTTCGTGTGTTGCCAGGTGGTGAGTATATAGAGAGGTTGTGGATCCAGTGTTGTTATCGTGCATTGGTGGGCAGAGGTTTGGGCGTGTAGTGCGGTGTTCAATATGTTCGCAGATTAGCACACAACAGAGCGTGTTGTTCGATTCCCATTCCAACGGAAATGTACGGTGGTTGCAGTTCGCGGAGGATACGACATCGAAGCAAGAATTAAAAGTGTCCAAACAGAGAGAAAACAAAAAACTTGGATCAAACACTTTGCAGAGAGACACTAGAATCACCCACTGCGTGGAATGGGAACTTCACTAGATTAGCAAAACGCGACAGGCGCGAGGTGTTATTTGGTACAGCTCTGTTAGAGGCAGTAGCGTGACCACTCTACTCTTTTCCGGCACTACCGCAGTATGGCAAAGCGTTAAGCACTCCGACAGCAACGAACTAACCTTATCGTTCTGGTTGGTCCACTCAATGTCGTGCTCCTTCATCCTTTTCTCTAGCTGCTCAAGTTCCTCCTCTGTGTACTGGATGTGTTCGCCTTCGTCAACGGATGAGGACTGTTCAGCACCGCTGCTGTCCGCCCTGCTAAACTCGGTCACCTCGAACGTTTCGGACACTTCGGGCACGATGCCCTCCGGTGCCGACTGTTCGGTGGCCTCACCCTCTTTCGCTTCCGCCTCTGTAAGGTAAGGTTTAAACACTTTCACTCAATAACGCGCTCGTCGTGTGTGGTGTCAGGTGATGAACTTTCGCGTTCGCGGTGTGACAGATGCCATGCGCACGTTACCGTCCCTGCTCCGAGGACAACGAGCTGAGTGGCATCTGGCTTTTCGTTTTGGGTTTATAGTGGATGCATTTGTTTTAAACTCGATCTGATGATCGATTACACAGCAACTCGACGTAGATGAACCTAAAAAGTGAGGACAAACACACACAAACACAGAGCAAACGGGTATACCTTCCGGTCGGGGTGAGATACTCTTGGATTTCCTTTTCGGTGCCGCCAGCGCGGCCAGCTGTTCGGTGAGCGCAGCTATCGTTGCCTGGATCGTGTTCGGAAGCGCAGACAGCGCTTCCAGCTGTTTTTGCACATTCTGCAACTGCTCGCGGAACTCCTCCGTCGGTTCCTCCTCGCTCGGGCTAGTTGCTTCGGGCTCTGCATCAGCACCTGCAGTGGAAGTTCCATTAGCGTTCGTGTCCATCTCCACCTCACCACAGTGAACACCATCGGAGCAGTCGTAGGGACAGGGACAGGGGCCAGGACATTCGAGGTTACCTGTCTTCGGTTCACCCAGCACGACCGGCTCTTCCACGAGCGTCTTGATCGTTTCCACCTCCACCTCCTGGCGTTCGTTCAGGTACTCGTCGTACATTGGTATCGGTTCCGGTTCCGGCTCGGGTTCCTTAAATTGGGTAGGGGTGTATGCAATCGACAACCACAGCTCAGCTCACAGTGCAACCACAGACAGTGCGTCCATCGTATGGCGCAGGTCGCTTTTAAACTCACTTCCGCTTCGCAGGCGCCGAACACTTACCGGTGATTTGGGTGGCTTGTAGTCGGGGGCAATTTTCGGTTTCGGTTGCTTCACAATTCGTACCTGGTAGCGCTCGGTCGGCGGATTCCGCTCGAGCTTCTTCTCCTCGGGCGTCTTCGGCGGCGGTCGCTGTGGCCGCTGCAGAAAGGTGGTCCACTTCTTGTCCTCCTCCTCGCCCTCCACCAGCTCGCTGTTGAGCGTCTTGAACACCTCGCTCTGCTTGAACACTCCCGCCTTGGGGATCATCTTGTTAAAGTTCACGCTGCAAGGTGACAGTACACACCGATATCAACAGACAGTCGAAGGTGATAGAAATATTGCTCCCTGTAAGATCTCAAGGGCGACGATCACACCACAACACCACCACCTACCCGATCACGTTGTGTTGCTTCAGCACTTCGGCTTCACCCGAGAGGATCTCGGCAATCTGCTCGTCGGTGATCGGCACCTCGGGCACCTGTTCGTCATTCGGCTGTTCCTCCTTCGAGTGGCCCAGCGTGCATGTTGGGCTGCCAACATTCGGCGTCCAGAACGGCTTGGGCGAGGTGTTGATGTACTCCACCTCACCCGATGGGGTTTTCTCCTTGATCAACCGTTGGGATGGCGTTACCTCGCGTGCCCTGATCAGCACATTGAGAAAAGGACATTTTACGTTAGAGGACATACATGCCTGTACCTTGCCCGTCTGGCATCGTGGTGTACTAACCTTAAGATGCCGAGCACAAACTGGTTGCCGGCGCAGGCCAACAGCTGGTGCGCATCGTAATAGGACATGTTACCCGTGGGTATGTCATTGATGCGCATCACCACATCGCCGATGTGCATGCCGACATCCTCGGCGATGCTTCCGGGTAGGATCTGTAAAGTGCGCACACAGAAATTCAATTGCTGTGGAAACTACAGTGGAAATAGAAAGTATCGAGCAAGCGCAGGCTTAGCACACAAGCTGGCTAGTGTACGCATAGCGTCGAGCGATGTGCTTGCTGACATTTCTAGTCGCTTCGACGCTATTTTTATCGTTCGACCCTTCGATCACTGCAATAGTGCATTGAGATGGTCTCTTAAATTGGGTTTCATGTTTTGAGGTTAATCGTACCGTCTCGAACACAGATTTCACTGAGTGGGAAAAAAAGGCTGCGCTAACGATAATTCGGTGACCGATATTAAAGCTATTAGCTCACTAGCAAGTAACCAATTGTACCGTCTTCTATGTACTGGGGAGTCACTTTATCATTTTGCATAGAATCTCTGCCACTATCTCGATACAGACACACATGCAATCGATTACGTAACATGGCAAACACATGGCACAAACTTTTTTGCAAAGAATGTTAAGTGTTCTAACTGCAAGCTCAATTCGTTTCGTCCTGATGAAGCGATGTACAATATTCGTCGTAAGCATTTAACTCTGAAACTTTGTGTGTTTAATAACGCAGACAAAAACCACTGCCCAAAACTCACTTTAACCACCGTCAACGGCACATCGAAGTCGGCTCCACCGACGAGCTTAAACCCAAACGGAGTCGTGTTATCGTAACGAGAGAAGTTTAAATCCAGCACCATTTTGAAGAATGTATTAGGTTTGATCGCTCCGAAAACAATAACTACTGCACACTGTACACTGGCTGTGCCACTGCCGTCACTTCAGTCGCCTCGTTTAATAAGCCCACGCTGACAACGTGGTCCACTTTCCCGCTCGAGAACCTCACCAACCGATTGCTGCAGGTGTAATGTGCCGAAAAGACGAGCTGGGCAGCTCGCGAATGCAGCTACCGATGCCACGACGACTGCAGGCAACGCATATGTCTGTACGAACGATCTCGTGATTCTGGCTCGGTGCGATCATATGATCGGGTAGCCACCGTGCTGCTTACTTCTTCCATTCAGTAAGCACTGTTTACTGTTTGCGAGTCCCATCGTGACGTGAATTGTTCTGAACAGGTAGCACGAGATGATGCATCCATCAGCAATGCGAGGCGGTGGTTTAATTTTGGAACTAACTGCACGGTGGTTGCCGCATGTGCCGCATGTGGCGATCGAATCGATTGATCCCTTTTTGCTTTTGTTCTATGTGCAATGCTATTGAAACGTAATTAAGTGCAACACGTGCTTACAAACCATGCTAACAACGTTGCGCTAGTAAGAAAAAAAATACCAATCTTACAAGTGCGTCGTTGCCGTTTCGATGAAATAGTTACCGCAAGGTTTGATACAAGAAAACATGTCTGATTCATGCCTCGGTGTCTCAATAGCTTTGTTAGCTTTACTTTCACGAGTGAAACGCGATGTCTTAAGGATTAGAAGGAGCATCAATCCATTTGACTTTGTATTGTAAAGAACCTGCATGTCGGAGGCTCTTACCGTGATAAGGGATTAAGGTAGTGGAGGTTGTAGTATCTCCTACCTTGGTGCGAACGTAATTTGCGGACACGCAGTTGTATGGTTAATCGTACCTCCTCAAACTCCTAAGATTTAAAAGACTCCATCAAGACACGAAATGCGAAATATACTGCACCCTGATGCATCCGGTAATCTTCTATACCCACGCTTCGTGGACATTGCTGGCGAAGGACGTCATTTTCGAGCGGCCAATGTTCTAAACTATCTTTGGTATAACGGAAAAAAGATCTTCAATTTAGCTGAGTTGTTTGGCATGAAGATGTTCTACTAAGAATAAAATGATATTCTTTTAGTTTAAAATCCACGAATAATATTTAATGCAACTTGATTACTACAACTAGTTCTGCCCTCAAAGTTGGCGGTTCAATATGATTTTATTATGGACGGTAAAATTGCTTTTCATTTATTCGCTCATTTTCACCACGCTGCAACGAATCATTCCTTTCAAAGGGTGTAGCTTTATTTCACACGAAATTCGAAACTCTCTCACGAAACTCTCCAAACTCTCCAACTTTCCGTACCGATACACCCTGTAGCGATGAAAAAATCTGTTTTCAAACAAAACGTAGCGGTGTGCGTGAGCCAAAACTCAGCCACGCACGCACACACAGGCACTCAACCGACACATTTTAAATGACACAATCAACTCACTGACACGGTTGGCTCCGGTTCGGTTTTCCCTCGCAAATTTTTCAACGCTAGTTTTATCGCATTTCCCGCGCGTCCCGTGTCGAGCAGGTAATTTTACGCGACAGTTTTGCTGGTGTACCGTCGATAATGACAAGTTCGTGCTAGTGATACGCCCGTCCACGGTAAAAATTCCGATTTGCCGGTTTTGCTCGAGGACTGTCCAGTGAGAACGACAGAACGGACGGCCATTTTGAACGGCGGCTCACTGTTTCTTTGTTTCACCAGATCCAGTGAGCGAACGGGGTTCACATTGCATGCGAGTGTTGAGACGTTGGTTGAGGAGTGTTTTCGCTAAACAATTGTCATGTCTCATGTCATGTGGTGACAAATTTCGTGTAACGGTATCGGTGTGATATTGAAGGTGGTGAAACAATTGCTCATTGTGGTGTTAATTGTATTGCCCGAAGTGAGAGGAAAAATTCCGCCAAAAGTCTCATCGAGCGAGCAGCGAAAGACGGTACGACACCAACACACATAGCAACGCGCTCGTACGTATGCACAGCAGCGTACGGGTGTGTGCGTGCGCACAGTAAACGAAGCAGGAAAAGAGACGGCGAACGTCGGTTCGTGGTCTGGAACAGGTACGAACACGCATCGACGGTTAGTTACTGACGAGAGCGTACACAGAACGTCCGCAGTTCGTAGTTCGCAGTAATCGTAGCAGCAGTAGAGCGCGAACCGAACAACATTCGAAAAAGGAACCGTTGAAGGAGGAAATCTGTCCTGTATTTTTTTTTTGTTTATACCCACCATTCCACCGTTTCGGTCGGTGTTGTTTCTGTTTTCCTCGTCCGGGTACTTTTTTTTCTTCCGGTGTGCACGGTTTTCTTCGAGCCCCGCAATTCCGGCAATGAGTGTGTGAATTGTCCCTGTTTCCGGTTGTCGAAACGGTTTTGTTTATTATTACGGTGCGAGTATTTTTTTTTGTTTGAAACAAATTACCCACAAAGAAGCCTCCAACCCAATCCAGATGCGTGCAAACGTGACACGGCACGAATTGTTCAGTGAAGCAGCTATGGAAAGAACAGTTCGTTAGCCAGCGAAATAATTCTTGTGCACTGTTTGATCCAACGGTGTGTTGTCACCCACGGTGGACCACCCCAACGTCGTCTTCAGTGTGGGTTCGTGGTGTCGGATGTGTTGACGGAAGCGAGTACAAATCAGCAAGAATTATCAGCGGAAAAGTATAGCGAAACCACCCGGACCCGGTGTGTTGCTGCGTGCGGAGTATTACACACACAGTTGCGGACGACGTTAAAGAGAAAAAAAGGTGTTCAAAATGTACGACCTGGAGGATACGACCAGCGGTTTCCACGATGCGCTGAGCAAATACGGTGTAAGTAACATTACGACCTTATAAAACCCTAGTGGTGCATATGCCGTGCAGAATGAAGTTGTAATTTAAAGGGAATGGAATGGACAAAATTGCATAAACGGCATGTGCTCGCCACCATTCCGTGTGCCATTCACCGGCAGATGTGAGTGTTTCATTTTTTTTTTTGGATCGTGCCGAATAACACTTACCTAAACCCGTATACAGACAGTTTCATGTGCAGCGGCAACAAAAAAAAAAATTCCCCGAACATCTGCCTGCCTTTAAACGTCTGTTGTTGTTAATCGGTTTTGTGAGATTTTTTCTCTACTTCGCTGTATTGTGACATGTACGTGAGCGATGTTGTTGTTGCGTTTCGTATAGAAAATGTCACTTGCACGTAGTGAGGCATATACAACCACAGTGAGACAGAAAGAGAAAAGTGTGCGCTCATATCGCTCACGCTCGTCGTAATGTCGCGATTGCATTACACCGTACACACAAGCGCACATTTCGCCGCCTGTGTTGTTATCATTCGAGCACACGGCCGAACAACCGGAAATGAGATGCGAATGTCGATTCGTTTCATCCCGCGCGCGAAATTTGCTTGCACGCAAAAGGCTAGACTCTCATTTCGGTTCGTTTTGCTGCGGTGGCGAGAAAAAGGGTGTTGAGTGTGAGAAATGAGAAATCGTTGTTTAACCGGCGAAGCAGCCGACTCACACGCGGCTACAGTTCAAGGCCAATATGCCGGTTCCGCGCGAATCGGATGTTTAGTTTGCCGTGCGTGTGCGTGTGTGTGCCGTTGTATTGTTGCGTGTACATCGTGTTCTCTAATATGCTACGGCATGGCCGTGTGTACGCACGTGGTTTTAAGATGAATTAACACAAAAAGTTACACGAAATAAAGAAGAGAGAGAGAAACAAGAAACAAACAAACAAAAAGTGAACTCGTTAGAAACACCAGAGTCACAATTCGATTCACATCGATTTTGCGGTGTGGCAAAGAATGAATTGAGCCGAGTACAAGTACAAAAAAAACGAGAATTCTTTTACACACGCACATGATACACATACCCTACCACACAACAGATGTTGTGTGGAACACACACAACAAAAAAACAAACGTGTCTTTTTGACGGTCTCTGTAACAAGAACACCACAAACTGCACATTCCTGCCAGCGCTCTCGCAATTTCGCGCGAAAATGTATCTCGCAGGAACGGCGAACCTGGTGGAACCAGCAGCGAATGAAAGATAATCATCGCCGATGAATGCGTGCTCCTCCGATTTCTCTCCCCTCCCTCCCCCCCGCCTCCCTCTCATGCTTCGTCTCGTGGTGCCCCAGACACAGCTCAGCTCACTTCCAGCGAACTTCTTTTCCTGTCCGTGTCCGTCTTTTCCTTCGCCGCGTCCTTACCGTGCTGCTGGGTGGTGGTTTTTTAAATTTGTCCATATGCTTCTCCCATCCTCCACCGTCTTTTGTTTCTGCCAACATCATCTCAGCATGCGTGCGAAATTGTCTTCCAGCATGTAGGGGAATGAGCAAGAAGATCATCAAGATCACGTTTGTTTCTTTTTTGCCTTCCAGTGTCGTACTTCGGGCGGGAGTTCTACTAGCCTCCACAAGACACTGGGTAGAACTCGATCTTTTTTCTCTTTTTGTGGAACTGACTCGTCTAGAATCGGACTTGATCTGAGCTAAATTTAATCGATATTGATGTTTCGCCTCTCTACTGGCGAACACTTGTGTGCCCCCGTACACATGAACATATGCCGCCCGAGAAGCAGAAGAGAACAACGGAACGCAAAGAATTTCTCGTCCAAACGAGACCCAGACAATCGATGCGATTGTTGGAGTTCCCGCGCTTTTTTTTTTGTTCCGTACGCGTACGCTCCTCCGGGGGTCTTCTTGTGGTTCACCCCTCGAATCCCCGGTGGCCCTGAGAGTCGAAGGAGAATGATCAGAAAATGCACGAAACATGACCACCCGAACCTTCCCTCGCTTCCCAGCGCTCACCAAAAGTTGATGTGGAGCACAAGGACATTGTGGCCTATTTCAGAGCGCGTTGTATGTATGTAGCTTCGTCGTATGTTGTCTCTGTGCTACCGCAAATCGGTCGAAACATCGCTCGCAGCAGCACGGTCGCCAAACAGGGCCCAGGATACTGAATTACTATTCCAAGGGTGTACTTAATTTGATACGAGCAGCCCAACCGGGCAAGACCGATGTTCGCCAATGTTCGTCGAATGTCGCAAATAAAGCATTTTAACTTGATCGACATTGAATGGGTCGGGTATGAAAATTCCCTTTTCCCTGCTTTTACAAGTGAGCGCTTATAGCGCAATTTTTACGCGCGAAAAAGGTTTATGTAAACAGTTGTCCGATTTACAAATCAAGTCTATCAACCGATATCGTACGCAGGGTGGAGAGCTGTTCTATTGCACACCCCTTTTTTGACACCAAAAAACCATCTCCTTGTGTGTGACTGATTTTAACGGCCAAAAAGTAGGTCAGTAGCATCCCGGTATTTCCCGAGAATAATCCACCAAGAAGAAAGATCACACCAAACGGGAAGGCATTTAAAAAGCTATGGTGCTTTAAAGTCGAATGTAATTGGGAAAAAGGGGCAAAAATTCGCTGAAAACCTTTGCTTCCCATGAATGACGCGATCCTCTGGGTAAGACTCTTGATTTTACGCACAGTTCTTCCTTTTTTTGTTGTTGTTGTTGTCAACGCACATTCTTTTGGAAGGGATTTTCTGGTGATATTATTACCCCATCCAGGTAGGGAAGAATGCTTGATGATGGTCCCTGTACCGCCTTACCGGCCCTAACTGTTCCCAATGTACCCTCTTCTTCCATCGGTCGGATTCGAGGGAAAGTATCTCGACTCCATAAATGCATTAAGCTTTAAGCGTTTTCCGTTGCATCTTCGCTGGCACACACATTTGTGCGTGGAATGTGTTTATTTTGTTTTTAAAATCTCTTTTCCAAGGCTTCGCTCCTTTTAACCGTCCCTGGATTTGGAGGGAAACATTAGAAAAATCATTGCACTAAGGTCAGTTCTCCCGGTGGCCGAAAGGGAAACCAACCGGGGCCCGACCGAACCAGAAAAACGTTGCCCAGAAAAGGAAGCGCAAAAGTGTGTGGTTCCGTCTGGTTATGTTTTTTGGACGTTTTGTTTTCCGTTGCTTCGTCGTCCTTTCTCTTGGGGTGTCGTCCTCGTTTTTGGGTTTGCTGGTTGACGCAGCAGGGAAGTCGGAGTTACGTGTGAAATAGGGAAGAAAGAAGGAAATAAAGAAAGAGACGCAATATTCATAACACATTTTTACAAAAGTCTTTTCTTTCCGGGACCATAAATCTTTATTTCGGGTGCATTCCGAACGATTGCACCCGCGGAGAAGGAGACCCCACATAGGAAAGAGGAAAGAGGTTATATGGTCCTTTGTTGTGCTAGGATATAGTATCGAAATGTGTAAAGAAGTGCATCTTTATTGCAACCATCCGGGTGAAGAGAAAGCTATTGTGTGTTTCAGAACCAATAAAACGATTTGGGAATATTTTGAACATTTCATGGTAATTTATGCATAGCCTCAGAGGAGTAGCGCATGCAAACGAATTCTGCTGATCATGGGTGACACTTTGAAAAGTTATCATATTTATTTAAAGGGACAGCGCCAGGCGCCTTTTTCCGTTGGTCCTTTATCCATTTTTATAGCAGCAGAGCACCCTTGACAGCTTCCATAAGCTTGTCAATTTACACCCATTATTGCACATGTTGAGATACAATAGGACTTTTTGGTGTTGGAAATGCAGAACTCCCATCTATTATGGAGAAAGGTTTCCCGCTTAAAATTCACGGCCACCAACCCAATCCCTCAGCACGACGTCAGCTTCGTTCTATAGTAAATCTTCCAGCTCTCAAGTTCATGGGTTTGTTGGGACCTCCGTCCACCTCATGTTCTGGATTGCGGTGACTTCTAAATCCATTTTCCCATTTATTGGTGCCACCCACCGTCTACGGAAGGGAGGGTGAAGATCACGCCGATGATCATGCCATGTCTATGTCGGGGTGGATCACCTTAACCATGAGATGAGATCACAACAAAAAAGGAGCCTCCACATCGCGATCGTATCCAACCGCGAATGGTATAGGAGTTGTATAGTTCTAGCTATCTCTCTTGTTCTAGCTCCTCTGTGCGGATGGATGGATGTTCTGGTTTTTGGCCTACGGCCGAGGGCAGCAAAAGAGATTCTTTCGGGTTTTATATAGAGGAAGCTAGTAGAGATACGTATCTAGGAGAGTTGAATGAATTTGTTGTTTTTTTTTTTCTCCATTTTTAGAGTATCTAATTATTTCCCCGTAGTTGGGATGGTGGTTTCCTTCTTTCGTAGGGTTTTCTAATTTACATATTTTACGCCATCCGCACAGATCGTTGGACAGTGAATTTTCTATTTTGCTTTGCATTATTCGCCATTTGAACAAAGGAAACAAAAGAGATAAACTTTTGAATTTAATTTTAATGGAATAATCTTTATATTTTCGAATTGTGTACTAATTTCTTTTTTAATTAAATAGTTCTGTAAACATAAAAATATTATTTAAATAAAAAAATATTCGCCGGTTAGAATATATCTTGCTGTGAAAACAACCTTGAATGATCACCATTTGCAGCCATCGAAGAAGAGAGCGAGAGAAATAAGTTCTTTGTTCGTGGTGGAAACCTTCGGCAAAGTACACCTCAGATCTTTAGTACACATGCCGGCGCAATCACTGTGGTTGCCTCCCAACAGCATTCACGATCGCTACACCGTCGTAAAACAAAAGCCTAAAAACCCCTTAAAAAGCCACAGGGCGGGCGGAAAAGGCAACAGCAACAACAAAAAAAGGCTTTACCTTCTTCTCGTTAGCAACAAACATGAAGGAAAACGCGGGCAAGCGAAAAACAACATTAAAAATGCTCGGCCCGCCACACACTTCCAACACACACACACACACTCACACAGCGATCATGATGATGATCATTGCGAACCGTGCAACGAAGCGAAGCAGGAAGAGACGGGCACATAAAAACAACCCCCCCCCCCCCGTACCATCCATCCCATACCCTCTCGTACCCCGGTCGGATGTTGTGTTGTCCCACCCCACAAGACTTTTCGGGGTCTGGTCGCGGGTTCTGTTCTTGTGGCGGGATGACGATGACGACGATTCCTAAGGGGTCCCTGGGAATGAAAGCGGGAGCGAAAAGGGAGTGGCAAGATACAAGGCAAGAGGATGGGATGGTGGTTGGGATATGGGGTAGGATAGTACGGTGGTAGAATTTTATGCTTTCCGCCACGAACCCCCGGGAAAGGGCAAACGAAAGCACAATGATGCGAAAGAGCAGGGACGACGGGTTGGAAGGAGAAGAACAACGAGAAGAACAACGAGAAGAGCTAGAGAGAGAGAAGAGAGGCCATTTATTTCTGGCATATTATTCTTTCTCCTTCTTACCATAGCATTGGATTTTTCTCCGTTCCATCATCAACCCTCTTCGTGCAGGGTGGAACATCCCTTGCCTCCGGGGCTCTTCCTTTCCTGTCCGCCGTGCTTCGTGTGAAATATTTTCCATCCAATTCTCTACTTTTGCTTCTCAAGCACTATTCTGCTCTTCTGGCCCGCCACGCAAGAAAGAGGATGCGCTCATCATGCTGTTGTTTTGTGGCTGTTGCTGTTCGGCCCAGGGCACAACGCGGGTGTAGAACGTGTCTAGTAGAATGGGTTGTGTGTGAATGCTAGTAGTATAGCAGTGGGCCCACAAAACCACAAGGCGGGACCCCACCACCGAACATCAGCCCCAAAACGGCAAAGAATATCTCACCCACACACAGCCGGGAAGAAGTTGGCGGCGGGAAACACACCGTACTACTCCCCATTTTGCAGAAGGAATGATTTCAATGCTCACCTTTTGGAACGAAGAAGGAACCCCGAGATATTGGAACCGGTTTTTGCTTGGAGAAGATCTTGAGAAGTTCTCTTGAGCCAGAAGAGGTGCGCTCGTCAAGTCGCTATGTGATTTTGGGGGCCAATTTTAGGACGATTCTCTTCCGATCGTGAGCTGGACCTTCGCGGTACAACTTAACTAAATAAATCTGACGATCTCCACTAGCCTGCTCGGTGCAGAGTTACGGTTGCGGTTGTGGCTGTGGTTCACTGTTGGGAAAAGCGATCTTCCACATCCCTGAATATCTTGTCCTTTGAATGAGGAACATGAAATTCTCTTGGAACTTTCCGTAGTTGCAGAGAAGAGATCCACAACTCAGACATCTGCGCTATTTAACAATTAGTTGATCGATGGAACGACACATACACACACAGAAAACCGGGCCGTAACATTGACTAATTGCATCCCGCATGGTATTGTGAAGGCCCAGTTACCTGCAAAATTGCTCTCAAGTGCGATTATTGGCGCTTTTGCTTTCTGTTGCCCAAAAGATCATTTACTGGGTCGGCAATTTTTTTTTTTGGTTGTTTCGCAGCATCATCCTTCACCATTTCGTTGTTGTGCTGTGTGTGTTACGGGTAGAAAAAGGGCACATTTCCTACCTTTGTGGTAATCCCTTTTTCACACCTTTCGCGTTGCGGTGTTTATGGTTTTATTGAAGTAATTTTTGTTTCAACCATGCAACATTATCATTAAGATTTGGGAGAATTTTTTTCCCCGCCCAAGAAAGCTTATCTTTAGAAATCGTACGTGATTTTTGCCTTTATTTTATTATTATCCATTCCACCTTTATTTATTTATTTTTGCTTCTGTATTGCGCATTTTGATCATAGTGGATCATGCTGTGGAGTGTAAGATTTGTTATTTGCTAATATTTTTTTCAAATTTGTACTATTTAAATCCATGATTATTCCACAGTATTAGACCATTGCGTCGTACGCATTGCATACATTTAGGCTAAATTATTCCAAGTGATACAGTTTGATTTCAACCTAAAGGATCTTGCGACAATCATGTTCGATACTGTTTCTGAGATGGATTTTGTCTAGAAATATGGTTGTCTTTTTGCTTAATTACGATTTTGGTGTGTTACATGAAAAGCAATGAAACAGCTAATGTATACTATAATGCAAAATGGTTTGTTACTGACATTGCTGCATATTAGGAGATATTTCTTCCAGATTCTCTGAACGGTTGTTATATCACCGACTAATCGCCTACGTTTGTTAAAACCATGGTTTTAAAACATTACTTCCATAGGATCACCTTCAAGTCGCCCATGTCTGAAGGGACGCAAGACCTAACGTTGCAGTCGTGAGCGAATTGCTACCGTTGTGTCTCGCAACGTCAAAAGAAAAGAGTTCGTCTGCAACGAAATATCAGGCTACCAGAACACGAGAACAACCGTTGAAACAAGCGCGAACTCTCTCCTCCACAAACGGGGAGAGGTTGGGCCACCCAAATGTCTCGCCCGTCGTCTCGAAGTTTTGTGTGTTTACTGTGTTGGAATGGGTGCCGAAGAGCGAAGAAGGGATTGTTGCTTTCTCTCCGTGTTGCTATGCTTTTCGAAGGTTTGGCTCTGTTGCATTTCCTTGTCCTCGGAGTGCATTTTTCCCGCGCATTTTCTGTATCCGGGGTTGAATGAAGCCGTTGCATATCATCACCATTGGGTGGGTGCGGGCTCGCGTCATACTGGAACATATGTCTTTTTTTGTGTCGTTGTTGGTGTTATTAACACCCTCTAAAAGGTGTTTGGTATTTGTTTTGCTTCACCTAGTAACTTTATATGCAGCGGATCGAAGTTTAAACCCGGCGCGTCAACTGAAATGCATATTCATAGTCATTATCATTCTGCTCATTGCTGGGGAGAACCTATGTGTGTGTTTTTCTCGTGCAATCGAGTTCGAACCCTCGGTCGCCCTTTTTTTTACACAATTGGGCACGCTGCCTAGGGCAGGTGCAAACATTTAGGGGGTTAAAAAAAATGCCGGGTTGAGTTTGCCGACAAACATCATTCCCCAATCGCGCGCGCGTGTCCTGTGCTCAGCGCGACGGCAACATTTAAAGGACGGGCCGGTTTTCGTTCCGCTAGCAAAAAACGGAAAGCATCGGCTACAGCAGGGAAATGTGAAGTCGAAAAAGGAGACAGAAAAACGGCACCAACAACACGTGCCGCATGCGCACTACTATGTATCGGATGTGTTGCACACAAGGCTTTTCGGTTAGCGCTTCGGCTGGAGTTGTGTGTTTTTATAAATTCTCGTTTGTGTCTGTGCTCTGGTGTGTGTGTGCCTTCCTAGCCTTGCTCATTTCCAGTGAGCAACACTAGAGTCTAGAGTCAGAGCAATTCTTAAATGTCCCTGGAAGGGTAGGGTAAAGAATATCCTTCTCTCCCTCACCCTCGGCGTTCTCACCCTGCTGCCGGCGGCCTCCTCACCCTACACTGGTAAAGAAAATCCAATCATGTCTTATGTGCGCCTGGTACTTTCCGGAAGTGACACGAGATTCCTTTCCGCTTTTCCCGAATCGCGCTATGTCCGCTCACACTACTGTGGTGGCCACTTTTTCGTGATCCGGTTCATCCGGATGCAGTTTGCTATCCTGATTTCAAATCGCCCAGGAAGGCACGGACGATGGTGAATTCCGCCCGGGGTGAAGGTTCTAACAAAATCTACAAACAAAAAATCCACTCTTGTGCAAATTTTCATTCCGCGAGAGAGAACAAGCACTAAAAATCGATCGATAAAACTCGGCAGCTTGGGAAGGATTCTCACCTTCCAACAACCCTCTTTGGTGTTAGTCCCCCCCCCTCCCCATATTGGTGCGTTAATGTGTGTGTAGGGGGTTGTTGTGTTTTGGAGTTTGCGCCCTTGAGCGTGATCAAACTGGGCGCCAATTTTGTTGGGAACGAGAGAAAGAGAATGCGAATAAAGTGGGTACCACGCGTGGGGAACGGAAAGGTGGTGCGAATGGATGGAGCATTATTTTGAAAAATCATCAATTACTTTCGCTTTCGAAGGCGGGAAAAGTTTTGTACCCGTAATTCTCGTGAATGGGGGGGGGGGGGGGCATAAATGAATTTAAATTCAACAGAATGTGATTAACATGGAGCTAAAGAAGTGTTTATAAAATACATTGTAATTGAAAATGTTTAATTTTCTCGCAAAATAATATCAATTCTGTTATGTATTCTATTTTCATTAAAAACTTCATCATCCAATTCCTATCCCTTGGTATTGGAAATAATATTCATCCATAATACAATGATAAAATCTCACCCTATTGTGGTACGTGTGAAGTGTAGAGATGAAATTAAATTTATTTTATGAAAGAAAAAAAAACACATCCCAATATGTGTCCTTCCGTGTGTGAGAGACGTTTAAAGGGGGGAAGGACATGTTTGTTTCCGGCAATAGTGGCAGCGGCGATTTTCCCGCTTTTTCCGAAATGTTTGCACGATGAAAAATGGAAACAAAAAATACCGGGAAAAGGCGCAGTAATACGCATGCGCGTGCGTTTCATTGCATCTTCTCTTAACACGTTGACTGCCAAGCAATTTTGATCGAAATTTTTCGTGAGGCCACGCGAACCGCTCGCGGCTCACGCGTATGTGTTAGTGCGCAGCGCATCGTAAATTTACAGCATTATGGTTCTAAGAAAGACAAACTTATAGTGTTCAGGAAGAAACTTCTCATTTTATGTCATTATCATTCTTATAAGTTGTGTTACACGATGAAAAAAACAAATTTTTTTGTGGTATATTACAAACATCAATTCAATTTTTTATTCAAAATATAATTCATTGAGAATCATTGCGGTGAAGAGTTTTGAAGCAATCCTCGCACATACGCTCACACAAAAATGACTTCTGTTGACCACTAAATTCTTTCCATTCAACACTTTCGATGCTTGATCTCTCAATGCTATGTATAATTCTTTCTTCTTCAAGCACTAGCTCACGGAAAATATCTTCGACATCATGACACTGGTCGTCTTCAGCACAATTTGAANCTTCTGCTCGCCCCCCTGTGTTAAGGATGCATTTAACATGTTTAGAGCATCTCTTTTAGTGTGTTTTTGTTTGAAAAGGGTGAACACAAGCTCTAACGAACCGTGATGTGGAAATTTAAAAGGGTGGGGGCAAAATGTTGATAGCAGAGTTGATAAAGGTTTATAAAAATGATTCGCGCTTCAACACGCGGTGCGCGATCGCGTTGTGAAGAGCTTTTGGAGAAATCGTTGCAGCGTAGCGTTGTTGTAAACACACTCTTATAGCTAATAATCGTTGTAATGGTACTTGGGGAAGGTTCTATTTGCGTGTGAAATATATTCCAACTACTCACCTTGTTTCTCCTGGTGTCTTTCGATCATCATCTCACTACTTCACTGTTATCGAAACAATAAATTACTGATAGACTGTATTTCGTAATTAATCAACGTTGTATGTGTAGTTCACACTAATCGATGATCAGTTTTTGCCTTTCTTTTCTTGCCCATCCTTTGCTTCCAAGGATATCTTGTTGGGTTTGGGCAAGAGCTGTAGAGACGAAAGGCAAGGTACGCGATCGTGCACCAATGTCTTTTTTTGTTGTTGTTTTATTCCATTTTTTTCCTGGATCTCGTACAGCAGATGGTACGCACGGTGCACATGTTTCACGCACTCGGCGCGTTTTGTCCGATGATGGTGGGGTTTAGTCCTTCCGGCGCGTGCCGTTTTGTGTTTTGCTGCCGGGAAAACATGAGTGAGAGGAGGAATACACTTCAGCAGCAAGCACACGACGTTGGATGATCGTGTTCCAGACCTCAAATATATGGAAAGAAAGTGGGATAAAGGACGGTAAAAAAAACCAAGCTGAAAATTCACTTGTCGTCATTACACCGTCTCCAAGCATCTGTCACATTCCCTTCCTGTGTTTTTTTTTTCTTTTGTGAGCTTGGCATATAACCTCAATTTCACCTCCGTTCCAAAGTCAAAGCACGTTTGGCAGACAGGTTGAACATCAGCGGAGGAACGATCGTGTTATGATCGTAAAGAAAAAGATAAGAAAAGAAGATTTTTGTTCAAGCTGCTGATGAATTTCTTTAACATGAACTTTGTACAATAAATTGGAATTGCAAGGAAATCTAAATCCCTGAAGAATCATATATATATTAAGATTATTGCTTCTTGAAGAATTTACTAATCTTCAACAATAGCAGACTTACTTTACGTCCTTTACTTTCCATTTCTGCAATACAACTGTTTCTACTTATTAATATTGGTTGTCGCATGATTCATGACTTTGAGAGATTTGAGAGTTCCTTAGAAATTCAGGAATCCTTGCTGTGATTGTTCAGGAAATTAAAAAAACTTAGGTTTCTTTAGGAATTCAAGAATTTGTGGAATGATTCCAATTCACTTGGCATTTATGTGACTCTTCTCAAAAGATTCATTAGTAAATTGTTTCCGCAGTACCACTTTTCCGGAAAAAAATCATCTTCCGAACGTGCGTGGTGCCGTATTTGTTTGGGTTGGAAAATATTGAATCTTCAAAGATGTTTCGCTTCCTGCGGAAACCAATAGAAGAAAAGCAAGTCATATTTACCGAGAAGGAGGAGGAAAGACGACACCATACACTGGAATGAAGTGATTAGGGGCTCACTACTTCCTCATCGATTTCATTTGGGGGGGAAAAACGAAAATTATTATTAGATATTTCCACTCGAAAGTGTCTCTCTGGCTCTCTGAGAGAGGCAGCAAAAGAGATTAGCTTCGCCTTCGAAAGTGATCTTCTGCTGCCAGACAGTAATTTTAAAGATTCTCTTCTGTTGATTGATGATTTAAGTGGTTGAGATAAAAGTATCGGCAATTCTTTCCTTTCCCCTTTTAAGTAACTAAGCATGAAAATCATTGGATCAGTCATTTTGAAACACTTTAAAATTGTCTCTAATAAGGTAACTCAATCAAAACTCGTCAATGCCGTTGGTAGTTGTAGCGTTACGCGTCTCTCCCATACAAGCACTAGTGAATATTATATATTCTATTGCATAATGTAACAGATTTTAGTGATTCTTATTCAAATATGTCCTCTTCGTCGCTTCTCTCTCTCTCTCTCTCTTTCTCTCTTCTGTATGTGATGTGTACCGTTACTTTGTTAAAGGGCGCGAACAACAAGTTCGCGAGAGAGAGTGTCGAAATCGAACAACATTGCAGCCAGCGACAAAATAAACAACAAAATGCCGCGCGCGCGGGAGTAATGACCGCTCTTTTTTTGGCGCGCTTTTTCACTTCGAACCACCACGCGCTCCGGTTGTTGTTTTTGTTAGTTTGGTTTGGTTTGTTCGGGGAGTTGGTTCTGGTGCGAGATTATGATAGTGAATGGGGGGAGGGGGAGGGTGATGAACCACGGCATGCAACAACAACAACTGACAAACAAACAGGACGGACGGACGGACATATCTCATCCAAACACACCAACGAGCAGAATCTTCTTTGATGGCCTCCTCCGGCTTTGCGAAATCATCAATGTTTCTCACGCACGATTCTTAAAATAATTGATCGCGATGGCATTTAGTTGCTTCCCTTATGCCTTATGTACTGTGGTGTGCAATCATCATCACTCATACCCAGTTACCCGTCCAGTTTCTCCAGTTTTCCGCTCCGTGGACAACGCACTGTTCCCGAGAAGAAGGTAGCAAGGGAGACAGACAGCAAAAAGCGCGCGCAAAATATGTTGATCTTGCGAGAAAGTGCTGAAAGCGCAATCTTGTTCTTTTTTCTTTCCCCTTAATCCCCCTGGCAAGGTGGGTGGGTGGGTTGGTGAGCAAGAGGGGTAGGGGGTTGTTCTTGCGTAAGTATTGTGTGACCCGACCCCCCTGTTGCTGCTACTGCTTCTGCTGGCACTGGTTTTTTGGCGCGAAACGCCAACATTTTTATGCTTCCCAGCAATGTCCGATTAAGGAGAGAAAGTTTTGGGATTGGGTTGGTTGGTTGGTTGGTTGGTGGTGCATAAGTTCGAACGTTTAATGATACGTCTCAATCCAATAATGGCATATTGCTTACTTTACCATTGATTGGCTGCAGGAAGGAGTTTGTAAATTTTCGAATTATTTTTTACCATACCTTTTACCTAAAATGATTATAATTAAGTGTAGAACACGCTATTTTTACAAAATTATTGAAATTGTGTTTGTGTAAGGGAAAATGGTGTAATGTATCACAATATTACGAGGGGCAAAAGAAATAATTGTAAACAGTTTGAATCAATTGATGATTGATCCAATTAAGGAGTTGTTAAACGTGAGATTTTCTGTCTCAAAATTCTGTCAAAAAAAGGGTCCCTAAGGCATTTCATCATCATTTATTCGTTTTATTCGTTTTCAACTTCAAAACTCGAAAATTAAGTTATGTTTTCGTATTATTAGTGAATTAGTAAATTATTATTATTATCATCGTAATTGTTAGTAAATAAACCGCCATTTTCACACTTTGACAGATAAACGATAGCTATGTTCTGTCAAACCACATTTCACAGACAGACATTTCTATTTATTGACTTAAAATTATTATGGGTTTTTGTAGTTTCTTAACTTGTTATAAACCCTTCAAACCGTTTCATTTTCGCCGGAATGTCTGTAAACCCCAGGAAATGAACTAAAAAAAAAACAGACACACACATTTATATACTTGTTAATTTCACTATCAACAACAGTGCCACATCGTATCCAACTATCGGCGGTATCCGGATGTTGTGAAGTTGTCGTGGGTTCTCTCAATCTCCTACCGACTCTGGCGGAAATTCTGAGTCAATTCATTAGATTTGCTAATAAAAAGAAGGAGCACACCCGCCGGATGGGTCTCTCATCATGTCACATCCGCCCGAAATGAAACTTGATAGTGTGTTTCGCTCTATCGCAAGTTCTTCCCGTAACACTCGATTGGGTTGGTGTGTAAAATGTGATTAGCGCAGCATCATCAGACGTTGACGATTTGTTCCCGGGAACACGGCAGTCGAGTGATCGGCAGGATGTTTTTGATTTCTTGTATCATTTTTCATCCACCGTGTGTGTGTGTGTGTGTGTTAGGATAGACATGTTTTTACGTGTGTGTCTACTGATGGGTGGAATGCGAATTTTTTCAATAATAAATCAGACTTAAATTTTACTCTCCCCATTCGGGAACCCATTTCGGAAAAAAACGAAGTTCGCTTCTCGGGAGATGCAAACGCATCAATATTCGTTCGACGACATGGTTTTCGCGCCAAAAGTTTAAACGCGCGCTCTCGTCGCTCCGTTATCATCTTCGCCTTCCCGGCGTGATGTTGTTGTTATGCTGTGTCTGTCAACATTAATCGGTTTTTGGGTGAAGGTTGATGGGGAGTGGAAGTATATGGGAGGTTGGGGGATTTGTTTTGTTGTTGTCGTAGTCGTCGTCGTCGTTGTCGTTATCGTTGGTTGTTTTCTTGCCTTCGTTCGCCGCCTTGTTGTGTGTTGCATTCGATGCAAACGCAATCTACCGAAACAGGCAAGCAGGGCCAGGCGGGGTTCGCGTTTGTTGATTTCCTTCCACCGTGCTGTCATCAAAGATTTGCGCGCGGATTTTGTTTGTTGGTGTGTTGCGCGGTTGCATATGTGTGTCATGTGTTCCCGTTATCGGCTCATGTTGCGCGCAGTGTTTTCTTTTCTATTTTATGGTTTGCTGAGTAGCTGTGATGAAATTTAAATTGCAACGGAAAGAAAAACGTTTGACTGTTTTCGACGGTTTAATTCTTGTTTTTTTTCTTTTCTTTCGCCTCGGTCTCTCGGTGTGGTGAAATTGCGCGCGCTCTCTAAAACAACACCCCCTGTTGGTGTGGTGTGAGACAGCCCGCATGCGGTGAATCTTTTTTTTACATTGAATCTCATCCTAGAGGGCAGCGAACTATCCACACACTACACAACATCACCCTTAGCAACGTTTCTTGGAAACCGCAAACTATTCTGGATATGTCGCGCACACAAACACACAGGATTCGAGTAGACCGGGCGATGTAGCTATCCAGCCACCCACCCGATGAAACACTCCCCTTTTCGTAGCATGTTTCACCCCTACACAATACAGTAGTAGCATCCGTGTTTGTGTGCGCGCAAATGTATCTTGCATTAGTTGGACATTCTTTTCCATTAGCATTCGTGATGATTCTGGATGAATTGTAGGAAGAAGTAGTTGGAGAGGTGGCGATGCTGACGGAATGAGGGGAAACGACGAGAGAAAACAGCACAACAAGAACGTAAGAAAAAAAAATAACACAGTAGTCACCCCACGGGTCACCAGTGTTGCGAACGAGCGAGCGAGAGTTGTGTGCGTTGTTTCAAAACGGCCAAAAAGAGCGCACCAGTTGTTCAGCGTGCTCGAGCACAGCTTTTGACGTGACTGTACTTTCGTGTACGGTTTCTCTCCTTCTGCTCGAACGCGTTCTCGCGCGTTTGTGTTTGTGTGTGGTTGCGTGTGATGAATTGAGTTCCCCTCGAACGTTTTTCTATATGTGTGTGCGCGCGCTCGCGCTGTAGCGTTTGCGTTGCGTTTGTTTGTCGGATACAGCGCGCAGCCGGCCGGCTTTCAGTGCAACCGCACACATCTGTGCGAAGAGCGAAGCATCAACTTGTCTCGCTCATTTTCATCCTGCTTGCTGCTGCTGCTATCTCGCTTCCACCGCTAGCGCGCTAATATGCTGTAGGGTTTCTCGCTCGGTAAAAGCAAAGCAGAAAAAAGGGTCCCTTTTTGCTTCGTTCTTGCTGCTCGTTGCCTGCCTGCCTGTCCACATTCCCCTGCTGTGTGGAGGGATTGTTTTCCTTCTGCTTTGCTGTTGTTAATTCTACGGCTAAGAATTTCCGTGCGTAGCGAAATACGGCACAAAGGGGACATTGGGAAAGGTTTTTAGGGAAGGAGGGCCCCATGGCACGACGGACCCGAGGGTTGTTCCCGCTCAAAATTTTCCCTATTCCCGCTTGTGTGTATGTGTGTGTGTGTGAATGAGTAAAGGAAAAAAATTATCTATCATCCTTTCTATCCACTATTTTGTCCATTTATCCCTTCGTACTTTCGTTACAACCGACAGCACAGGGTGTGTGTGTGTTTTTTTTTTATTTTCTTCAAACGAAAACATTTCCTTCGCTCGCGGGGCTCTATAGGCCTCTAGCTGCTCTAGTGGCGTTTTGTTGTCACGCTTTTACAGCGAGCCCTTTTTGAATCGACTGTACTTTTTTGTACCAGCACAACACACACACACTGTGTGCGTTCTTTGTTTGCTCTCGCTCGCGCACAGCCTGCACATGTGTCAAATGCGATTGGGGAAAACAAGATTGTTGTGTGCAGTGCAGGGGTTGCCTTTCGAAGGCTTGTGAGAACGTTGACTCATGGGTTGGCTCACGCACTGCTCATAGTATGCCATGCAATAAATTGTTACTACGAGTGCTACGAAGTGAGAGGATGCATGATTTTGTGAGGGTTCGCTGTTTTTTTTTTCGCCACATTTTCATCTAAGGAACCAAGAAAACCCGAGCACAGAATGTTGCATGAAATGGGTACGATGTTTGGATGCAAGTTAAGGCCGTTTTTTTGTTAAATAATAAAGCATTTGTAGAGTGTTTAAACATTTCGGGTTTTGTTAAACATGGATAGCATTTAAAGTTTTAATATTTTCCAACGCCCGTACTCACTTATTTCACTTTTCTTTCCCTTTTGCAGACCTCAATGTCCTCGATGTCGGACCTGTACATCACCGACTCGATGCAGGATATGCTCGACATCGACATCAAGTCGGAGGTGACGACGGTGGTGGGCGGTGTGAATGAGTTTGTGTCGCTGATGAACTACGATCTGCCGTCGCTCGAGCTGGACTCCAACTCGCTCGATGGGGACAGCTTCTTCGGCAGCACGCTCGGTATGGCAAGCAACGATCTCTACCCGGAGGTGGGAACCTGCGCCAACCCGAACAACGTAATGCCCGTCCTGACGTCGACCGTGATGCCCTTCCCGAATGGTAGCATCCTGGCGGCATCGTCCACATCCTCCTCCTCGACGATGAGTGCACTGGTTGCGGCACAATCGCTGCTCAAGTCGCCGAAGCAGAACATTAATCTCAACACGACCGTGCACGGTGCGGCCGGTTCGAATCCGACACTGCCAAGTCCGAAGGAACGCAAGAGCCATCTGACGTTTTCGCCCAACACGATCAAGGTGTCGACGGTGCAGGAACCGAAGAAGATCTCCAGCCTGGCACAGATCACGCGGGTAAGCGCCGGTATCGGTGGCACCATCTCCTGCACCTCTCTTGCCCCGTCGACACCGGTCGACCACGTGCGCAAGGATCTGACCTCCCAGATGACGATGAAGGAGGAAACGATCATCGTGCGCAACGGTGTGGTGGCGAAGAGTGCCAGCGATCACTTCATGGCAAGCGGGAACAATGTAACGATCGGTGAAACGACCGTCGTACACCGAAGGACTTCGACCGGCTCGCCAGGGCTTGGTGTGGGCCTGGGCAAGGGAAATACCGTCAAGTTGGCGCACGGTATCGGAGCGCTAACGTTTGCCAACAGCGTACCGTACAAGAACATAAAGAGCGTACAGAAGGTGAACGGTGGCAGCATCGGCTTGAACAATGGTGCGGCCAGTCCGAAAACGTTTAACCGTACCATGATCATGGAACAGGCGGCGGTTGGTAGTAAACCCGGCAACGGTATCGTCACCGTCACGCACGGCGGTTCCCCAACGACAATCATCGCCCGCCAGATGCAGCGAGCAATGACACCGACCGGACCGAAGCAGAAACCGCTCAAGACGGTTGGGGGTGTGCAGGGTGGTGGCGAAAGTGAATATCCCAAACCGGCCTACTCGTACTCGTGTCTGATCGCGATGGCGCTGAAAAACTCTCGCTCCGGTTCGCTACCGGTGTCCGAAATTTACAGCTTCNGGCGGCGGTTGGTGGTAAACCGGGCAGCGGCATCGTCACCGTCACGCACGGCGGTTCCCCAACGACAATCATCGCCCGCCAGATGCAGCGAGCAATGACACCGACCGGACCGAAGCAGAAACCGCTCAAGACGGTTGGGGGTGTGCAGGGTGGTGGCGAAAGTGAATATCCCAAACCGGCCTACTCGTACTCGTGTCTGATCGCGATGGCGCTGAAAAACTCTCGCTCCGGTTCGCTACCGGTGTCCGAAATTTACAGCTTCATGTGCGAACACTTCCCGTACTTTAAGACGGCACCGACCGGCTGGAAGAACTCGGTCCGGCACAATCTGTCGCTGAACAAGTGCTTCGAGAAGATCGAAAAGCCGGCCATGAACGGGGGCCAGCGGAAGGGTTGCCTGTGGGCGATGAACCCGGCCAAAATTGTGAAGATGGACGAGGAGGTGCAGAAGTGGTCGCGCAAGGATCCGCTAGCCATCCGGCGGGCGATGGTCCATCCGGAACATCTGGAAGCACTCGAGCGGGGCGAGATGAAGCACGGTTCGACCGGTGACGATGATCTGGACGTGGAGGAAGATCTCGAAAGCGACGGTGGACCGTCGGATGTGGACGCGGAAGAGGTGGACGAAGAGGTGGTCGACCCGGAGGAGGAAGACGACGAGGAAGAGGAGGAGGAAGAGGAAGAAGAGGATGAGGTGGAGTTGATCGAGCCGCAGCACGAAACGATCGATGTCGATGCGGAAAGCTTCATCATCAACACGCCCGAATCGTTGATCGACGGTGACGAGGACGGCGGTGATCCGGTTGATTTCGAGCTAGAGGTAAAGCGATCGTAATCGTGTGCTTCAGATTAAATAAGCTAACGTGGTGCTCTGTTCTATGTTTGCAGGTTCCCGACTTCTATGAAAACATTAACGTAGATTCTAAGGACAGTACGCTCGCGCTAGAGTTCACGCAACAGGATCTTCTATCGCTGGAAGATGAAGATGAATCGCTTTACATTAATCAGCTACAGCAGCAGACAACACGGCACGGTGGTGGCACAGTAGGTGGTGGTGTACACCAGCAAACGCAGTTGCCACAGCAAACGCAACTCGTAAGCCTTCACCATCACCGTCAGCAAATGCAGCAGCAGCCACCGGCGAAACGTGCACGGCTCGACATCAACTATACCATCTCGCCCGCCTCGAACGGTACCGGCAGCCTGGTGAATGTCATTTCCACCCGCCAACCGACGGTGGTGCACGGTAGTGGCAACAACTCTGTCACCGTGACGCCCGTCAACGGTGCAACCGGTGTGATGAGCTTTCAGCAACACTTTCAACAGCAGCAACTACGGCAGCAGCAGCACCAGCAGGGTACGATCCGGCGAAAAGTACCGATCATAACACGGTTGGCTTAATCGAATGTACGACGCAACCGCACGCCGACTGGGNATCTCGCCCGCCTCGAACGGTACCGGCAGCCTGGTGAATGTCATTTCCACCCGCCAACCGACGGTGGTGCACGGTAGTGGCAACAACTCTGTCACCGTGACGCCCGTCAACGGTGCAACCGGTGTGATGAGCTTTCAGCAACACTTTCAACAGCAGCAACTACGGCAGCAGCAGCACCAGCAGGGTACGATCCGGCGAAAAGTACCGATCATAACACGGTTGGCTTAATCGAATGTACGACGCAACCGCACGCCGACTGGGTGTTGGGAACTGCCATAATCGGTAAGTCGCTGCACACTCAAACCACACCATCCTCAATCGCAACATGATCATCATGGCCGATCGTCGTTTGATTTTGTGATGGTTGGGAAACACCAGCGTTGATCTGTGTTTTGTTGCTGTGCGCAGTGTTTGGTGTTTGCAAATAAGCCGACAGTATGCTGGGGTGTGTTTACCTTTATACAAGAAGCAAAGTTAAGTAAGAACGTCACGTGTAAACGATCGATTTATGGAAAGCTAATTTACTCGTGCGCGTCCCACTTAGTGTGATCCTCTCATTATCATCGTTCGCGTTATTTCCACTATCGTTTACACCTTTGTACAATAGTAGTAGTAGTAGTCGTAGTAGTAGTAGTGCTAGTAGTTAGGAGCTAAGATAAAAGAGACAACCAATACCACACCATCTTCATATGAGATCACCGTACGGAGGGGTGCGTAAAGCAAAACGTTTGTGAACAAAATCAATTTTTAAAATACAACAAAAAAAAAAACAAAACAATTTCACTGCCAGTACAAGATCAGCAGGCGGGCGCACTCTGTTCACTGGAAGAGGAGGGAGATCACGTGCGTTTCATAGCGTTAAAAAGTGCTGTCGTAAAGTTAAACCTGTAAAAACACCACACATTCTAAAAAGCAAAAGATTCTTCTTAACAGTTGTTATTTGTCGAACAAAGCAATAGAGAAAGCAATCAACAGCAATAGAACCGCAAACTGAAAGCATGAACCGTACCTACTACTGTGGCGCAGTAAGTGAACGAGGATATTCGATTACTGCAGTTAGTTCTGTACGCAGAACTAAGTGGCCACTAATCGACAAATGCTTGTTACTTTGTGGAGGGGAAAAAACGGTGATAGCGCCACTACAATGTCCCAAACAATGTGTGTGTCCCCCGTTGGGTGAACACACACACAAACAAAACTCGATACTACAACAAATCGTATACCTGATCGCAAACTTGTACGTACAATCGCGCTTCTTGCATATACTAATACAACAATCCTCTGTAACAAGCCACACACACACACGGCTTTGTCGTTTCGTTTGTTTGTTATATTTGAAAGGGGGGGGGGGGGGGGGGTGTGGGGGCAAGATAAGAACCATAGGGACAGGGGGAGTTCCCTCCCTCCCCCTTTTCTTTTTGTTTTTTTGCAAACATTAATAAGTTACGTCTAAATGCGAAATTGCCAGAACAGTATTTTTACCTACGCAGATATATACCACACCGGAAATATGTGTTTTGAGGGGAGGGGGGGGGGGGGGTGGACGCGTGGTGGGCCGTAGAGCGAAGAGGAATGTTTTAAGATATGATTTTACGCTTCAATTTTTTTATTTTCGCCGATCATGATGATCAAGAGTTTAGTTTCTTGAGTCTTGAGTGAGATCAAGAGTCGGCATCGGTATCGGTAGAGATGGGAATAATAGCTCACTATTGAAGGAATTAAATCGGAGTGAGTGTGTTGGAATAAAGAATTAACTCTTTAAGTCACTCATGTCCCGCACTTCACACACAGCGATTTAAAAAACATTCATGAGTTATTTAACTCATGAGTGAGTTGGTTTGCGATTTAATTCTTCGCGGCGAGCTTTAACTCACTCAGAGTGATTGAAATCATTCATGCGTTATTTAACTCATGAGTAAGTCGCCACAAACCAACTCACTCATGAGTTAAATAACTCATGAATGATTTAAATTCACACTCTGCTAAGATTTAATTCATTCAATCATTCTAACTCAGTGTAGTGCCCATCACTACATCGGTGTGTTTATTTTTATTTTTATTTTGCTTGTTATAATGTGCTCATCCCAACAGCTAAACTCACCGCGGCGACGGTTCATCATAAAGGAAAGATATATATAAGCCCGTTGAGTTGGAGATCTAAATGAAAGCGTTTAAAAATTGAAATGAAAAATCAATCGACTAAATGATAAACTATGTGGTACAATTAGGTAGGGAGATGGACAGAGAGAGAGAGTAAAAAAAAAGAGAGAGAGAGAGAGAGAGAAAGAGAGAGAGAGAGAGAGAGTAAGAAAGAGAGAGAGTAAGAGATCTCGTCAGTGAGTCCCGAAGAAGATAAGATAAGAATAAACGAACGAACAAAAAAAAAGGTATACAGAACAGTGCAATGTTCTGAAAAAATGGCTCTAAAAACGTTGTGTATTAGAAAAAAGCACCCTTACAATGGTACACAAACATCCCGACAGCAGTACAAAGTTTCGTTTATAAGTTTTTTTTTCTCCCCCTGTATGGCCAGGGCAGAACATTCATTCGTGCCTGTCTAAAAGCACACACGGTAAATCGGAGTGTGGTTTACACTCTACTGCGCTTTTCCGTGCGTCCTTTAGTGTGCAGCTCGGGTTTACTTTAGTTCACCGCACTGGCACATTTGTGTACCCAAATTATATGTTTATTTTTTATTTTATTTAACAGCGCTACAACTAATAGCTAACTTTGGCGAATGCAGCAGAGACATTATTTTAACTATTAATGCATGTATACGCGCTTTTTTTGATGATCGATGGCCGGCCAGCAGGCTGGATTTGGTTTCTTTGAACGCGCGCGCGCTCGATTATTATCATTAGATTAGCATTAAATTGCAGTTTTTTGCGCTTTCGTTTGCTTGTCTCAACAAGCAATAATAAACATGTTTAGAGCGTTAACATATTGCTGCTGCTGCTGCTGCTCATTTGTACAGTACAACGATCCCGGGGGACTACTTATACATAATATGGGGGGGAAGTTCTTATTTTTTAGCAGTAAACTATGCACATCAACACACGTTCTGTGTGCGTGGGTGTATATACGCGTTTTGAAAGGTGAAAAAAGCTGTAAGAAAGATAAAAAAAGGCATTTGAGGCAAGGAGAGATCACAATGAAAGGTCAATGCATTTCAATTATACTACCAACTCTTCACCCCACAAGAAAAGGGGAAGGCGAAGAGAAATGATGTGATGATGGGGGGCAAAAAACAACAACTAAAAAGAACAAAACACATGGACCTTTTTTTTCGTATCTTTAAGTCATGAAAATATTAATACAGCTGTGTGTTGTGTACTGTAAGATGTATCATAGTGCAAATAGTGTAAGAATTAACAAACACAACACAACGTTTAAGCGAGCGAACGAGCGAATGTGGGTGGGGAAAGAAAAAAAAACATTTACATTTTTGTATCAAAAATAATGTACTATTAAGGGGGGGGGGGGGGGGGGCAGAAGTATAATTGAGGCGGAAGGAAGAAGAGAGAAAGTGTCGTGGAGAAAGATGAAAAAAAACATGAAAAAAAAAACAAAGAAACAATTGTAAAAAAATAATAAAAGATTTCTGTTGAAAAATGGAACAACGCGTCTGGTTTTTTGTTTTGTGTAATTTTCTTTTCACATTAGTTTATAATATTCTTTTGCCTTGGCACTTACAAACGAACGGTTTTATTTTTAGTTTAGTACAAAGGAAGAAATAGGATATTTTTTTCCAATTAAAACCCGAAGAAAAAATTTAAAAAACGTGAATATTTTTAGTACAACAAAAATGCACACAAGATTGTGTGCAAGTTGTGTACCCACAGTGGTTGGTGTCTTACATAATTGCCGTCGGTTTATTTACAGCGTTTTGCGCCGGGTGTGTAAATATGAAACCGTTCCAATAGTTTCGACATGTTGCAATGCATACTTTGATGTATGTTTTCACCAGGAGAAGTTCGCAGTTGATGATGTTTCGGTTAGCGCATTAGGATACACGTTTTGTTCTACAACAATATGGTATGGTGTATTTATTCTCTAACTTTCAGTTTAGAGTTTTATGTACACTAAAAAAAAATATCTACCCATCGGGTTCATATAAAAATCTCTTCATCTTATTCCCGATTGTGGTTTACGCTAGTGATTATTATAAATCATTTCCTTTTGCAACCTTCACGCTACTACGAATCGTGCGCACATCCAAACCCTCTTTCGCCTTAGCACCACTATCGCCCAAGGTCATATCAATAATGATCGCACCTTTCTTATCAATATAGTCTTGCCCTGCCGTCCTGCACACTCGCAAACACCTTACTTTTCATCGTAGTATCGTCGCTTCATGGCACGATACTTGCGCAAACTGTACAACGCTTCAATTTCCTTCACCACGTACTCGCCCAAACCGATCGCTTTTTCAATCTTGTCCGGATCGGTTTCGGTGCTTTGCCGCTTGAACGCGTTGTAGCAACGCTGCCGGAACTTGTCCGGTCCGCCCGGATACTCGCGGCCCATATACTGTAACTGCATTCGGTAGGGAAGAAATTGTAGCGAGCAAACAATTGTTTTCTTATCAAAGTGTATGTGACATGTGGCCCGTGGACCGTCGTCTATTACCCGTTTGTAAAGATCCAAAACGCGTCTCCGGTGGTCACCCATCAGTCCGTATACGTGTTCCTGCTGCGGTGCTGTTGCGCAAAAGCTTGCGACCGTAAAACAACAAACAAACAAGCAACCACTCTTTGTATGGTCAGCTGTCAAAAAAAGAGCACTGATGGTGCGGTTTGCGATCGAACTCACGAACACTACGAACCATCAACACAGCTGATTGGTTGTACGCGGTGTGTGTGTGTGTGTGTATGCGTAAATGCAGCATCATCACGGCTGCGAACGCGCTTGTAGAAGGCCGGGTTGTTGTTAAACAAAGCCGTTACCAAAGCGATGATACAGTGTGTGGCGCGGAAGCAACCAACGCAAGTTGTGAAATACACAATTACATCCAACCAGCGCACTGAGCAATCGTAGTAGCAGTGGCAGCGAAGCACCAGGCAGGCAGAGTGTGTAGGTACGGTTGCTTCGATCATTCAGTGTGCTACAAAGATTTGCATTGAATACGCACGCTTTCATACAGTCAGCAGATGGAGCTAACGATGGAGATGTGAGTATGATTGGCAGCCAAATAGAGGCAAAGTGTCTCGCAACATCTTTGTGTGAAGTGAAATTGATTCTTTCCTTTCATTTCTTACAGTCCCACCGCTGGACCGGAAACGTACTGCCGCCTTTGCCTGGGCAAGGACAATCTGTTGGGAGTGTTTGCAGCGGAACAGCATGAAACCAGCAGTTCGGCTGGCGAGCTGGTGAAGAAAATCTACGAATGCACCAATATTAAGGTATGTGTACTGCTGCACAGTAATGCAATATATCGGGTGTTTGAAGGTGACGGTCATCGTGTTTCGCTACCGGTCGGTGGAGTGGGTAGTTCACCTTGACGTAAACAACAACCCTCCCGCAATTGGCGTCCACACATCGTAACACAAGTGCATTATTTTTAGCTTTCCTCCACGGTGGACGCGGGTTGTGCCATCTGTCACCGGTGTCTGCAGGCGGTGCAGGACTTCTACCACTTTCGCGTGCGCAGCAATAAGGTGAATGATCTCATCCAAGTGCCGACGGTCGTTGCCAATGGTGACGACAGTGCTGCGCCAACAGTGCCGAAAGTAAGGACGGCATCGCACGCATCTCCAGCACCACCAGTGACGAAAGGTGATGCACGGAAGCACCATCACTGCCGTTACTGTCCGAAATCGTTCCGTACGGTGGCCGCACTAACGGAGCACGGCAATCGGGCACATCTGGCCGGCCGGCAACATCACTGTCCGAACTGTTTGGCACAGTTCCAGCATGCCCCATCGCTAGCAAGGCATGTGCGGAGCCGAAGCTGCTTCGCTTTTAGCAAATACCGGTGCCGGGTGTGCAGTGAAAACTTTCACGAGCGTGAACAGTGGGCGGACCATATACAGATACACGCCAAGGATTTCCCGTACCAATGTCCGGACTGTTGGTCACAGTTTAAACATAAGGCGACGCTGAGACGCCACGCCAATACCGTCCATTCGCTGGCGAAGGTTGGCTGAGAGACGCCGCGCGCGCGCGTGTGTGTGTGTGTGTTTTTTTAGCACGAAACCCCATTTTTACGAAACCGCCCTTTAACATGCGGAAAACAAAACATCAACACGCGTTCCACTGATAAGCGCAAGTAGGTCGGGTTAAAGTGTACGGTTGGGGTGTGGAGAACAAAAGCGAAAAAAAAAACATCAAATGCATTGCTTGTGCAGAAGGCGCAATACTGTGCGCAGTGAACGCATTCGATCCGCAGCACGTTCGCGGTTAGCACAAATTACGGAATGGCAATCAGAAATCAGTTGAAAAGAAGAAGAAAAAACGCGTCCAAAGCGTCCAACTAAATGTGTTCAATGTAGCAACTATGTTTAAAAGCTGTAGATGTGAGGGGGGGAGAGCGTATAGTTAGTCAAATGAAACGAATTTCATTGTTTTTCGCAGGCGAAGTCAAATTACCGTTCTCAAACGCTTGTTATCCACTGTGGCATATGGATGGAGTGATGTACTTATTATTTATATTAATAATAGCAAAGAAAAAAATATATATATACGAAAATATTATCAATCAATGAAGCTTCCATTATTTTGTTTGTTAAGAAAGGTTAAATGTGTTGCAAATAAGCTGCGAAACGAAGATTTAGTTCAGAATTAATCAATTTGTTATGCGGGTTACATACCTTTGGGCGTAATGCTATAAGCAGCAATAGAACAGTATGCAATCCGCATTTGCTTGTAAGGTGTTCTCGCGTCTGTTTCGGATATTGTAACGTTTTGCGGATTGATTTTACTGGAGATCTTCGTAACGAGCCCAAAATTGGAATGAGTAATCTATTCTGAAGCAAATGCTCAGAGAAATCAGTTAAAATTATTGTCGAAACATACGATGAATATAGTTCTAGAATACCTCTTTTTAGAGCAAGTTTTTCAGGCGATTCAGGCGATACTCACATCAATGCCTCCAGAAAACAAACCACCAATAGACATGAGACGTTGGCTAATTCCTTAGCTAACTTCCTGCAACCTACAGTAACGTTTCGGCACAGGAACAATCACTCCAACACATCGCACATCGCATTACACATCTTCAGTTTTAATTTATTTCACTCAAATAGTTGTTCAAAGGAATCCATTCTTCTGCGTTTGCTGCCGTTCGCGTTTCGAGAGTTTGTTTTGCTGGATCGTTTTTGAAAAATATATCATCGCAGGCCCGACCACCAAACCACTAGAGCCATAAAACATCAATCCTTCCCAAATGCAAAGCAAAAGTTTGGTGCAGATCTGCTTCATTTCAATTCTATATGCTCTTGCGTTGCTTGTTTTGTTTGTTTGTTTGTTTGTTTGTTTGTTTGCTTGTTTGCTTGCTCGTGTTTGTAGTGGTTTTGTGTGTTAGTGATTTAGTTGCACAGCTTGTTGTCAATCGTTGCCCCCACGCTGTTCCGTTGTACTTCCATTAGTTTTGCTAACGTATCCGGCCCTTCGTACGCCCGAGGGAGGGAGGAAGGGTGGAGATGTATTTTAAATTGTGGGGTTGGGGTAATAATTGCACAGTTTTAGGTGGCTTTCTCATCTGCAAAGTGCGCCAGAAGTACAAACACACACTCACACGCAAACATTGACTTTCGAAACGCTGACACACACACACACACACGAGTATCAATCAGCAACGAGCTTTCCTTTTTGTTGTCATATTGGTTTCTTATATTGTTTTCCATTTTTTTTTTTTTTGGTAAATTATGCTTACACATCTATGACTCGGCAAGCGAAGCGCCGTGTCCTTTTAACGCCGACGATTTGGTGGCGCTTTCTTCACACACCGCTTGCTGCTGCAGTATTTGGTGACGTATTTCGCGACTAGATAAGTGTCGATACTGGACAGGTGCTGCTGCCCGTGCCGATAAGGATACACGGTGCAATGGGTGCAGTCCAGAATCGCAAATTAAAAACAAACCTGCCCCACATCCACAGCACAGCGAGTTTAAAGCGTGCAACCACTGAGCAACACATACCCAACACACACACACATGCATCCTTGTGTGTTGTGCCGCAAAACATGGGTTCTGTGTTCTGGTTGCGTTACACCTTTGCGTTGCACGGTTGACGCGCTCGTGGATATACTGCTACGTGGCTTCATATATCTATATATGTATGTATATATATAAATGTTGCACTTTCGCTCTACAATTGCTACAATTCTGTTGATGTTTTTTGTTTTTGTTTGTTTTTTGTTCTGCTGTGTTTTACTCTGATGATCCACGATACAGGCACATACATATTTAAACATCGGTACAAGTTGAATCGGGGCACCGTTTCGATCGTTCGTACCATTTTTCGCACCATAACACCTGGTGCGACAAATCTTGCATGCGCCAAAACAAAATGGCAAACCGCAAGCGACAGACAATTCGACAGTCCCGATAAATATATTCTCTTTCTCTTTCCACCGTACACACAACCACGGGGTGCGCATCATGTCCCGGGATTACATGTAGTCGAAGCTTTTCAAAAACGTTCAACAATATCTGCAACAGCTACCAGGTCGGTCAGCTTTTGTTTTGTTTTGCTTGCTTCTAACACGAACAGAACCATTATCATTAATCCCGTGTCTCGTATGGCAGAAAATAATGTACATGCACTTCTATAGATTAACAATGACTAACTTCCGTTCAATCCTCGCACACAGAGCCGGCACCGAGGGACGCGCAGTAGACAGCTTCACTAACACCGTCGTACTTTTTTTTTGTGTTTACTAACCAATATCGTTTCTTTTATAAATATTGTCACCACTCATGCGTATACCACCTAGTGGCTGTGGCGACTGTGTTTTGCTGTACCTTTTCCCATTCCATGTGTTTTGTGCTTGGTGAATGTGAAATACATCTTACATCCGACCGAACAGAACAGAACAAGATACTGTTTTTGTTTGTTTGTGTTTGTTTGCCTCGAAGGTGCCCTGGCCCGTGTAAGGAAAGTACGCAATAATCTTAACCAAAGAATAAATAATTTGTATCTTCATCGATATAACCTAAAACCCGCTAGTGTGTTTCATGCGCCTCCTAACTACCTAAATCATAAACCGTGACACTTACGTATGGTCACACACACATTACGCAAACATCCGCCTCATTCGTTGCGACAATGCAAACAAGGAGACAAAAACTCTAGGGTCTTCTAAACCCCAAAACCGAACCCGAACCGAAATCAATCACGGAATGACCGTAAAACAGTTACGGCGTCGTCCACTGCTTCGGGACGCTTGTGTCGGTGCTTGCTGCGCACGTGAAACCGTATGGCGGGACCGATTCCGACCGTTTCGTGTAACGTCCGGTGCGCGTGGCTAGTGGTACGGGTCGGTGTGTGTAAAAAAGCTAGCCCAATAGGTGTGGTGTGCCATAAAGGGTGTGCACTAAATGCAAAGCACAGCAGGAAGTGTGCAGACGGCCGTTTTGCCTCCTACTGCATGGTTCAAATTGTGTTTTTAAAAGGGAATGCTTCAATTGGTGCCAATCCGAGGCGGTTACAGTACAGACGTCGTGGTTTCATCTTTAATTGACTAACTGCGCATCCGCTTCGCGTTCGGTTCCAGCTTCACGTTCACCATGCCGTACTCGCTGTTGTAGAGCATCCGATCCAGATCGTCTTGCACAGGGCGGGAGTTTATTTTCTAAAATAAAATTAAAAGCAATTCATAATATCAGTAGCGGCATTTGATTTGCATTCGTACACACAGGCAACGATTTAAACTAACACATTACGAAACAATGTCCATAAGCAAAGTTTATGTTGACAACCCTTAAGAAGAGATGGAAACATACAAAAATGTGTTATTTGTATTTTCTCCTAATTCAAGACCAATTAATTATGAAAACTTTCTTTCCTTTTCGTGTTATAGACAAAATATTGACAAATTTCTCCGTACTCGTACCCATAAAATATCTTTTCTAATAAGTGTTTTAAAAAATGTTTACCAAATGATAATTTTTTGCTAGAAAGCTGTGTATAACAAAAATATGAATGTTAATGTGTTGAAAAAAAAAACAACGAAAATAAGCATGTTCACCGTTTTTGGGTATATCTCTTCCCTTTTAAGATGAAGAAAACCGCCTTTCGTTATGCAACCCGCAGTACACATCCTTGTCAAGGATGCTTTAACACTAGAACTACCGAGCTAAACATTTTGACTGATACACGCTGCGCTTTAATAAGAAAAATATGCGTTGGGCGTTAAACAAAATTCTTCCACAGCATGAAAGGCATGAAATTTTGTTAATCTATTACCGTATAGTACGAACGCACACAATACTTTGAAAGCTTTTAGCTCATCTGATTTGTTTGTAAAGTTAACTATCAATAAGTGGGACGTTTTTAGCGAAAATGTGTTTGAACAAATTTGTTGCCACTATTGCCTTTACAGCGACACTTACCTCACCCATAACAGCAATCGGCGTAGTGTTGGTCGCCTTGGCCACCTTATGCTCGATGATGAAGAACATGTACTCATCGTACAGCAGGCGTATCAGATGAAAGCTGCCAAAGCTGCCGGCCGAACGCAGCGTCAGATCGCGTATCACCATCGAGCTGTAGAAGCTCCATTTGAGCAGGAACTGGCGGGCGGCGTTCACGAAGCTCGGTTTGCCCCGGTAGTCCTGCAGCGCATCGTCGACCACGTTCTGCAGCCAGCCGGCCCACTGCTCGAGCGTGTTCTGTTGCTGCAGTGCCGCCTTGAAGTCGTTCTCCAGCCGCTGCACGATCGCGGTATCGCACTGGCAGATCCAGGAGGCCTGCTCCTGCACGTTGCGAAAGTCGACACGGTTCAGATCGCTCAGCATCTGCGCGATNAGATGGTTAAGCGAGGTGTAGCGGCGTAGCGTTTGGCCGAATGCGGCCACCGCGGTCAGCTTGATCGCGACGATCGGCTCCGGGCAGCCGCCCATCGCCGACGTCAGCCAGCTCTCCAGGTTTTTCGCGAAGTTGCGTATGGCCTGCGTGAGGCCGGTCGGGATCGGTCGCAGCACGTCCGGTATCAGCACGTCCACCATGCTCTGGTAGAACTGCATGTCGACGTGCTTCACAAACTCCTGCACCGGTTCGCACTGCGTCAGCAGGTACAGCTTCTGCTTGCTGAGATACTTCTCCTCCTCGCACTCGTCCCCATTGTTGTTGTTGTTTTCTGCGCGCCAAAACTCGCGCCACAGCGATTCGATCATGTTGAAGTCGAGGTTGAGGATGGCGTCCAGAAACGCTTCGCAGTGTTCGCGGTAGATCGAGCGCAGCGTGTCCACGTCCTCCATCGTGATATCGTCCGGCAGTGGGTGAATCATGTCAATGATCGGGAACTGTGGTATGGCACCGTTTGGATCACCGAGATACTGCAAAACGGAAAGATGGCGACGACGACCATCGATCGATCGATTAGTTCATCAGGTTCTTTGTGTGTGTGTGTGTGTGTGTGTGTGGTCAATATTTGTTGCTTACCTGTGCGCAGGATTCGGGCATTTCCGCCTTGAAATTGTTCTTCTTACCGCTTCGTCCATGATGCATCGACATACCATGACCAGTGCCACCGCCACCATTGCCCGCCCCACCTGCCCCATGCTGCAAATGGCTTCCGCCACCTCCATGGGCCATGGAACCGGTGCCGTTAGTGGCATGTATGCCACCGTTCGCATGATTCCCACCACCGCCACCATGGCCATGCATCCCATTGCTAGCCCCACCCGCACCTCCGCCACCGTTCCCGCCACCACCACCACTGAGCCCGTTGCTGCCGGTTAGCTGCTGATGGTGGCCCACCATCAGCCCACTAACGCCGGACCCGTGCTGTGGTTTGCACTCGATCGCATGCACCAACGGAGACGTGGGCTTTATGCGGATGCCGTAGTAATGGTACTTGCTGTTGCCACGCGTACCGAGCCGGCGCGTCCGCAACCCGCTAAACACCGACCGGATCAGCTTGCCGAAGCTTGCCGCATTCACCGCGTCCAGCTTGTTCTCGTTGCAGTGCCACATGTAGTGGTTGTACAGGGTCGACCGCGGCAAACTAACACCGTCCGCCGTTTCGTAGTTCTCCATCAGCCAGTTAACCTGCGAAGCGAAACAAATGCAAGACGGAACCGTATTAGGGACCTAACGAAGCTCGACAGAACGCGAACGGAGAACGGCAAATCCAACATAGGACATGCGGGAGGAAGGGGGTAAAAAAACCTCCCCCCCCACCCAGGGAGGTTGGGCACCTCACCCCACTGGTGCCCTGGCGCATGCGATGAAGCTCTAGGTATGCGAGTGCGTCCTTACCGTGGCGGGCAGAACGCGTGCCGCGTGGGTCAGGTTGGGCGTGGAATCAAGCTCCTGCCCTATCGCCGACGCTGTTTGGTGCGCGTGCAAGTAGGACGCTACGTCCTGGATGTTGTGATGAAGGTTAATGTGGAAAAGCAAATGGTGGTGGATGGTAGAGCCCGAAACAGTGAACAAGAAATGGCGAATGTTGTAGGTAAGCGCAGAGATGGGAACAAATCGGGACAGTTTTAAAGTTTTGGAGAAGTAGAAGAAGAGAAAGAGAAAGAGAGAGAGAGAGAGAGAAAAAGAGAGAGAAAGAGCATAGTGTTAGTTTTTGATTTAGGTGCAGTTTGCGGAAGCGATTAATGATTTCTTTAAGGTGAAGATGATAATACTTTAATACCAGCAACCAGTAAGCGAGGGTAATTAAAGATTGTTAAAAAATGTTCAATGAACCAAAATTAAAAGGATGAAAAGATAAATAATAACATTCAGATTTAATTAAACCCCTTTAAACACTGGAACGATCGAAATGTGGAAAGATGATCATGTTTAACACTACAACTACCGCGGACCAGTCACTTTTTTGTCAGGTACGCTTTCCGTAAATTGCATCTATGTTTTGTAGTAAAACAATTTAATTGCAGTTGATATAAATTTTTGAGAGTCCAACTAGTAAGCAATCGGAGCAGAACAACAAATATTCTACACAGTTGATCATAAGCACTTAATAGACTATTCTAAAAGCTCTTCCCCATGAAAACATTCAAAGATCATCTACAGTGTAAAATGTTCGTGAAATGTGGGTTGAAAGTGTATGAAGATGCAGAAAATTCACTATATTATATTGAAAGTACTGGAAAAATGAAGGACAACAAAAAAAAGGAAAAATTCAAAATATAAATAACTTTGTTCTAGTCTATAGTACGGTCAACGTGGTAACACCAACTACACGTTATTTTCAATTCCATGCATTAGGTTTTGTTCATTGTTAGTTCAAAAGATTGAATATATTGCATTTGTTCCAATTACTTATTCAAAAATAAAGTTTTGTTTTGGTTTTCAAATGTTGTATCAGACAAAATCACCAAAATTGACTGGAAGGTCGTTGTAGTGTTAAATGGTTACTAATGTGTGGTTCGCTGTTGGAGCGCGATTGTGTTTTCATATTATAATTACGCAATCTATTCCTATCCCATACACCAGGCAGGTTAGTAAATGTTACGCGAAATAGATGAGATAACACAGAAAATACATGATTATGGGTTTCTATTGATGTGGTTTTTGTTACTGCTTTATATATCATCCCAATGGACAAGTGTTGGCCATGCTGATATGGTGTTTAGCAGTATGCTAGTAACAATTAATCGTTAGAGATGTGGATATTCATTCAATCCTTGTTGTACTGAAACGCAACTGTTGTAGCTCCGACATCTGTTTGAACAGTGAACAGCGCCAGCACAATGAAAATGTATCAATTTTCATACGCTCAAAGGCTTTAAATTTCGCTGTGCGTTTGCTTGGTTAGTTCTTCGTTCTCTCAAACCGAAATATTGATAAAACTGTGCGTTGTGTGGCCACATGCAGATGCAGAGTGTTTGGTTTTTTTTTTGTTGTTGTCATTGCTACTGAAAGCGGCTCAAATGATAGGGAAAAAGCCGCACAACACTTGCTGTCAACAGAACTGCGAATAATTGCGTTCAGGTGCGGGAGTTAATTAAATAACAACTCCACACCAAACGGATCCGGCTCGAGTGCAAAAGGAAACGGAAAAACGGAACAGCAACAACATCACCACACAACGCAAAAGCTTCGACATCAGGTGGGGAAACCGAACATTGAACCGAGGAAAAATAACACCCTTCTCTGCCTCCTCCCATTCGCGCATCGACCACCGTGCACAGGATGGATATTGCAAAATTAAACGCAAAATTAAAAAAAAAAGAACCCCATACGCTGTAGCGGTGCATCATTGTTGGCAGCTCGATCGGTGGCCACTATCAATTACCGCACGCGAAAGCATCATATGCCCGTTAACAATCAGCCATGCATGCGTGTGCATTGTGCGGGCGCGCTCCATCAGCATCATCCCGCGGTTAACCACAGGCACTTCGGCGGATTCCGTGTGCCCGTCGTGTCCGCTTCGATGAAGCTGACACGGCGATGATGATGTTGGTTCGATTTTCACCAAACATCACCCATGTGCGTGTGTGCGCTTCTGTGGTTACGCGTGATGTTTGGTTGCGGTTGACCGATTGCATCGATCCATCCGATCATTATTTCATATTTGTCAGGTGTGCGCGTGCCTCTGTCCACACCGTTTTTACCTCCGTGCATTTCCGCAAGGACCGTTGCACCGTGCCGCAATGTTTGCAAAACGCACAGACACACTTACCGTCATGTTCTGTGGCGACGAATCGGACTGTTGCTGTTGCGACGCGGATCCGTTACCGGTAGCGAGCAGAACCGCCTCATCAACGGGGACAATGTACTGCTGCTGATTAGCATTGCCGCCAGCGGAACCACCATTGCCGGACGGGACGGTTCCGTTCGCGTTGACGGTGTTAGGTCCATTTCCCGGGGTGCCCGAACCGTTGCCGGCACCATTGCCAGCACCGGTGGAATCGGCGTGTGTGTTAGCGGTGCCGGTGCCCGCTGTACCGTAATTTCCAGCCGTAGCGTAATATTGTTGCTGTTGCTGCTGCTGCTGCTGCTGTTGTTGTTGTCCATTTGTGCCGTAATCTCCAACGGAATACACGGGATAGGTCCTGCAATTTGTAACACGCAAATAATTAATAATAACATTATTCTCCTGTAAGCTGCTGTGTTTTTTTTTACTGCCGCTGATCAATGTTACACTTCAGACGTTATGCGCCTGAACTTATGCATGCCGCATGACATTTAATCAATTATTGGTAAAGGGCAATTGTTGGTAGTGCTATCTTTCTAGGCAGAGAATTTTGCTACACATTTACATGCATTACAAGCAACGGCATCACGGTAACTTACATTTGCGACTGTCCCTGGCCGGTGGTGTTGTACATTTCCGAGTCGACATACTGCACGTACGTGTGATGGTTGGGAACACTCTCGGGCGATGAAACTGTGTAATATAAAAGATAAAGAAAAAAAAATCCAAATTAAATTGCTGTAATTAATTGTTTTCAAATGGTAAAGATCGTTACGCAAAAATTAACCGTTTACAAAATTGATCGTTTGTTGAAATTGCCCTTTCGCTTTACATTTTTCATGGATTTTGTTTTGTGTGCTGCTCCTAGCAAAAAGCAACAGGACACAACACACAAATCGGATTATTTCGTTTCATTATTATATAGAAGAACACTCATGTGGATCGACCATGCGGTAGCAGTGGGAGCATTCGGTAGTGCAGGGCGACTCCCATGAGAGCAAGACAGCAGCTAGGAGCTGTTTTATACCATAGCGTTCAACAAAACAACAATCGCCAAATATCAATCGCCCTATTGGTAAGAATTTTAATTTTTTGATTGACACACACACACACATACAGAAGAACGTGGACATGATTTGTATCCCAGTGCCGGTAAAGCTGCTACCATCATTTTCGCAAACCCAATCCATTTTTGCCCAGTTTCGCTATTATACCGATGGAAATAGGTGCATTTGGTGGCAGGAATAAAATGGGAAATTTAGGTGTGTGTGTGTGTCCGTTTTTGTTGGACAAGCGGACCACCGACCCGCACCGAAGAAGGGATGTTTTTATGGTTAGGGGGATATATATATATATATATATATATGTGCGGACCGCCATTATGAGCAGGCTACGCAAACGGAACCGCTTTGTAAAGAACCGTTTGGCAATCAAGGGAATCCTGCGGCCATTTTGTTTTTTATTCTTCTGCAAACGGGAATCTGTTTTTCTTTCAATTCTTTCCTGCTCTTCCAACTCTCTCTCTCTCTCTCTCTCTCTCTCTCTCTCTCTCTCTCTCTCTCTCTCTCTCTCTCTCTCTTTGCCGTTCTATCTTTGTTTAGATCTTTTTTTTCCCTTCATATCTGCTGCCTTGTACACCACACCCGCGCTATAAGCAAGCAGTTATTATATTCATCCATATTCCAGATGGCTGCTAGCATGCTTTCGAGCAAGCGAACAGAGACACCGAAACGGAAGGACAACATCAAAACGTACGTAGGGGGATGATTGTAGAAACAGCAGCCCTGCAAAATGGATGGTTCGGTTCGTGCGAATGTGCAGAGGAGAGCAGCAACAGCAAAAAAAAATACATTCTCCCCTTGTACAACGAAGCATGCAGGCAGAGTAGCTGGCAAGAAACCTACGCAGTATGGGGTATGGAGCCCTTGACCAAACCCTTACGCTTTCCCATCGCCAACCTTTTTTTGTTGTGCATCGACAACAGGACGAATTTTTATCCCTAGTGCTGGCTGTGTGCCGGCAGCGAAACCTGCAAGCGACGAGCGCGAACCGTACACACACATACTGTTCGGGCAATTCGGGCAATTGGCCAGTCCCGGGGATGTGGGTGTGGATATTTTTGGATTTAAAACCGGGAAGCTGCTGCCCGACAAAAACCCTGCTTCCAGCTAGCAGCTAGCAAGCGTACAAAACGGACGTGATGCTCCACAGGATCCGTGTCTCGATTGAATAGCATCCTCAAAGTCATGGCGGAAAGTTTGTTCTCTTGCTGGTGGTGGTGGTGGGAGTGTGTAGGGAGGGACCGTTAGAAAGATGTGTGGGGGAGGAATGGTTTTTCATTTTCTTGAAAGTATTTTTATTTTCATTTCATTTATGAATAGGAAAGGTTGCCCGCACACACGCGCGCTAGGTGATATCGCTCAGCAGGAAGCTGAATTGTCGCAACGGCCATCATGACGACGTTTGGGCAAACAAAATTGGAACACGACTGGAAACAAGTTTGGTGGCGGAAAGTGGGAAACGAAATATCCACCATGAACTCCCCAAAAGAGAGAAAAAAAAGGAAGACATTGCAGGGACGAATCACGGCGGGAATTCGCGTACCATCAGCTCCCCATCAGCTGCCCGGCCACAAGCCCTGTAACCCAACATGGCCGACTGACTGACGCTACCGCCAGCCAGGGCAAGCATTGGCTTTGTGCGTTTCTTTCAATATCCCAATGTCCTTCCAGCGAACACTCTGTGCTCAATCGCTTTGTACAAACAAGCCCGCATATGCGACCGAGCAGAGTGTGACACTGAGAATGGAGAATGAATGGACGGATTTTACTCCAAATGCCTAGAGAATCGTCGATGTAAAAACAGGATCACGTCGATAGAGGCCTCAGAGCCACAAACGGCAGAAGAGCGAAAAACAAAAACAGGCCAAAAAACGTTTCTTGCTTTGCGTTCGCCCCATTCAGATGCCCATTGTTTGGAGCGTTTTTGTTTGCGAACCTTAAAGAACATAATATAGATTATGGGGCGCGATAGCGAGAGAAATGCGAGAACACAGCGATTGTGGGAATGGTTTTTTTTGCTCCACAATGAAACTCATAACATTTTTTTGCGGTTTAGTGGGACGATTACATTTCACATATTTCATTACTTCGTTAAGCAGTAATAAACGCACGAGAAGGAAATGAATGTGTTATGGGGAGACATTTTTAAGCAGTATATGCACTCACTAAAAGATCTACATATTTTATGCATTCCTCAATTAAAAAATATCTCTAGTGATTGTTCACAAACGAAAGACTTGGCCGCTTGCAAAGCGTAACGTTACACGTTAGGCTTTAACGAATTCTGTTCGAGATTAAATTTTGCATACGTCGACAACTCATCTGCTCCGTTGTTTTGTGGGAATCAAAATGGTGGCTAAAGAATGTTTTAATAAATACAACAGTGCGCTCATTCAAGATCATTTACTACTCTTATGCTTCTTGGTAATCATAATTCATCTGTTCCACTGTGATATCACTTTGGAGATGTGAGACATTTCAACGAATTTTGGATCAAGCATTCTCAGGGCAACTCACTTGGTGGAATTAAGTCAGATAAAGTGAGTTTCCAGAAGGAAGTAAACTCTTTAACACACTCGTTTAGCTTAAAAACCGTGAATGAGCTTAATGACTCGTGAATGAATTAAATCGTTATGAGTGAGTTGATAACCGTGGCGCGTGAGTTAAATAACTCATGAAGGATTTAAATCACTGTGAGTGAACAGCTCATCAGTTCCACGAAGAATTGAAACACACAAAAACTCTATCTTGAATAAAAAAACTTTAAAATCTCTCACGTGCTATGAAAAACTTTTCTTGAAGATGAAGAATCAGCTTACTCTCTCTGGTAAGATTTAATGCATTCTTTCACTCTGATTTACTATACACACGAATAATTCTAAGTAAAAACTGCATGAAACCATAAAATTTGTGTGTGCAATAAACACGCAACAAACTTTACGAAATAGAAAACCGCACACATCACATCGATAAAAAAACGATGTAACGATGTAACAAAAAGAAAAAAATCTCCAACAAAACCAAAACAACCAATCGATGCCACCTACAACAGGAGAGTAAAACACACAAAAAAAATACGCTGGTCAGCAGAAGCAAACTTTTCCGCCTAAAACGCTGTAAACATCCTGCGGTGCCGGACTCGGTGGATGGATTCGTTACGGAATGGAACCGTGACCCAAAACAAAACAAAAAAAAAACAACGTCCGGCTAAGGTCCAGCTGAAATGGTTCGGTTCGGTTGAAATAAAAACAAGAAACTATCGTTTAAACAAAAAAAAGTGCGCGTTTTAGCAATCGAAAGCCTACCAAACGTTGCTGCTGCACGATGGGAATTTATGTCTAGCCAACACACCCAAGCAAAAAAACACAAAAAAAATGTAGCCCTTTACCAATCACACACGAAAGGCAAATCGAAAGCTTTCCAACGAGATAAAAAAAAAACGATCTTGACAAAAGAAACAGAAACCAGGCCGGGAATATGCTGGCGAGGGATTTTATTGCACCAATTTAAGGTTGCAGCAAACCGTCGTTCGATCTCGTTCGTTCCGAGAACGAATCGCAACGGGACGCATCAACGGACGAGCGTGCCTGTGCGTTGTTGGGTTGTGCGATATCGAATCCGGTTTTGAGCCCAAAAGGATAAAAGTTGTGTGTCTACTGCTCTTGCCAAAGATATCCTGCACCGTTGGTAGAGACCGTGGGCCCCCGGCACACAAACCCATCATCAATTTGCTCTAATTCTCTGGACCACTGCACAATCAAGCACGGCACGGAAACGACAAACCGTCACACGAGATGCAGCGCTGGTGCAATAAAGCGATAAATCAATCGCTTCTGCAGCCACGCACAAGACATCATTGTAATCTTTCGAGCTGGGTTTCGTGACAGCACAAAATCCCGGCACAAAACTTGCCATCGTTTCTTCCGACGACAACGAGCGACGAATTTGAGGTTTTCGGTGCGAAGATGACACAAACTCCGTTTAATGAACGATGGTTACACACAAGCACGACGGCCAAAGCGGTCGTCCGCTTCGGCTCTACTTTTCTCAGGGGGATCGAGTTGTCGCCGATAGTTCCATGAAATCCTTCTTACAGCGCCCGGAGGGTGATTACAGCAGCGGAATGATTAGACAAACGCTTCGCTTGACCATTTCCGCTAATCGCTGGCGACAAATTGTGATTCGCTCGTAAAACTAAACCGCGAATTACATTCCAAGCGTTCCAGGCGGTCACATTAATAAGCACAGCAAGCTGCTCAGGCCTTTGATTAACGCTAAGACATTGAAGGTGATTAAAAAGATGCCCACAAGTCGTATCCTGCTCGTCGGCATTTCTGCACAAAATTGGATGGATAATAATGTTCGGTTTAGATCAATTTAATTTAGACTAAAAATAACTATTGCCATCAGTAATAGTTCAAGCTTATTGCTACCAATGATAAGCCATCGAAATATATTTTACGAGGAAGAATTTGAGTAAATTGTCTAAAATCCCCTGCAATAAGTACACAGGTTCAAGACGCGCCAATCATAATAACAGAATTCTGTACAACATTAAACAAAAAAGGCTTTTGAAACTTCCCAAAATGAAGCTCTTGATCATTCAAATCCTTAAATATTGCAGCAAAAAACAACATACCAACATTAAATAAATTGAATAATGTTAAATTTCCACTACATTGAAAAGGTTAGATTTTACTACGAACAAAGAGTGTAAAAGTTGGGACAAAAATTACAAAAAAAACATGTCGATAACTAATCGATATACTCAATGAAATGAAAGCAAACCCACCGGGGCATGTCTCCCTCGGCGATGGGACAAACTCTCGCTGTTGCGAGCGGGCAAAAGCAATTCGATTAGCAATTTTTGGTGTGCGCTGCCCGACTGCACCGCACAAGATGGTTTCCCGTGCCGTACGGTACGCCATTTTGAAGGCACTTGGCGGTGACGAGTCGACTCCGCAATAAAAACCCGTCCCCTCCTACACCGGGGCGCAGCATCGGAAAATACAACCACATCAAGCCAGATGCTGCCTGATGCCGATGCTGCCTGATGCTGATGCTGCCCGATGTGCGATGTTTGCTTGCTACTCCCCTTTTGCCATATTGAACCCGGGGATGGATTCATTTTACGGCCAGCATTCTCCATGCCATACGACAGTTGGAAGCAAAGGCCAAACATCGATCGAGGGTGATGCCGGTTCCCACCCACACACCCACACACACACCTCTACCCATCTTCGCATATCGCGAGTCACTTTGTAAGCGTTTTGTGTGTGCGTCTGTGTGTGTCTAAGTGTGTGTGAGAGAGTAATAAAAACAGGATAAACTATACACAAACACAAAGCCCATATACACACCACGCCGTATAGCAATAAAGCTTAAGGACCTCTCCCGAGCACGGCGAGTCATAAACACATAAAAATACTAATGTACTTTTTTTTCGTCTCTCTTGCTCATCCCGCTCTCCACAGCACAGGCTCCAGGGGGCCAATGCGCGTAAAGGTGTCTACGCGCGACTCTACGCCTGCATGTCTAGCACACACACACACTAGAGCGAGTGTTATTCTAAAGCCTTCTGCTTGGACACCCTCGCGCGCGCATAAACATGAAGATGAATGGCTCCAAGTGGGATGAAGCGGCGTCCCCATGCACAAGGATATTGTTATTGCTCGACTTAAACGAAAGAAAAATAATAACTTCGCGGATACACCGGAGTCACCGGAGCGTACGTGACTCCTTCGTGCTTCGCTGGCGATGCGTATCTCGCGCGGAGCAGAACACTCGACGAAGTGTGCCGTAAACATAAATTTAATGTTGATTGGATTTCTGCGAAATGGCGCACATTACATTACCGCAGCAGTGTGTAGTGAACCGCATCTTGTGGGTGGGACCCCAACACACCACCGTCATCGCGCGGACGGTGGCTATCGGAGAATAAGACACTCCAAAGAAGAAAACGAAGGAGGGACACAAGAGAAAAAAAAGTGTCGTAAAGTAAGGACGGGGGCGAATTAAATCTACCATTATCGTAAAAACTTCTGATGGTTCGTCGTCAGCCCGGTAGCTGACAAACACTTGCGGCAACGCGGGACAAACGCACAACAAACATCGCCAACTCGCCATTTTGGCAATTTTGATGAAGATAAAGACTCACAGACACACACGGTCCAGTCCATGCACGATCGTTAAACTGTCGCAGCACCGAGCGTAGAATTTGTATCGATATTTGCAGGATATTAGCTTTGTATTGTTTCGGGCAAACTGTTTTACAATTAATCTCCCGGTAAATTGTGTGTCCACGTCCACATATACACAATCGTTTCCGTACATAAACAACGATGGCGTACGTGATGGGAAACTAATTCGAGTGCACGTTTATGCCTTCCTTCTTTCCTGGAGTAATAGGAGTAGTGAATCGTCACTGAATATCCACATCCTATGGGTGTACTTTTATGCCTTGAAGTGATCGTAAATGCATCACCGCACACAAACGTTGTAAAGTGCAAATGAATGTTGGAAGTGTTGCAATTGTGATAAATTTGACTGATTACACGTTTATTTAAACGATCATACACCGATTTTACACCCTTTTACGACGCATCTATGTAAGTCAATTAAACGTTTGTTACAGATAACATGATCCTTTATTTTACTATTATGCAAAACATAACAGTTACATGTTCACGATTATTAGTTATGCAAGTATGCAAATAATTATGCCATTGCGAAAGGCTGTCCGAAACATTTCAGCATCTCACATGACCTTACTGGAGCAATTTCTTGAAAATTTTGCATGAAAATACTTTAAAACATTTGATCTTTTGAGTTTTAACTCTGGAACAGAACCAAAGATTCAAATCGTAAGCTAATTTGACTCAACAGTTTGTTTGAAAAGTCAAAAACATTTCAACCTCCAAAAGTCTAAACGAATCTGAAAGACTACAATAAATGTTTCATAGAAAATATTACAGTCAATGTTTCTCTCGAGTAACGAGATCCTGGATTAGTTCCCGGAGACATGACATGACATGACAGCTAGGAGCGAACAGAGCCAGCAAAAGTCAGAACTCTAAGATCACAAGATCTCCAGAGCTAATTGTTGCCGAAAGAAGCAGATAATTTACTGGACTAAATAACGAATTGAGTGATCTTCGACACTTCTGTTTTGAGAAGCTTTGCAGTCACTATCAGGAAATGTCTTACCGTCAATAATTTTACACGGTCTTACAACTTCAAATATGAATGATTGATATTGTCTTACAGCAAAGCGGGAGGCAATATGTGTCTCTAACATTGAACAGGCATCAGCTACACCATGTTTGAACAATCGATATTCACATTTACTTCACACGTACTAACTCGGAACCCGATCGAATCGTTGATGTTGTCGATAACGTTTGCACAAAACTATGCTTAATCTATGTTTAAAACCGACATCTAATATCTATGATGCTGCTAAAAACTAATGATCATGCGACAAAAACGATTAAACAACTTTAAAATATACATTACATGAGTTGTGCAGGGAGTAGGACTTCCCGCAGTAGGACATATTGTTACAACGCCTGTTGTACATCATGGCGCCGGAAATTGGAATTGGTCGGTTGGTTCTGAATTTGTTACGCTGGCAACAACCAAGGCACAACACTCTGCGTGACACTCTAGTGCATCGGTATCCGGTATGTTTAGATTTTTTGACGTTGTCTCAGACTCTTTCCNAAAAACTAATGATCATGCGACAAAAACGATTAAACAACTTTAAAATATACATTACATGAGTTGTGCAGGGAGTAGGACTTCCCGCAGTAGGACATATTGTTACAACGCCTGTTGTACATCATGGCGCCGGAAATTGGAATTGGTCGGTTGGTTCTGAATTTGTTACGCTGGCAACAACCAAGGCACAACACTCTGCGTGACACTCTAGTGCATCGGTATCCGGTATGTTTAGATTTTTTGACGTTGTCTCAGACTCTTTCCGCTAGCTGCCACATATATCTGCTAGTTACAGTTTTTGCAACCTTTCTAAATCTTCTCCATATGTACACACGCGCACACACTGCTGCTCGGTGGAGTAATGCCACACAGTGAAATTAACTAGCTACTTCTTGACCAAGCACAAACGCCGCTTGCCTGCAATAGCCGTCGGTCAACGTCGGAGTTCATTCAACGGAACCCATATAAATATAAATATATATATATATATGTATATATGGCACAGCACGCGGTAGGGTATCGGTACTTGTCTCAAGGACGTCGATGGATCTTCGTCTTACGTTATCCAACAGCAACGTACACACGCCCCGCACACCACAAGCAAACTGCAGCAATGCACCGGGTACCCCACCGTCAGCAGCTGGTTCCGAATGCGTCCGGTAATCCTAGCTGCAAGGACTCTCGACGTCCGATCGAACCTTGGCGTCTCGTAGGCAAGTGTTACCATGGGATCCTGCCGAAACTAGGTTACACCGTCACCATCACTACTCGACTCTCGCACTCAAGACGGGACGGGGTGTTCGATCCTGCCGAGTGGCCTGATTTCGTATGCAGAGAGTGTGGACGTTCGGATAGTTGGATTGAAGGATTGGCCCGATAGAGTAGCCGCCAAGCGTCTCCGGGACGTGCAAAATCGAACAAAATCGATACCGAATGAAATCGGCACTGCTCTTGAAGGCGGAAGGCTCCGGCGAACGGTGAAATGATGAATATACGTTGGGATGAATTCTTCAGGGCCAGCTCATTCTCGTAACACTACTACTACGTTGCTCTCGCTCGCTCGTCCTCACTTTCACTCGCTTTTGTTTCCAAACACACGTACACCCACCCACACAAAGACAGACACACACATACACACAAACACACTTTCTCTATTGCACTCTATCAGCCATCATTGATAACTCGATTCCGGTGATGATCCTGCCCGCCACCTACCCGGTGGGGAGGTCCGCCCCTGGTTCTTCCTTGCCCTTTTGCCCGTCTGCTGTCGTTGAGAGTGAAAGTGAATTTTCTTATTCGATCGGTGCTGGTGCTGACGTTACACGGATGTACCGAACATGCACTTTCCAGCAAAGGGTCAGAGGTCACCAGGTAGATCACCTTATATAGGAAGGTTAACTATCCTTCTTGGACAACATCCAACAGCAAGTGAATGCCGATTAGTTAGATTGGTTTTGGCATGCTTTTCTTCAGCAAAAGTGATTCTTTTGTTTATCTTCCGTTTAATGTGCTCCGACGACTATTAACGTCGACAGTGACCTCTATCTAGCTTCTTGAAAAAAACCTTCAACTTCTAACAGAGGATATCGTGTGTCACGACCTTTAAAGTAAACTGCAAACACAGATCCGGGCCGAGTTCACCACACAACGGAAGGAAACCCCACAATTCGCGAAGTTCACTGTAAACATACGCCACAGTGCCTGCCTAAGCACAGCTGGCTCGGCTAAGATGAATATCCCGTGTGGCTGCTGGAATGCGCCCGCTAGCGTACGTTTCCACGATGGCAACAGACCCTTAGCAACGGGCCACGACGACGCGACGGTGTAGAATGAACTGAATTCGATACCGAAATCTATCCCCTGGTGCACCGCGCGCGTCAGGACTTTTCCGGCATAGATTTTTCGCTTACCCACGCTCAACCACCATCACCATTATCGTACGCACTCCCTCCCACCCAAGATGCTGGCCAGGGCAGCATCCAGCCGCAGGATTTTCTCGCCTTGTTACGCACGCGTTTGCTTTTCCCTCCGTAGCGTTTTTGCTATCTGTTTCCCGATCCACATGGTACAGGCTCTCCCTGTCTAACACCATCTATTTCTCACTCTTTCTCTCCTGCGCTTTCTATCTTCTGGCTCTCTATCTCTCTCTTTCTCTCTTCTATTCGTCAGACACTTTGTTCGAGTGGCAATGTCCTTCCGCATGCCAATATCCACAAGCCAATCTGAAACGATCAACAACAACTTCCGATTTGGATGCTGGCTGCTTCTGACTTGTCCTCAGTCCGGCTGGTGGCAAACAGTGGCCAACACAAAGAGACATTTGACGTGCAGCAGGTGTATGACTTTTACCAACGAAAGGATGATTGCGAAATTTTGGAAAGTCTTCATCCAGACATTAGCAACAAAAACGCATCCTTCTTCTTTTGCAGTAGTTTCTTGTAACAATGCAGGAAAACTATGGAACTTGCGATGGAAGAAAGGACATGCCGGTAGGTGTGGCCAGAGCGAGTGCCCGCTTGGCAGAAGCTAATAAATTTAACCATAAAGCCGAATCTTTCCACCAGATCAGCGATATTCAGTTTCATATTCCTTCCCAAGAAGCGCTTTTCCACGATTAGACCTATTTTGTTCGAATCTTCTGTAGGCCAACAGTAAGGATACCGGATACTGCTAATTGTGCCGTGATTGATTGCATGCCACCTTTGCTTTCCACGGCGATGCTGTCGATGCCTAATGTACATCAAGATCCCATTTTTGACGACCTTGAGGAATCAGCTCCAAGAGCTGCAGCTCGAAACGTTGACGAAATCGTGCCTACGGTACGGTACGGTGAAGACCCGCCATAAAGTTTACACCGGAACTGGGTGATGTAAAATGGGCGTAGCAATCGGTGCAGTGCACGGAGAGCTGCCGTTGCGTATTATCCTTGAACGTAGCATGTGCATTTCGGATCCTGCGGACGCTTTAGCTCCGCCCCGTATCGCACAGGAGATGCTGTGGCACGGTATGGCCGTAACGTGAGCGAGCGAGAGAAGCTTATGCGGGTTTTGTTCACATATTCGCCGCCAGTGCATCCTTGCAGGCGCGCATGTCCGATACGCCGTCCGAGAAGCACGGCAATCGCCGGTCGGCGAATTTCGCCCTGACAAGAAGGATGATGGCCGTCATCTCCCTTGTCGGGTCGGCTCTCTGCCTTGGCCGTGGGTAAACCGACCGATTCATCCTGTTTGGTTGTAACTTCAGGCATTACACATCGACACGAAGCAGACATATTCAAGCAACACCAACATGTTTTGGTTCTGGTCGGTGGCAACAGTGAATGCGGTGTGAGGTGAGTTCATCGTACCTCGTAAGCAGCACGGTGATATTTCAAAGATTCCATTCTCGATGGAACCTTCCGTCAGGCAGGATAAGACCACACGCATGCACATCAAAAACAAAAACGCACTTGTTTTGAAGTTAATATTTCTTTGGAATGGGAACAAATGGACACAATTCTTAATACTCCGGCAAAAGTACACACACACACACACACGTTTCGCCGACTATTCAGTGAAGAGCAAATAGCTCGCTTCTGGCCAACGTGGAGGAAATGTTAGAAATTTTGCACTGGTCAGCTATTAAACAGTAGCGGCAAACGGATGTGGCAAGGTAATTCTACAGGAGAAGTTCGTCGTGTGGTTGTTGACTGTTGTGCCGTAACGGGTGAAATGTTTCATATTTATAGTGGAATGCAATTACTACATCGGAGTGGTTGTTTGCTGCTGGTTTTTTTTTGTTTTGTTGGTCTTGTGTGTGTGTGTGTGAGTTACTCTCCACGTATAAATACATTACGGATGGTTGGATGTTTAATTTTCGAAATTCATACTTCCCCTTCACAGCATCGGCAAATAATGCTGAAGGCTTTGGGATTCTTTAGCAGCACTCGAAACTATTACAAAACATGCAGGTATGCAGGTGCTCGGGCAAAGTTGGTACAGAAAATGGTCAAACAGAACTAATTTGATATGTAAAACGGGAAGATCAAAGGCTGTTTGAAGTTATCCTAAATAAAACCTTGCGGAAGTATTTTCCGCTTGCTAAGGTGATGGGTCAACGATTGAACTCCTAATGTTGGGTAAACACTGTTCATATTGAAGTTATTTTTTTTTTTTAGTATGTTAGAACGGAACAGGCCGTATTAGACTAATTTTACCACGTAGCAGGCTAGTCAGACCGTGCTACGGGGGGACGGTCCGAATGGGATTTGAACCCGGTCCGGTCGTGTTAGGAACTGGCGCCGTTGCCAAATACACCACCGGGCCGCCCCATATTGAAGTTATTGCTAATGCAAAAATTTCCCTAATTTCACTAAGAGTTGCTTTCCTTTTAGTTCCAAAAAAAAAAAACATACGATTGCACCATTTATAATCATTTTCAAAGATATAATAAAATAAAGCGCCAGGAACCATCAAGGAGATAAACGGAACAATGCGAAAGGACTGTGAACCGGAACAAGTGGTCACGATAATAACGTTTGTACGGAAATCATCGGCTTCAAAATCCGTTCTCGATCGATTGCCAATTGTTTGGCATTGCTTTAAAATTTTGCGATAAACATCATCACACACACACAATGGGATGGTTATTCGCAACGAACCGATCGGCGCAGATATCGATCTCGTGTTTGCTATGGGAAACGGTACACCTGTTGCACGCCATGCTCGATAGCATCACCGGCGAGAGAAAGAGAGTGAATACTTGCCTCGCACGAAGAAAATGGAAAACTGATGAACGTGGAAAACCGATTCATACGCCAATGTACAATAGACACTGCTGCTTTGCAAGAGTTTGGCTCATCTGCTTTTTTTTGTTGTTGTTTGCGTCACAACAAATGGTTACAGTAATGAAATGAATAATTTTACAAAAAAAAAAAAGAAAATCAACTAGATGGTGACAGAAAACACATGTAGTACGGGATCCAACAATACGGAATCGTTCTTTAGCACCAACAGGCACAAAGCACTCGGTTGGTGCGCGGACAGCCCTGCTTCTTGACCCACCTGAGGCGTGCGAGTATCAATTACCCGTTGGGATGCACGTGCAAGCGTCAAGCAGTGCCAGCAGGGCACGTGTTGCATAACCTCAGCCCGGTACCGTACCGTTCTCGATATGTCCAACACGCGCAAGACTCAAACGTACTCGCAATTCATGTGCACCGTCGTGCCTGCTAATCGTACAGGTGGCAAAACAAGACTCCCTACCCAAAAAACGGACACAAATGATGCGCCCTCGCTCGTTCCCTTGCCATTTTTCCCGTTGTTATTATTATTTTTATCTATTTATTTGTATCCCACCCATCGCACCCTTTTGTGCGTCCAGCATTGCAAAAGGTAAGTGCACACGCACGCACGCACGCACGCACGGACACACATTCACCCCATTACCCGCTGCGTAATCCTAATTAATTGAGGCGCAAATGTTGTCCAACAGCTTCCATATCCAGCATATGTTTCGTCCTGTTGGTTGTACAACTTTCTCGTGTGTGTGTGTTTTTCCCCCTTTTTCCATGACCGTACCAGTAACAGAAAAACGGGGGTGCAAAAATTGGACGAGACACCACGGTCGGGTACGGCGGGCCGGATTTCATATACTCGTAAAGATATCAAACGTCGCGCCAAAACAAAACAACAATAACAAAAAAAAAAAATCAATTCAACTGCAGCAGTCAAGAGTGATCGCACGATAGGTACGCGATATAATTTTCGAGTTGTTAATCCTCCCATTATGAAGTGCACGCGAAAACGCAGTGATGGCACGGTTTCTTTCCCGCTTCTAGCCGACGACGTTGGGCACCCTTTTTACACCCAGGAACCATCAACGGGTGTACGTCCCCCGTTGCGTGCGGTCCCAGCATCGGCGTGCAACGAGCACGAACCGACGCGTCAAAGGGACTTCACCCGGCCCGAAGGACCCGGCCACCGGTGCGCGGAGGGATAATTCTTCCAATCAAGACTAATTATTTCAGGATTACATTCGCTTCACTACACCTCGATGCAGCGCTTATCGCATGAAGCGCACACCATTGCGCACGGGCCTCTTACGACGGGGTCCACGGGGATGCAGCTAACTTTTCCCTTGCGTTTTCTCCTTCACATGCTGTTGGCCTCTTTATTCTTTTTTTTTATCGTAACACGGTTCGGTTTGCAGCACAACACACCGGCGATCCGGCTGAAAGGCTTTTGCTGTGTGTGTGTTTTTTTTTTAAAGTTGCTTTACGTATGATTTGACCTATGTTTGGCATGATAGAAAAAAGGATAATACACTCAATGAAGGATAGGACATCGCTGTGGATCGCTTTCGCTTGTACCGTAAAACTATCAATTGTTACACACACCGGGCAGAGCAACAGAATGGGCAGTATTATACACCACTCCGCTGAAGTACGGCTAAAACCATCGACGATCTGCTCAACGAATTGAGAATTACTGATGTACTGATTTTCAATCCGATTCTGACTATAATACTTACAGACAAATCGGTAAATGAATTACTAAAACTTAAATCCGCTTAACGTTCCTTCCATTAAGTACAATAAATGGTGTTAGATATAATAAACTGCAAAAGATAACTATCATTCCTGCATACCAAACGGGACAAAATATCTATTGAGATATTAATCATCATTAAACGTTAGTTTTTAAAAAGTATCAAAATTATATTTTACACATCGTTGCATACAGGGCGGCTGCATAGTAACATCGGGACGGTTGCCCATTAGATGTCCAAAACTAAATGTAGGACCGCAACAGCTAGTATCTATAGCTACCCGAAAGCGTTTACAAACACGCGTGAGAACAACGCATGGCCAACTTGCGCAACGAAACATTCGAAGAAACCGGCGACACAAAACTCCGGGCCGCAGAACCAACCGACATACCACACATCACCAGCAGCGGTAGCACAAGGATAAATGAAATCATCAGCATTCGATGATTTCAGCAAAACTAATTTCCACTCGCTCGCTACGCTTATTATGAACCGGCACAGACCACAAACGCTCGGCAAAAACTTGCACACCCCCGACCAACCGACCGAGCTTCCTCGCGATAAAACGGCTCCCTTCTTTCTCTCTCTCTCTTCCTCTCTCTTTCTCTTTCTCTGTTCCGCCTTCCACCAGCATCATCCAGCCGGCAAATAAATTTAGATCAAGAAGATAAAACTTTACATCGACATCTACTTAGCGCCCTGGATCGTGCGTCGCTTCACGCGGCTAGATCTGTAGTTAAGAGTTTTAATTAGTTCGAGATCTCTCTAGCGCACCAAGCAAGGCGGAGGCAGCAAGCGGCGGTTCCATTCGTTATCGTCTTGATGCGCGGTGTCCTGGATTGTCTCCTATATTGTAAGCGAGAAAGCGATCCAAAGGTAGAGTGTGCGGAGAAATGTGTTTCAAAAGATTTTCGCTACTACCGATGGCGTCTCGACACACAACTTCTGGACGCATTATGGCATGATGATCAACGGACCGAGCGAAGGATAAAGAGACACACGCTTTCCCGGTGGTTACGTGTGTGTACTACTACTTTGTCGCAGAAAAGTCATCCTTCTGCCATCCAGATTCGGGAACAGGTTCTGTAGTCACAGCAGTTTTCTCGTTTTCTCGCTGTATTGCAGATGGTACGGGCAAGAAGCACGTGATTTCTTCTGTAGAGAAAGCAGACAAACGGAGAAGACGAAAAAGAAGCACTCGGAGGGACTCCTGTGAGTGATGCAGGAATTGCTCCGTGCTGTAGGGAAGGTGAAACCGTATCAATTTCACCCCAATTACCGCACACTCCAGCACCAGCACCAGGTTGGTGTGCCACCTATAATCAGCTAGTCGTACGCATTTACACAAAACCAGCCCAAAAACAGCCGGTACCGCGGTACTGTTGATGATAATCTTAACCGGGGGTGGCCAACCGCGGGACCCTCTCACGGGAGGGATGATGGGTTTGGCTGTTAATTTGTGATGCTTACTTTCTTTAACGCATCCTTCAACGGCTTCCCCTTCTTCTCCGCCACTGTTCCACCACCCACTCCCTCCCTCTCCGGAGGGCTTACCCAAAACCCACTTGACGAGATAATGAGTAAGTGGGTAAGAAAGCAGAAAGGGGAAGGGATTAGGGTACTGTAACGTGCCAAGCTGCCCAGCACGGTAGCAGTAGACTAAAAGTGATACATTTAATTGTCCCGCTACCCAGTTGCCCTGACCGTACACGGTACACGGGCAAACCGACCCTATTCAAGGTTACAACAACGGGGAAATCGGCCGCGTCTCGCCGAGCACGGGGTTTTTCGCAGTTGCACCGACCGTGTCTGATTACACGTATTTTGACGTGTTTGACAAGCTTGCCTGCGAAAAATGTCAGGGTGCAAGGATATCACGCTAACAAAAAGGCGGGAACGTTGGCCGGCCACACGGATGACGATATCTTGCAATTACCAAAAAAAAAAAAGGATACGTTTAATTAAGCTACGATCCGGGCGGCAGCGGTGTAAGGGTTCGGAACAGTGGTGATATGAAATCGAGATAATAATAGATCAAAAGATGAGTTGTTTATCAACAGTGATTCGAGCGAAAGTAGACGCATTTTGGGCGAGAGCGCATCCGTGCGAGGGTTCACGACATTAACAACGATCACGATAATAACATTTGCGGACCGTACAAGCACAGGAATAATGTAGTAGTGCCGAGTCGAAGAAGAAGCCAAACGCGGTCAAACACACGAACCGAACAAATAAACCCAAAAAAAAACAAAAACCCCTCACTGTAAATAAACAAATTTCCGATCCAAACGCCACTCGCAGTTCTGAAGAAACATATTTTGTTATGGTTTAGTAATTGACATGATTATGCGCTTCAAACGGAGTTCGCACACGGCTGGTACGGCGGTGCAATGACTTCCGAAACAAGAAAATTGGAATACGATTGCGAACAACTGCTCAGTGCGTCAAAAGGCGTCAATACATTATTTCAAACCATCGTTGAGTGAAATTGGATCACTGAAGCAAACCGTGTAATGGCATTGCCGGTTGCTTTAGACTGCTTGTTTGCACACACCCACAGCGCCATGAGGAGTTTATTTGTCACATTTTTTTTATTGTTGCTTCATTGCTTCAATTTTGCCCTCCACAACGACGCACGCCCGCGCTACATACTTCCGAGAACAATTTACGCACCGGTGCCGCCCAAATTCCTCACGTGTATCCCGGCCACTTACGAGCCCATACATGCGAGCAGCATACGGCCAAATGCTCTATTGCCAAAACGGTAGCCAACCGTGGCGGGCGAAGAGGCACCGATGATCAATGCCCTTTGATTCTCGGAACGCAAATAAGCCTACATACAACACAGCACACGAGAAGCATCCGCCCAAAAAAAAAAAAAAAAAACGCACGTGTCGTCACGCAGTGTGGCAATTGACGAAATATTTTTCCGAGCGTTGAATTTTGGCAACCAACATACATCTCCATTTTGGAGCTGTTCTTTCCTCTTCTGGATCAATGACCTTAACATCTTGCACGTATGCTCTAATCAACTCGCTACATGGTATTATCCTGATCGGTGCGCTTACTCCGCGGGATATGATTTGTCGCATACGTGAAGTTGAGGAAAATTCCACAGTTCCTCTGTGCTCCTTCTTACTGGGTGAGCGATACAGTCAGCATTTTTAAAGCAAAGCTAAACAATTGCATTTCCTCCAAGCTTAAGGTTTCAGTAATAACTAATATTAATCAATTAAATCAATATTCTCTCTCTCTGGCTTAACGACCTACTCGGTCATGCCGGCCATCAAATGGCTTACTAGACTATTAGATACCACGTAGTTGCATAGTCAGTGCTCACTACGGGGGAACGGTCCGAATGGGATTTGAACCCGGTCCGGTCGTGTTAGGAACTAGCGCCGTTGCCAAATACTCCACCGGGCCGCCCCTAAATCAATATTAATATAGTTAAAAAGTTACAGCCCAGGGAGTAGACTCATCCACAACCTGTAAAAACGCATATGTTCAATGTTCAAACACGTTATGTACATAAAAAATTTCGAAAACCCACTAAGTGATTGCATCGTCAGGAGCTTTTTTCACAATTTGCTAGTACTTGCCGAAGGCTGTATTCTGCAAATTGATTTCTGATTTGCTTGTTTTTGGACACACAATTCTGGCGAATGTTCGGTTAAAACTTATTATTTCAACTTTTAACGTTAAGCATTGTCAAAACTTGGCTCAACAGGAACTAAAATTATGCTCTTTTTTGGATTTTTATGGTTTTTAATGAAACTCTATAAAGAATTTCAAACACAGTTTTATTTTAAAGTTTTAAGGAAGAAAGATCTGTAAAAAAAAATGAGTTTTCTTTTTGTATTCGTAAATACTTTCACATGAACCCACTTTCACTCTCTATCGAGCATATGTGGTAGTTTTCTTAAAAATTTCTTCTCTCGAGCGTCTGAGTATACGTTTCTACGTAAAGGTGTCACTAATGCTCTTGGACTACATATCATTCCATGCTGTATCATTGACGCCTCAATTGCGTCAATTCGTCTATAATATCATATGAATAATGCACTCGATTGAGTTTGTCACATGATAACGAGATATTATTGAATTTAGGATAGCTTTTGTGCATAAGCGGAAAAAGCCTCTTGTAAAACTCTAATGGTCCTTTCTTGTTGTTATTTGTCCAGAACGGTGAAAGCCGTTTTGCTTATAACTATTAGTGACTTAAACAAGGGTACAAAGATTCAAACTGGTTGAGACACATTTTCTTGTTTAAACACCTTGAAGCGGATCTTCTCCTAGTCTAATGAATAGATGATATTATGAAATACAAACACAAAAATATTAAACACATAATCTATTTGCCACCGGTAAATAAAATCCAAAGCCATGTATGATGGCACGTCGAGACTTCCATGTAGAATAAAAAAATTGAATGTATAAATGTTTTACTAGCCCTACTGTATATTATGTCGTTTTAAGTTCACAAATTGTTGGTTTAGAACATTTTTGACACGTAAAAAGTGTTTTTGGCAATTACAGTTTGTTTGTTTCTTCAATAAAGTCCGTCTTAAATTATACGCTACAGAAAATCTTCAAAAGCTATTGGAAAGTGATGGACAAGCTTTAAGAATTACAATATTTTACTCAAGATATAACGGATACCTCGCGTCATGGAACGAAAAGGATGCGCCATCTTTTCCATCAATTATTGATGAAAAGTACAAAATTCAGTAAGTAGAAGAGAAGAAGTGGTGTGATCATCCAGGATCGTTAATACGTAGATTCTACTAATATTTCCAAAAAGTGATATGTGTAGAAATAAGGTTTTATTTTGAGTCTTGATAAATCCAATACAGTTCTTGAACTGTACCTAAAGCAGACATGTCAAACATATGGCCGAAGGTAATCCAATACAACCCGCGAAGAAATAGCGAAAATCTCTTGTATGAATGAACCAAAAATTAGACATTAAGTTAATAGAATGAAATAAATGCGGCACCCCAAGAAGATTGTGTACATCCAACCGATCCACAGGACAATATTTTTAGCAAACCGATCCTGAACCAAACTGAGTTTGACAACACTGGTCTAAAGAGTCAATTTCATCCATATTCCATATTATCCACAATCAATCAAGTTATTTGATGCGGCTTTGTAAAAACAAAGCGTACCGTATCATAACCATGAATTACCGATTGACTAAACAATTTAAATTGATAATTTTTGTGCAGATAAAAAATGATTTAATGAACTTAGTTATTAGTAGTTAGGTACTTTTTCCTTAAAACTCCCAAAAATAGCAATGTTTTGGTTTCTGATCATTAAATGTCACCCAAATTATCATATTCTAAAAAGCATTTAATAATATAGTTACAATTTGCATGCGTTGGTTTCTAGTTATGTGAACATTTTTTCATTGTATGTTGCTATGACTGGTTCAAATTTTATGCCAGTCAGTAAAGTTGTAAAACTATGGCGAATTACTCACCTGTAACAGTTATGTACTGTGGTGTACCACTGCCAGGACTCTGGCTCTGCACAACAGCTACCTGCGTCGTCACCTGTGCCGTCTCCTCACCAGTTGCTTCCGAAGAATTACCACTCTCAACACTCTCGTTTGCGACCGAACCATCCAGCAGTTTCTCAGATTCGGGCTTTGTCTCGACACTTTCACTGTCGTCGTTTAGGGGAACGAGATCGATCAGCGTTCCGTTTGTATTTATCACAATTTTTTTCTAAAAAAAAAACAAACATAATAAGTTTTTATCTCATGTTTGCTCAATAAATACATGCGTTGAACGAACCTGCTGAATGATTTGCTGCAACGAAAGTCCATTCGCACTGCCCAGAAGGTTCATAATGCTGGTATTGTTCGTCAGCAGGTTTGTGGACATGAGTGTTCCCTTGGCGCCCCCATTCTTCAACCCACCAGTGATGGCGATCGTGGGCAATTGCGAGGAACCGGAAGGTCTAGCAGCCATGCCAGTTACCGTGCTTGCCAAACTCACCGTTGCTACCTCCACCTGTCTCGTCGTGTTGGTGGTGCTGCCGCTATCAGCGGACTCAGTGGTGGCTTTTTGTACGGCAACCCCCTTGTCCGATTGCTCGATTGCCACGGAAGCTGCCGTTGGACTACCGGTTGTTGCGGGTATTACGGTAATAAAATTGCGCTGCGTTGCTAACCGTGTCGCCATGCTTTTGTTAAAGATAGATGCTCGTCTTTGTCAAGCATAAATAGTACTCTCGGTCACTAGGACCAGTGTTTAAATAATGTATCTATTGTTCTTCCCTGTAAAGTGTGTCGGGACGTTAGCGGTCCCTCTGTATAACATGCAACAGGATGTTACGTTCTTGATGATAAATGGGGTAAGCGTTGATATGAAATGTTGTTAAGAATGATTGGGCGGCACAGTTATCACTGAAGTATAAATGGTACCGTTCCACGGTACGTTTGACGAATGAAGCTGCGGTCTACGGTACGTTCAGATAGTTTGTTCGTCGCTAAACATTAATCGCAGCGACAAATCACTTCCTTTATAAGTGGTAAATATAGAATCTGGAATGAAAAGAAAATGCAATTTTAGTAACTTTTAAAGGGAATCGAAAAATAAAAATAGATATTATTAAAATAGTATGAGATGCGAAACATACTACTATTACCGCTTGCACTTTGTTACATTAAACGCCATCTATTGGGAGCTTTGAGAATCAAAATTCGACAAGCGCCCTACATGAATTTCTTCATCTTTCTTGGTCACAGATAAACAAACTACTGTGTGGCTTTGTAAGAACAACTTAAGTTAGTTTTTTTAAGACACCAAACATGTTTCTCTTCCTGAAGCAAAACAATTTGTAATGATTGCGAGAAACGATTGCTTATAGGTAGCTGTAATTTTAATTGTTCATTTAACTTTTGTTTTGACGTACGAAGGAGCTATTCCGATATTGCTATTCCACGCTCACTAGAATTGTTCGTTAACGGATGTTTTGTTTTCCAACTGTTCTATCCACCATTCGTATTCCCACACGGAAAATCATTACAACGCTGCACGGATAAAGGAGCGCTGACACAGAGAAGACAATTTAAATCTTCCGAGAGATTACACTTCACCGGATCACCCGCGTTCACATGGTTCACCCGTGCCACTAGGATACGCGAGACGATATTGCTGAGACTTTTGTATTGTTTATAAGCACAATTAGCGCAACAACAACAAAAAAAGAAAACAATCCAGCATTTGCCGGTCGTCGGTCGTTAAGAAACAGAAACGAATGCACCAAGCACAGGACGGCTACTGACGCCTAGCGATCAAACGTGGCTACGAAGGACTGCAATGCTGCTAGGACACCGATGCACGGCGGTGGCAACGGACTTTGTTAAAAAAGCAGACAAAACAGGAAAGCATAAAATAAAACACCAGCGAGTGTCGAACAAAAATCGTATCGATCAAACAGACTCCTGCGAAACCCTCGCTCGCCTATAGCCAGCCCCCCTCCGGCCGATGTGTGACGCTGTTCTTGGCGTTGGTGTACCGGAGCAGGGGTCCCACCAACCCCGAAACTCGGTACGGCACAACCCAGCTGCCACCTAGCTGAAGCCAGAAAGGATACGAAACACATCAGCACCGTTGTGTGGCAGGTTACGCTTCGCTAAACACCTTCGCGGTTGGTTGTTAGGGGTCCTTTCGGGGTCCTGCTGCACGATATGTGTGGAATTGGTGGCGCTTGGTCGGAACACCATATGGGGACGCGACCGTTTCATGGCGAAGAAAGCAAAAGTAACGAACCCGGGATCGTTCCCCCTGGATACGGGGACAGTGAGCAAAAGCACGGCACGGCTGCCTTCTCATGCGGAACGTTCCCTGCTCGAGTGCGTTAGGTTAAACCAGAATGCAATATCCTTCGCTTCGCTCTTTCGTGTTTGCGTCACGTGCTGTACAGGAACGAATCCGCGCTGTACAAAGTTCAAATAAGCCACTTAATCGAAATGGATGCTTGAAATAAAACAAAAAGTAAAAATCAATTGACCACAACAAGCACGCATAATAGAACATCCAATAGATGAAAAAACAAGGTAAAGTCTTGTGCAATCGGTTTCAATAAATTTAGAACATTCAAATTGTACAGTAAGTGAAAAAAAAAATGGAACCATAAAACATGGTATAAACAACAATAAAACCTATCAAACTGTCCACAAATAGATATGGTAAATTCTTTGCTCAATGATGCGTTAAACTTAGCAACCCGTGGCAACGCGTGCCGTGCACCTGGAAACCGTCACGCTGCTGGGTACACCCGTGCGCGCATACGTTCTGCGCGTCACAAAGTCCTGGTAAACAAACGCCGCTAGACGACACATCCACGCGAGGGCGTAAGGACATCGTTTGCAGGGTTCGAAATAAAAGGGAAGTCACATTTTTCAAATTGTTCGATTGCGGGGAACGCTCCGAACGCTTTGTGGGACAGTAGGTACCATTCATGCGTTGTAAAATTCCCACCCGTTCACCGGAAAATAAAACTTACCTCTCTATCCTTTCCGCAGGATGAAGAGCATCTTCTCCGGAGAAAAATCGTCGCACTGCTGCGTGTTTCGATCCATCGCTAGTGTTTTGGGTACTATCGGTTGTTATCTACGAAGTGGACGGTTGCATTNAGTCACATTTTTCAAATTGTTCGATTGCGGGGAACGCTCCGAACGCTTTGTGGGACAGTAGGTACCATTCATGCGTTGTAAAATTCCCACCCGTTCACCGGAAAATAAAACTTACCTCTCTATCCTTTCCGCAGGATGAAGAGCATCTTCTCCGGAGAAAAATCGTCGCACTGCTGCGTGTTTCGATCCATCGCTAGTGTTTTGGGTACTATCGGTTGTTATCTACGAAGTGGACGGTTGCATTCCAGCAGTGGTTTTGCATTCATAGGGCTAGCGCACAGACGGACCTGTTACACAAGCACTACATCAAAAGGAAGGATGTTAGTTTTCCTACGATCACACACACTGAAGTATGGGACAGTATGACGATGCTGTGGAATCTAACCTTAGCCACCGTTTTGCAACAGTTGCGTTCTTGGAAAGGAGAATATTTTCGTTCCGGGAAACGGGAACCACGGACGAACCGGTTGCGTCCGCACGCACGACGTTTCGTAGCTTTTTCACATACCCCACCGAACCTAACATACACCAGGTGCTTACTTCGATATTCACAATCGTTCGTACCGTGGGTACCTTTACACAAATTTCCCGGTTTGCTACACTGTGTACATTCGAGGATGGTAATTTCAGCACGGAAGTTCACAGTACACAGCTACACATCCACTAACAAATGGCCAGCGGAATCGTATTTTTCGCTACAAAACCGTCCGCCCGTGTAAGGTTTGCCTGTTTGCACCAAATTTTGTCGAATGGAGCACTGCTAGTTGCAAAAAAGGGAGGCGGAAAATCCTTTGCACAGTTTCGTAGCAACTACTTTGGTGAAATCTCTTTTATTTTGTTATTCGTTTTTCAGCTCGTTGCCAAGGAGACAAAATTTTGACATTTGCTGTCAAACGGCTGCAGCACACAGTGATGAGGAGGTGGTCTCTGTTCTTTCAGTCAGGAAACCGTGCTAAAATCCCAATTGCATCACTAGAATTATCCAACAATATTGGCTGATGAGCAGTTAAAACAAATGAGTTGATTTCACAATCATTCTACTCCATTTCTATTTCTCTATTACGAACAATGAGGGTTAGCGTGGAGTGATTGTCCATCGACGGTTTTGTGCCAAACTATTTTTTGGTGTGTAAAATGATTGAAGATGCTTGAAGTTTAATAGCCCGGATATTAGAATGTTTATCAATGGTTTAAAGGTATGCAAACATCCTAGCACAACAATATGGACACATTGATTGCAATAACGATTTGTTTTGGTGTAATGTTAGCCGCCGTCTCAATTTAGCCGCTTTAGCGTTGTACTAAAAATTAACCGCCAACGAATTGAATGCTTTTTTAAACCGACCGTTACAAGCGAAATATTAGTACAAATGTGTAATTTGTAAAGCTGTGTAATTGAGTGTCGTTTAAACTCAAGGGAATTATTACTAATTTTACAATTCATAATAAATATTTAATCTTTTTGTCTTTGTATAAATTATATTTCACTTTTTCCTTATTCTGTGTACAAATCCTATTAGTCCAAATGTACAAAAAAGGTTCGTCGTTTATTTAAAATTTCTGGTTATACTCCAGAGAATTCTGACATTTTCACCAAATACTCGTCATATTTAAAATTTGCCGATTAAGATCGGCGTAAGGAGTAACACCGACATTCGAGGGAAAGCAAGAACAAAACATTAAAATATGAAACAAAAAAAAAGGATGTAAACTATTTAACAAATTTCTATCTGGTTTGAAAACTGCCGTAACTTTCAAGTATATAACTCTTCTTTAAATATTTAGTCTTCTTTGGAATACGACTGATTGCACCTTATAATTGTTTGTTAAACTTAATTGAACTGTGGCTGCTTTTGCAGACCTTATAAGGCTTACCAACTATTAATAACTCCTGAAAATAGTTGAAAAGACAAATTATGATTTGTTAATCCAATGATAATACTAAACAAAAATTGTTTACTCTGTTACAAGGCCGATAAAAGACTTTTAATGTTTTAAAAGGGCAAGACTCGGTGGCTGCTAACTGAACTAAACCAATAGAACTTAAATTGATTGAAAACAATCAGTAGATCTTGGGATAGTTACATAAATTATCTAATTTATTTTAACAATTAAACATACGATTGTATTTCTTTAAATACATAAATAAACATTGAAAGTGAAATAAATTTATTTATACTAAAAAAAACCCTATATCAAACAGACAATCAATTAAGGGATTTTAAGTTTGAAAACAGTACCTTGTGCGTCAAGTGCTAAACTAACGTGTAATTAATAATTATAACACGTTACGTATGTTTTAACAAAGTGTAAAGTCATTTTAATGACAGGTTCGGGTTTCGACCTAAATTACAAATCACACACCCAGGACTTCAATCTGACCACATCGGTAAAGGATGGGTGTACAAGAGGCGAAACAGTTTACATCCCAAGACTTTGTTTTGCAAAACTTGCAACATTTTTGTTCTTCCACCTTTTCACCAGTTGGCGGCCGTCCACCCACCTACATCCCTTTTACGATGTATAAAGAACAACAAAACATAACAACAACAACAACAAAACCTTCCACGGTAACACTTAAAACCATCGTCCAAGAACATTAGCTCTTGGGAAGGTTAATCCCAACCGGTCGGGCTGTTGGGGTGGGTTTGAGTTGGGTGGTCAGAAAGATTTTATGCGGAGATTTTGCTCTTTCGCTTTCTCAAGCAATGGATACATCCATCCCATTCTTTCTCGCTTGTGCACGAACGCTCGCTTTTTCACTCTTCGGCTTTACACACGCTGAAGGTATGATTGTGTAGACGGCTCTNCCCTATATCAAACAGACAATCAATTAAGGGATTTTAAGTTTGAAAACAGTAACTTGTGCGTCGAGTGCTAAACTAACATGTAATTAATAATTATAACACGTTACGTATGTTTTAACAAAGTGTAAAGTCATTTTAATGACAGGTTCGGGTTTCGACCTAAATTACAAATCACACACCCAGGACTTCAATCTGACCACATCGGTAAAGGATGGGTGAGGTGAAACAGTTTACATCCCAAGACTTTGTTTTGCAAAACTTGCAACATTTTTGTTCTTCCACCTTTTCACCAGTTGGCGGCCGTCCACCCACCTACATCCCTTTTACGATGTATAAAGAACAACAAAACATAACAACAACAACAACAAAACCTTCCACGGTAACACTTAAAACCATCGTCCAAGAACATTAGCTCTTGGGAAGGTTAATCCCAACCGGTCGGGCTGTTGGGGTGGGTTTGGGTCGGGTGGTCATGAAAGATTTTATGCGGAGATTTTGCTCTTTCGGTTTCTCAAGCAATGTATACATCCATCCCATTCTTTCTCACTTGCGCACGCACGCTCGCCTTTTCACTCTTCGGCTTTACACACGCTGAAGGTATGATTGTGTAGACGGCTCTTTCTCTCTCTCTCTCTCTCTCTGTATATTTGTGTGTGGATAGATCGCACAAAAAAAAGGATCCATAGTAGGGCAGTTAGCATCGACCATGGTAACCATCGCACCGCTAGGGAAGGAATGTAACGAAGCGCAAAACGCGAAGAAAATGTTTGGTAGTTTTGTTTACTTTCAAAAGAAATTATGTTGGATCATGGTGAAGATGCTTCTTACGCAGGGCAGACACGAGACCCGAAAAAGAGAGAGAGAGAGAAAGAGAGGGAGAGAACGGGAAGGAATTTGAATCAAGCCAAATTGGGTGCGAAAGTCGTTGGAACGTTGTGGAGGGGGGGGGGGGGCTTGTGAGGGTGGTCAGGGGTAGCAAAACAAAATCGTCAAAAAACATATTTTCCAAACGGCCTACACCGTGTTTTGTGCCCCGATGGTCGGGACGGACACGAGGGCGGCATGGTGTTGTAACCGGTCTCGAAGGGATTTATTAGATTTTTGGTCAGGCGGCCGACGGTTGCTTTTTGATTTGCAGAAAAACCTTTACCGCCGTCGTCGCCGGTGTTGCCGGGTGGAGCAGCAGCACCAAGAAGACATCAAATAAATCCTACGCACCAGGGGACAGCGTCGGATGGGTACGGATGACTCTTGCTTGCTGGGATTACCGAAGAAGAAGAAGAAGAAGAATAAAAGAGTAGGGGGAAAAGGGGGAGGGGGGGGGGGAAGCAAAAAGAGTCACTAAAGGATGGGGTCGTAACATTGATGAAAAATATGACTTTTAGTCCTCTCCCTGACCGACAGCTTCGGGAGTCCTCCAACCCTCTAACCCCTCCATAGCAACCCATCAACTGTGACACCGAATATTGAAACGAAAAGGGCCAACTGCAACTCATCTCGGCGAAGGTGCGCTAATGTATTCCGAGGTGATTTTTCACACCGTAAATTGGAAACTTGATCGTGTGTGTAGTGTATTGTATTGTGGAGGAACCGAACCAAACCAAAGAAAAAAGAACATCATCGAAATATTAGGTGCATTTGTACGCTGACCGTTAATGCGTACGCGTGGGTGAGGGTAAAGGTGAGTGGTTGGTGGTTGCGGAGAAGAAGGTAAAGCTCATTCACCGCTCACTCAGCGCGCAAAAGCCTCTTCAATTGTCATCATTTATGACGCGGAGCTGGCATGGGTGGACTATATTTGACATGGCCGATGGGGATGGCCCATTGCATGGGAGGCAGAAGGTGCAGCAGCAGCATTGCTACACATAAACCATAAACGTCGGCCATCAATCGGACTCGTACGGTACGTATGGGGAGCATCGAGAGCGAGCTCTAGAGAGCGAGAGCGCAACACAGTGCTGAGCGCTGCTCAAATGTGCTCCCGTTGGAGTAGCGAATGGCAACGGGAGCGTACGAACATGGTGGAAAATCTGTGTAAATGTCACCTACCGCTCCCTCCCTCCCCCCCCCCCCCCCCCCCCCCCCCCCCCCCCCCCCCCCCCCCCCCCCTCCTCGTCCTCCCCCAAAAGTTAATCCATACAAACACATAAACACACACGCACAACAATTCCTTACTCTCCACGAGCGAAGAATGCTCTTCTGCGCTCTAATGTACGGCTCTCCCCAAATTGAACGCTTTCGCCCCCATTCCGCACGCTGGTAAGCGAAGAACGGTGGAAAATGGGCGGGAAAGCGCCACCAAGTTGTGCAGAGAGTGCCACGAAGGAACGAAAAAAAAATCTCCCCTCCTCCCCCATCCCCTATCCCCCCCCTCCCTCCCCCGGTTCTGTGGGAGAAAGCTCTGCCGAAAGCCAGCCGAGAACGGGCTACCGAAATGAACAGCGAACGGCAGTAGAGTGAATTTTCACTGGCCAAACGGTTCGCATTCGGTCACCACCGCTGGGAGCGCTCTAATGCTCCGGTTATTTTTATAACCCCTCCGGTAGTGGCATTTTCTGTTTTCCCTGTGTCTGCTGCTTGAAACAAGCCAAAACAGAAAAATACAAACAAAAAAAAAAACAAACAAAAAAAAAGGTAAAATTCCTTCGCCCGTAAGCGAGCGACCCGAGGAAACTGGCCCTCAAAGCCATCGTCAAAAAAAAGGAAGAGGAAAAGAAACTCATTGCGTGTGGTGTCGTGCGTGCGTGCGTGTGTGTGTGTATGGTGGAAAAACGTTAAACCAGTTGGCAATAAGTGTGAAAAGCTAACATGGAAGATGTGCGGGATCCGGACATTTCTGTCGCGACTGTGATCTAGTAGCCAGTAGTTGGGTACGCTAGTTGCTAGCTGCGCGAATGCCCTAGTAACCGACGGATTGCTACGGTTAGCAGCATCGGTAGGGACAGCATAAAGCATTTTTTGTAGCAGTCTGAACTGCCGTTTCAATCCTTCGTACCGTAAGCCGGAAAGGTTAGTGATTGATTGTCCACGAAACGGCCTGGCAACTTGGCAGGCGAGAAAATGTTATGTACAGTACAAGTGCGAACAGTAAGCTCCAACGTTGTATGTGCGTGAGTGTGAGTGTGTGGGTGTGAGATTAATGTGCATGTTGGTGAATAGTGAGGAATCCGTACAGTTTTCTTCTCGGTTCCAGTGGACAGCCAAAATTCCCATGCCAATCTTAGGTGCTTGTGCGAGTTTGTGAAGGGAAATTCTTGTTCTTTTTTGCATCTGCTAACGGAACACAATACGATGCTACTCCTGCTGGGTTGCGGGTGTTGGGTGTTGAATGTGAGGTGAAGAATGGTGTCGACCCGGATTGCTACGAATAGTGATGCATTTGTCCACGTCTGTATGTATGTGTGTGTGTGTGTGCTCCCATTTGTGGTTGGCTCTTGTGACAATGGTGTGAATAGAATAAGTTTTCCTGCAGGAGCGAATCTAAGATATTCCTCTTTTAATAGTTAGTAATAAGGAGAATTTTCATAACAACTCTGTGAGGAAAAGTCAAATGTTTCTAAACGAGTTGAATAATGAAAAAATATAAGAGTTTCTACTAGCAAAGAAAATAAGGAAAAAAGCTCCAGTTCAAAGAACTGAAACAGATGAGAAACGAACTGTTGGTTGGAAGGGACAGTGAAGCAGCAGTTAAATATCGATCGTAGCACAATTTTTTTTCTTTCTCTTTCTGCTGCTTTCTGCGTTTGTTGCGCTCTTCCTCGCTCTCTCTCTCTCTCTCTCTCTCTCTCTCTCTCTTTCTCTCTCTCTCTCTCTCTCTGCGAACATGTACGCACTCACGGGGCTCACGTAAACATACCGCTCATCGCATTTACACACTCGAAACGTACACAAACACACGCACACTCTTGGATGGCTGGAAGGCGAACGCTGTACTCATCTCATTCACGTGAAAAGCCTAAAGGCTTCACGATTTTCCATTTTAGGCCCACCGCCGTGCGGGAGTAAAAGCTGCAGCAACGCGAACCCCCCGAGTAAGGTCGTTGACGGTATGCTTCACGCGCCCGCATGCGTGTGTGCGTATGCACGTGTGTGTGTGTGTGCATGCGTGTGTGATATCGAGAGCCTTGCTTTCCCTTCTCTTTCTAGCTCTCTCGGGGGGTTTGGTGCGAGTGTGTTAGTAGGCGTCGGTATGGGATGGATTTTACGGCGCGCATGCACGCAGCCTACTTGGAGTGAAGAATTTCTGATAAGAAATGCTTCCGTGAGCAACCACAATACGAAGAAAACTCTCAAGGATGCTCTCTTTCATGAGAGAGAGATAGAGAGAGTGAGTAATATGACATAACTGGGAGAAATCTAATAGGAACAGAGAGCAAGAGCGATAGAGAGAGAATGAAACAAAAAAGAGAGAATGTGTGTGGAAAACTGGAAGGAAAAATTGGCAGTAAAAGGGCTAGAAAGACAATATGAAAATCTCGTCGTACTTTTTTTTCTCTGCTGGTTGGTTGGTGACGAAGATTTTCTGCAACATTGCCTGTTTTTCCTTCGCCTAGCAGGTGGAGTCACGTGCCCTGCAAGCACGTCCAACCGTCCACCGTCGTTCCGGGTGTTTGCTCCGATGCACCAGGACGCTGCGCCGGAAGAAAACGTTCGCGTTGGACGGAAACGATCCTGGCAGTGGATGAATGCGCCTGGATGTAGGCCACCGGTTCGCGGAAACAATATCCTGAACCAAAAAAAATAGAAGACACGACACACATCCATTACCTGGTAACGAAAAGCATACATTTTTACACCTCGCGTCCTCCATCGTGGCCGTCCGGTGAAGTTGTCGTCCCCGTTTCGGTTCGGTTGTTGTGTTGCTTTCTGCACATTGCACATTGCGAGTTTTTGTTTGCCAATTATCTGAAGTAACGTGGTACGCCATGCTATGATATTGTTTTGTCACTGGACTGGAACCTGCGGAAGGATGCGCGTTTTGGGTAGATGGATGAGAAACTAAGGAAAAGCGTCAACATTTGTCCGGACAGAATATTTCTGTGTATTATTGTGCGATTGTTCCTTCGCAAAGCAATGTGTCGCATTTCTGGCAAGGTGGCATCCAACCGGACAGGTGTGATGGTTTGTGTCATGGAGGTTTTGCTGTTTTTGTTTTGTTTTTGCCAAATGTTGCTCCAAATGAAGCAATCGTCAAGAGAAAACGGAGATATCTCCGGGAAGGTCCTACCCGGTGTACGTAGACGAGCAATGCAAGTTTATCTTTAGCGTTTTACCTTTTTTGTTTCGCTTCCAAGCTCTCTCCTTGGCGAATTTTTCTACGTAAAAATAGATCCGGTGGGTGCATCATGTGAGCATCATTGCCTTTTTCATGCTATTCCAGCTAACTGCCTTACGGCACTCGGACGTCCATCCGATCCGATGTTTGTGCCCGATATAGCTGAACTCACCAATTAGTCAATTCCCAATTCTATTAATTAAATCGTTTGCTTAATTAGCCTCAATCGTACTGTTCAATCGTGCGGGGGTTTCCGGTACCAAGCAGCTCACACCCAGCTGGACACTTCCTGCCGAAAGAAATAGGAATTGTGTAGGCCTCAAGCGAAGAAACAATTCGATTAAATAATTAAACCCAACTAACAAACCGCTGTGCATTTGTTCGTCTACGTATTGCTAGCCAAAGCCGTGAAGCTGCAAGACATCGTTCGGTGTCGTCATCGTTAGTGCGGTGAAGATTCGTGGCTCCGTGGATCAGAGTGACTGAGACTCACGATCGGTGTGACGTTCGGTGACGGGTTCTGCGATCGGCGGTACAGTGTGTTGATGTGATGTGCGCGTACAGTGTGCCGACCAGCACGTGTGGCTGCCGCACGCAATGTACGCGAGGAACGCGCAGCTCAGAATGAGGAGGGACCTGTGCCGTGTGCGAAAGTGTGCGCAGCAGCAGTCCAAGCAGTGCCGTCCTCGGTCAGAACCGGTCGGCCCGGTCGCGTTGTGTGGTGGTGGCAAGCTTCCCAGTGCGTTCGTAGCTGTAGACGGCGTCCATCGTGACGCCCGACGTTCCACGACCATTGGGTGTGTGCGCAATCGAATCAGTCGTCAATGAGTCACGTTCGTTCCAACCAGAGACTTCAGGAGCCGTACGAGCAGGAGTGGCAGCAGCAGCAGCAGCAGGAGCACGAGGAGTGGTACCGTGGTAGTAGTGAGCGTAGTAGCGAGGACCGGTCCAGGTCGTCGCAGCAGCTGCGGCAACAGCTGCGCCAGCACCAGCAACAACAGCAGCAGGAGGACGAGGACTCCATCGAGGAGGTGGTACGGCTGCATCAGCAACAGCTACAGCAGCATCAGGTCTACCTAGGGCCGGGACCGTCATCAGTTCGCCGACGTTCGGCCGGTGTGCAAGTAGGGGGCGGCGGCGGCGGCGGCTGTAGTGGTGGTGGTGGTGGTACCGGGGGACGGGGCTTCGTTGCGGCGGTGGGCGGTGTTGTTGGGCGGGGATTCCTTGCGCTACGACGCACGCGGGTCCGTGCCGGTTGCGCCTCATAGCACGGCCGGAACAGCGCTGCCAACAGCCACAGCCCGAAGCTAGTCGTCGTTTCACGCGCCCGACGTAGACTAATGCAGTGGCGGAAGTTCGCACGGCTGAAAACGACTGCTACCGGACATTCGCGCACGCGAAGAATGCTTTGTTGTGGCCGAAGAAAGGTGAGTGTGGGCTTTCGCCTTTACCTTAAGCTATGCTTGAATACCATTTCATTTTATGAGGGAAAAGCTGAAGAAGCTTACGCAGTCGGGAAAGGTGATACAGTTGGAAGGTTGCTATAGACTAATAAGTGAAAAGGACATGCTTCCTTATGTTAAACAATTTCTATAAACACTCTGTGTATTTCTTTTAAAAATTTGCGTAGAAACCAATTGCCGGAACAATATCCGTTCTTCAAGAATTTTGGAAGTTTTTAACTGTTATGTGAATGATGCAAGTATGTATCGACTCTGGAAGACCTTTCGGATAATTTAGCCTTTTTTGCATTTTACGTTCACTATTTTATAATTATTTGAAACTTTCGAAATTGGGCTCGAAAAGTACTACTTGACAGAAGCTTTTTCTTAAATTACTAATAGATTTTTTTAATTCCGATAACTTTAGAAGAAACACCAATGGGTATCGCTAACATGTTGCTTTGTTTATAGTATTTAAGAAAAAGGCTAAAATACGTCAATGTTTGAACATAATAAAAAAATATTACACTTTGTACTCTTCAACAAGAGAACTTTCATATGGAAATGCTTCCACTCCATTCTTTAAGCTTCTGAGTATCAATCCCTTAAAAATGATTACCTACAAAACATTTGGTAGGAAAAAATGAGAAGAATTATCTGAGTCATCAATGTCCTATTTTGTCCAGATTATATAGCAGTATTTTATGTTTGATTGTTTATAATGATCTGTTGATACTACTGGCAACACTGCACTACAAAAACTGCAGCAATGACAGAATAATAATGCAAAATGGAGAAGAACATAGCGTCAGTAGGAAATTTGGTGCCCTCCAAATTGGGAAATGGGTTCCAAAGCAAACGAATCTACAAAAAGACGTATAGTGAAATAAATACAACATGATCAAACATGTTTCATTCTTACATCTTTGACATGAAGGACAGAAGGGTTACAATGGTGTGCCAATTTGTAAATCCAATATCTTGGATAACATTTTGGATAACAACCTTATCTAGACATTCACAAACTTCCACAGTTTATTTTCTATTTAAAAAGAATTATTAATAGACCTTGTTAAAATTAGCTAAATTCTTATTGTTGCAACTAATATCCTAGCTCTGAATATCGCGAAAGTACCGTTCTTTCGTCTGACGGCATTTGATCCCAAAAAGAAAACTAAGAAATTCCTTATTTTCGCACCTAACATCCTACTCCATGAGCACGGGCTTAAAGATGAAGGAAATGGAAAATATTTCCCACTGTGCTTCGGCTGAGATGCAGCACGATGGGCCTGACGATGGGCGTACGCGGTACAAAACCGCGCTAGGCGACACTGTTCGCCTGATTGTGAGCGCATCGTACTTCAACTTAGTCCTGCACGAACAACGGTGGCTGGAAAAGGTTGCCGGGAGTGCCGGGAGATGGAAAAATATAGGACAATGGGCCAAAGATGGCAACAATGGGAGCCGGGTGGTATAGTTGGGCCACTGGGAAAACATAATTTATATGGATAAACAACGAATTGAACGACATCCATATTTCTCCGTACCCGCTCGTTTTGTCGTGTACGACTCTCGTAAGGAGCTGATGGTGGGGGGGGGGGGGGGGGGGGGGGGGGGGGGGGGGGGGGGGAAAGAGGGGAGAGGTCACCCTAACCCAAGTGGGGGAGGCAGCGGAGACCACGATCGTTATGTCGCTCCGATTGTGCTTATATGTATGTGTGTGTGTGCGTGTGTGGGTTGGTGTGCGAAATTGGATCCTGGCCCGGAGGACATGGAGCAGCAACACGGCAAACACAGCGGCACAGTGTGCCATGCCAAGCTGAGAATTATGTTTTGGAACAACGTTATGGGACATCGATTTTTTGCGACTTTATCCATATTTGTCCTTTTTTGTCGGATTTGGTTTTTGCTAGAGCGCCAACCGCGACCTGCAAGCATCTGCACAACGATTCGGAACTTATTCGGTTCACCCGTTTGGTTGCACCACACCACACCACAACCAAGTTGTTCCCATTGCTGTTGTCCACAAGTTGTCCGGCACGGTCGAATGGAGACGCCTGGTTGTCTTCGGACGTACGCCGTGCCGTGTTCGGTGTAGTTTACTGACCCACCGTCACAATTCGATTCGATTGTCTTGCCACGGTGCCAATGAATCATGTAAGACGTTGTACATACATACGAACATTGGGGGAGCGGGAGCAATTTTATTGATCAAAATGAAAGTACCCTGGGCGTACGGAATTTATCAAATGGCCATAAAATAATTCCATTTTTTAAAAGCACTGCTTAATGAGGAGAATAAAACGTTTAACAATCTTTAAACATACAAAATGCTGTAAGTGCTGTGTATGAAAGCGAAACAAAAATCGATTCCTTCCTCCAAGACACCATAACACATTGGTGTGCCACAGAGCAAGCAAAAAAGCGATAAAAACATACACACACATCAACTCTATTTAAATTGATGGAACTTGTCCGCAACGGCGTTCCGTTCAAATAGCGAAAATGGCGAAAGTGTAAAAGTATGTTATGTCATCGGGGATTAAACGCCGATTTTATTACCATAAATTTTCCATCATTCCGAAGCAAAGCCTCCCGGACCGGACGCCGTTCGAGACGTCGTCAGGCGGAATGTTTCGTATGCCGCACACGCCGATCCGGACCGCCCGAGTGCGAAAGGATTCTTAGTCCTTCCTTCGAGCTTTGGCGTTTTTTTTCCCCCCAGGCAAATGTTATTCCTCGTGTTCCCACTAGCCGGAACACGAAAATGGCGAAAATTCCTCTAACGAACATTCAAGTCATGTCCAGCGTTCAATATCACGCTCGCGCGCGCCCCCCGTAGTCCGGGATGGCCAACCCCGAGACCGGACCGAACTCGGCTTTTTTGTTTTGTTCTTGCTTTCTTTGCAAAAAGAAAAGAAACCCCACGAACATCACGATGATAATAATAATAATAATGATAATAATCGGTTCGGTAATGGACCTGGTGAGTCGGTCGTGCCTCGAAGCGTGTGATTGAGGAGCTTAGGTTTGCTGTGATCGATGCAGTTCAGGACACCGTCAACGGTTGCGGGAATAGAATTTAGCGTCTGCAAGAGTTCTATTTGAAGTGTGCCAGAAGTAGTTTTAAACGTTTGTCCGAAAAGGGTACAGTGGGTATGGGCAAGATTGCTGTGGTGTAACGATGAGAAAGTAATTAAAATGGTAAGGAGCCATAAGTGGTGTTAAAACTTCAAGCAGTACCATCTTATGTGTAGCCGAACCGAAATAAAGAAACACACACAAATTTTTTTTCATGATTTTGCTATAAATTGTTGGCTATTTTGGAAAACATTTTACAGGCAGATTTTATAGCAAACTGACAGATAGATGCTATAATATTAAATTATTTTTGACAGTTGAAAGCACTTTTACCGGAGAGATATTGGCCCATTGACGTCTGGACATCCATTTTTTTATATGGACAAATGAACTAGACAACTTATTGCTGATCCCCCATTTGCAATGAGCTTTTAATCAAGTCGACAGCAGATTGGTTGCTTCACCTTTCCACTAAACAATGTTTCTGCCCCATATGTTAACAGGGAATGGCAACTAAAGGAGACGAAAACAGTGAGTGAAAAATAATTTCCGATACATTTGCTGTGCCAGACATTAACGCCCGAGGGTTCCGGCATGCTCGCAGAAAACGGCAAACGTAAACGGGTGCTGGTTGGATATGTTATATGCAAACGTTGCACACTAACTCACGCAACATCCGGTTTCACCCCTACAACGAGGGATGCTGTGAAGCAAAAATCAATTTCCGATTGCATTTGCAATGTTTGCGCACACTGATTAGAAGACGCTGTAGAATGGGGGTCTTTTCGATGGGAATCTTTTACCATCGGGAGATTTTGAGACCATCTTCGTTTGGGTTCCGCGGCGAGTCGTATGCTTAGTCGTTTATGGTATGATTGGTTTTTACAGAATCGAAGCTTTAAACAAATTTAATGATTTATACACGGTTTATTTAAAATTTTTATAAATTATTATGTAAAATTGAATGATTATGTGTGAAAAATGCATTAACAAAATGAATTAACTTTCTAGGAAGTTAGTTTGGTCAAAACATAACTTTTTGAGATGGCTGAGGCAAATTCAAAAGCCCTAACGAGAGCAGGGCTTTTTATAGTGATGATTGGTATAGATATACGCTGTTAATCGGTAATGAGTTTTGATTCAATATTTTAATACTTTGCTGCAATTAAATTTATTTGTTTTGTTTTTTTCAACAAAATAATCTAAATTTTTATGGTGGTTAGGATTTCATTTAATAGAATTTTTTTCAATACATATTATACTTGCACATTTAAAGTTGCTTCCAATACATATCTTTTTTGTTTTATAGCAACATACGTAAAGTTTAAATTTTGGTGAGGTTATGCTTATGCTTCTACGCCATGGCAATATCGAGGCTTGTGATGTAATCTGAATAATATTTTGACGATGTTTGCATGTTTCTCTCCTTGTAATAATATGACATGCTTTGAAGATTGATCAATATATTATACTGTAGTATAGCTTTGCTGCTTAGCTATAGCTTATACTAATACTTCTCCTTAAACTAATACTTATATGTTGCTATAAATTCATGTAATGCGGAATGCATAAGTTACGGCGAAAATGGCATTACCGAAGGATTTTTAAACGTTCATTAAAGCAAGCAACCGACAACATATTTATCAAATCCATGATTGTAAATAAAAATACATAAGTAAATGTATTTAATTTCAACTTTTATACAACCTAAAATGTATAAAAATAATCGATAAAAAAAAGTTAAACTTGCATTTGACCTGTCAGGAAGTACTGGATAAGATTCCTGCGATTGCGAATAGACAAGACAGCTGCGAAACATCCATCCTGGCACGGTGAGCGGCACCAAATTAGCATAGCAAGCATACTCAGCCATGGTTAAACATGTCGAGATCGGTTTACCCCAACGTGAAGGTATGACACAAAGAATGCTAGCACAGATTAGGACACGAAATGAAAAATGCATAGGAATTTCATTCCGAAACTGCTTACCCGAATCACATTCCCACCTCACTCCACCTCTCGCTTCCCTTCCCTTCTTTCACCACCAACCTCCTCCCTTTTGAATCTGAATGAACCGATGGGTGGAAGTAGATCCCGAAAGATGGAAAGAAAGCAGCAGCAACTCCAAAAAAAATATACCCCCTACAGCAGTACAAGGGCCCGAATCGATAGACGCTCCATTGCAGCAGACAAACGCCGAACGACGATCGGATTGTGGCCGTTTCGTATGCGCTAATCGCGTACTACTAGCGTACACCACACCACGTCACATCCAGCAAACGCTCCGGAAAATTTGGGTGCATTATTACATCGCACCCGCACTGCACTGCACATAGATCTCACCCCCTTTGCATCCGTCCCACCACCATTCCTTTCTCTCCCCCGGATCACCTTGGTTGTGAGAGGCATATGTGATTGTCTCGCGCAAAAGTAGAATATTTCGGCCATTCTTCCTTCTTCGTGCAGCAGCAGCAGAGCAGTAGCATTCGGGATAGCGAATGGGAATTGAGTGCAGTTTCCGTCGCTCGTCCTACAATGAATTGTTTCGGCGCACGCTCCTCGGCCTCGGCTGGCAACGGCCCTGTGTGCTGCAACACAAGATGCACACGAGTGCAATAAATGGGTCCTGGCTAGTGTACCAATGTACAGTGTCGAATGAGCAACTCCCACCCACACCACACACCCACTTCTCCCTCCCACATTTGCTGCATGTTTGTACGTAGACTGCAGCGTACTTTTGATAGTATTCCGTTCCGCGCGTAGTACAACCGAGTACCACCCCTACCGCTTGCCTCCCATTTTGCCCCCCCGGGCTTCCCTTCCTCCAATTCATCTCATTTTCATCCCGACGTACAACCACACACACACACACGCATACACAGTCGTTCATTCTCTCTTTCTCGCTCTCGCAATTGCACAGCAAACAGCGACAGGACGAACGTATTCTGTCCGCTCTCCATAGTGTGCGGGATGAATTCGCTTACTCTCACTACGAGAGTCCCGACAGGCTGGGATAAGCTGGTGGAATATGTATGTCGTGATGGCAGCAGACCAATGATTTGTGCAGCTGCTTAATTTACCAAGTCCATTAGCACCATTGTCCGTGTGAGAAATTGTTTTTTTCCATTTCAAATGGATTGCCTACTAAATTTGCATGAAAAATATGAAATGATTGCAAGTTAAAATATATTTTCTTTCCTACAAAAACGCACCTTAGGTTTACGAAACAGATGATAATCACACTGTACAAATCGCCTTCTAATCGCGTTGCTCGCGTACGGGCAGAACGGTTTTGCTCCATTTGTGCGGATACGGACGGTAATCGATATTTCTCATCGCCCCACAGCGCTCTACTCACGCGTTTGTCGCTTTTTACGCAAGCTAGTACGTACGGGCGTACCGATCGCGTATGTACGCGTATCGCCGACGTTCATCTCCTTACACGCACACATTCCCACACGCGCGCGCTCTCTTTCTCTCTCTCTCTGTCTCCCACACACACACACACACAACACGCTTCCGTAGCGAGCGAAAGAGAAAAGTGTGAGAGAACGAGAGAGCGAGCGTGTAGCGTCACACAAAAACGTCCTCCGCTTGGTTTTGTATTGCCTTGAAGGACTACAGGATGGCACACGCTCCCTGGTACAACGGTACAGGTCAATAATCATTACGAATGGTTCGCTGCTGCCGCTGCTGCCGCTATGGTTGTTCCATTTTGCCCTCACATTCACACACATTTGCGCGCGTGTGTGTGTGGATGTGGGTGAACCGTACCGGACACTGTACGGCACGGTGCTGCTGCTGCTGCTGCCGATCTCGACGAGCAATTGATAGCGAAAGAGGTCGAGTGGGATTTAATGTGTGAGTAGTTCTTTCGCTCGTTCGCTTCAGCTTTTTTTTTTGTTCTCCTTCTGTTGCTGTTGTTGTTCCACGGTTTATCTGATTTCGCAGGTGTCTTTAGGTCCTGATGGTTGTTTGCTGCCGTACGCTTACTGAGGGTAGCGCGTGTACTGAAGTAGGGCAAACGATGATGATGATGATGATGATTCGTTAGTACATGGTCGGCACCTGGCACAAAACCAGCAAAACGAATAAAAAAAGTAAAAGCAAAACGGACTGGCCTCCGGTGCGCTATCGTCACGGGAAAGACATCTTGGTGGGGCAACTACATCAACGAAAAAAAAAAAATGGTTGCTTTCTCAGCTGTGCATTTGCATCCGTAAAACGTTTAAAGGGTCATGCTCGAGTCTTTGTCATTTGCAGCCCACTTGCAAGCTTCAGCGTCTTGTCGGGACGGTAAGACAGACAGCTGACGTTGCGTAAGCTCTTCCTTGCCAAGTATTGCCGATTGGATGAATAGCTCAATCAAAAAAACAAAAAAACATTCAAAATACACCTTCGGGGTATTGTTTATTAAAATACACTCATACACACACACACACACACCAACCAAAAAACCCCCCAAATCACTCCCAACCGCTTCGGTTGAATTTATGGCTGATAATCAGCGACTAATTAACAGGCAGTTGGGGGCAGTACATTTCATTCAATGCCATCCTTCCGGCCTGCATCCCTTTTTTTTCTCGTTTAGCTTTCGATTTTGCTTTTGCTTTTGGTAGAGAAATGTTTCTGTTTTGTGGCACTTTTTCTCGTTTTCGCTGTTCGCTCGAGCTTTTTGATGAAAGTACGCGCTACATGGACACGGACACGCACAGCGATCATTAATGGTTAATGCATAATTTCCTCTGCAGCGCCGCATCGACCACCCTCCTCCTCCCCCTTTCCTCCCCTCCCCTCCACCTGCCTCCCGACCGTCCAAAAGGATCTGATTGATGGCGGTCAATTAGCTGGATGGAACTGGGTGGTGCGGGAGGGGAAGAGAAATGTAGGGAATAGAAGGGCCCGAAGGTCAGACAACAGTGAACAACACACACACACGTACACGGCCGTGGTTCCGGGTGTTTCGCTTAAGACACAGGGACAGGACAGTGAAGATGAAGAGCGATAATGCCATTAACCGGAGCATTGTAATTTGCCTTCGATTAGCGTACCGAGCATGGACGCTGCAACAGTACACAACAGAAACATAAATGTACCCCGGCACGCCAGTGCTGATTGATGATTGGCGCGAGTGCTTGAGGGGTGTTTTGTTGTTTTGCATGAAAATTCCTTTATGTTTTTTTTTTGGTGTTTGTTTCCGGTGGCCACTTGACAGTGATGTCCGCGTGTGGATCAACAGCTTTAAATTACGCTCGACTGGGTGCTCGCCACAAACGAAGTGTGATGAAACATTCATGGTCACAGTAATTAATATTCGTTCAGAATAGAAACATATTTGACAGGAAATATCAATTCGATATCGAATCGAAATGCAATAGAAGTTACCTCTTGATCAACTCTTTTATGTTCATTTTATGTTGTAAACGCTTGTCAAACGTAAATGTCAAAATGTGCGAAACTGAACTGTCAAAAATAAGTAAACGATGATTCCATGTTTGTTTATGAACGAGAAAACACGTGCCTTAAGTCGTTAGTTCTCAGTTATTTATGCATTTGAATTGAACATTTCTATTCCACTTGAATATAAATAACTAAATAATATATAACATACTTTTGAATATATTGTTTTTCAAGAGAATGATTGATCATATTTGAGAACACATTTATACAACGTTTTATTTTTATAATGAAAAAATCATTTCTTAGGGCTAATTATGGGCAAATATATCGTCAGCGCGTTGGATAAATTTAAATACTCTATAGCATTTTCTAAAAACAGTGAGCTTAGTTTAGGTCAAAGTATATTCTTTCAAGATACCTTTAAATTAACGTGTTCCGATGGTTTTTGATGGAACGCCAATGGGTATCCCACACTTAGTTTTATGTTACAGCGCTTCGAACAAAAGGCCTGTACATAATTCAATGATTGTGCCGAAAATCCCAAAACTGACCTTTATCTCGAGCTTCTTAGCTTTATGTGGAGCGATGTATGGCTGGCTCATGAATTTTATTTCAAAATACAATTAGGTACAATTGAAAAAGATCTTTTGTTTTGCACATTTTTATCAAAATTAATATATCCGAGGTCCTAAACTTTACATGTAGTCAATATTCTATGGCACAAAAATGAAGTTAATTTCAAAATTTCACTCTCTTTATGTTGAATTCAACGTAATCCGTTGTTTAGTGTCCATTTAAATTGATTTAGAATTCATTTTTTTTAACAAATATTATTGTTTGTTATAAAAAATAAGTACTTTTATAAACTTTTCTGTCAAATATTTAACATTTGTGTTTATATTTGTTCTGAATATATTTTTTTTTATAGGTTTGAATTATTTTTCATTTGGCAACATGTAGCTTCCATCGAGAACTTTTGTTTGCTTAGAGTCGATTTCTTATACTTGTTGATGGTAAAGTAATATGCTAGGAACATCCTTATCTATCTCCACATTTGAGATCGCCTGAAATAAGCACCTACACACACAAATACACACATCAAACCAAAGCTGGAACAGATAATGCCGTATTAAAATCATCCCTTCACGCATTCGTATGCAAAACGCAGGTATTCCAGCCGTACACAATTTTTGGCTTAAAATAACACCCTCCATACCCACGCAAAAGATGAAATTCCCATTAACATGGACAACAGCTGTGAATGTGAATCCATCATTGCTCCTGCCAACGGGTCCGGCTGTACCAGCTTTGATTGTTTTACAACGCGAGTTGAATGAAACGAGCACGGCATTAACTCCCACCGTATTTGGTCGTTCATCCGTCCACGGGGAGTTTTTCGGGTTTTTGCTCGCCATGTAATGCACCCACCGATCTGACATTTAAATCCATCACCATCCATCGAAACTTCGAAACCGCCCTCGACGTACCACCGGAGAAGATTGTTTGAATACCGCCAACACAGTTGTTCGAAATTCGGTTCTAGTGCAGATGAATCGCATGGTATGGAATGATGGAAAGCTTTACATTTGTAGGTAGGGTCACGGTATCGTCGTCTGCTCGATCCATCTGCTTTGGCCAGTAACGATGGTTGGATAATGGTGAAGTAGTTTACATGCTCTGGCGAATGTCGTGGAGTCATCTCGTGACACGAACCCGCACACGCACACACGCCCACGGACGCACGCAACACTCCATTTTGAAGTACACACACACACACATGCCTGGCTGTGGAAAGCAAATTGGACATTGGCTGTGTGCTCCATTACTACGAACGGGATGCGAGAACGTTGTTCGACGCCGCACTCAAACACCCACACGCGGATACGCGCAAGATCAGGATTGGTGAGTTACACTGTGAGGTACTCACCGCATTAACGCGAGAACGTTGTGAGGGTGTTTGTTCTACGCTAGCGGGCTAGATGAGCGTTCCATCAGGTACGGGAACTTTTCGTTCCAACCTTTTCATCGCCCACTGAGCCGTAGACTGAGTTACCTGGCAAGGATACAAAATCAGTCGCAACTGTGTTGGAGTGTCCTTTTTGCAAAGGTGGAGAGAACGGGAAAAGATACTCAAATATGTGAGAGAAAGAGATAAAATACGTTTTGTCGTTGGTGTTGGTGGGTGGGTTACTGTAACCGAATGCGGCCGTGCCGTTTAGCTTCGGCTCGTGAAGCACACACGCGATATTTCGTGTCCCAGGCGCCGACCATCAACTCCAACCCCCCCCACCCGCCGTTGGGGTGGCCATGCCGTTCCATCATGCGAGTGTATGTGTATCGTATCCGGTGGAGAACACATCTTTCCAACCACGGAGCACGGTACACCGATGGTCGTTCATCCACTCTCGGTCGGTCGGTCGGTCCGGTTCTAAGCGTGCCGAGCGTGAACGGCCATATTTGGACGGTGCAAAAGGAAACAAAAAAAAAATAAAAAAAAACCTCCCCCGTGCGGTTTTGCGGTTCTTTGCTAGTGGGCGATTCTAGTGCGGGGCCACTGTTGCAGAACCTAACCAACAGCCAGTTCTCCCTGCCCGTCCAATCCGTCCAAAAAACAAAAGGGGGGATAAACGCACGCAAAACCAAAGAAAGAAAGAAAGAAAAAAAAGCGGGACCAACAAGATTCCGCCTCACCGAAAGTTCCTTAACCGTGGCGTGGCGTGTGAAGGTGACCCATTTGCAGGTGACTCGTGCAAAACGTGGGAACCGCCACCAGAGTTCCTTGTGCCTCCGATCGTAGTAAGAAGTACACGGACATTCCTCAGCTAGCTCCTAGGCCGTGTGTACGTGCGTGAGTGTTAATCTGTCCACGTGTGTGCGTGTGCGTGTGTGTGCCAAGAGTTGTGCAGTTGTTTGTGGGTGGGTGGGCTGGTTGCCTGTGAGTAATGCACGTGATGCCTTTCCCTTTTCCGTGCTGATGGGTGAGCGGCGTCCGGGGTGCTGCGAGGGTGGATAAGCTGGCGAACGATAAGTCCAAAAGTCAATGTCAGCTGCAACGCGATCGGGCTGGGTGCAGTGTCCGTGCGCGCAACAATCTTACAAGAATAGAGCGCAACCGTGTATTGGGGGCCAAATAACGACAGGAAAACAACACAAAAACCAAAAAAAAAAACGACATATCAATGCTCAGTTGCTCAGTAGTGATGATTGTACAGTGATAGCAGGGAGGAATACAATTTAGCCAACAAACAAACAAAACAAAAAAGAATAAAATATATTAAAGTTAAGTGTATTTGTGTGTGTGTGAGAGTGTTTTTTTGTAAAGCAAAAAAGAAGTAGTAAAAAAAGCCAGGTGAAGGACGAGTGTTACTTCGGTTAAATGTGCGATAGTGCCACCACCGGATGCTTTTTCACGCGGAGCAGCAAGGTGAGCAGGTTGGACA
>STHB01000004.1:8964509-8996019 GCA_018908115.1 Anopheles rivulorum
GTATTGTGATTGAAAAATGAATAATACACCATTTCTTTCTTCTGCCAGGAAAGAAAAGAAGGAGAGCACAACAATATACACCACACAGGTGGCAAAAGGGAGTGAACAACTGTTAGGCGAGACGGTTAGGCAAACTTGTTTTGCAGAAGAAAGCGCTACTCGTAGGCCGAAAAAGAAAGGAAACAAAATGGTAGCACGAAAAAAAAAAATGGTCCCTCTTCGAAAGCATGCAATCTTCGCATTGCAAAAGGGGTCGCTGTCAGTGAGAAAAAGGTGATCATGTAACGGCGAACCATCCATCGTTCGGTGAAAGTGAACTTTTACGAAAGCCACGGGAAAAGAAAGAAGGAAAGGAAAGCAAAGCAACAACAACAAAAAGAGTACATTCCCCCTCCCAGGTTGCATTAACGGGTCCATTGCTTTCGGCCATTCTGTGCGATGAAAAGAAGAAAAAAAAAAGACGTGGAAAACGGTGGTCCTTTAAGGTGGATTGTGAGGAACATGTTTGCGTGACGGGGTGCTGAATTATTAATCATCGATTGTGTTCATCGCGCACTCGCGCTGAAGTATCGTCTCGGCACTCGGGCTGGTAGTGCTCGGGGGCTGTGAATTTTCAATATCGTTCGCGATTTCCGCTGGTAACTTTTCCTTCCAGACCGGTTCCCAACCAACCGGTAAGACGATTTGCCCGAGGGCTCGTCGATAGTGGCCGGCCGATGGATGGTTCCACGAAGCGAAAATGGATAGAATTTACTTTTTTATTCTCCATTTTAAAGGGCAAAGGGTGAAATATGCTTCAAATGTAAGGGTGGCGTACAGGGTGGCCAGGTGGGGAATGGGGTGGAGGGAAATTTGTATACATTTTACCATACCGTGGTAGGCCTTGTTAGGACATGCCGGCACATCTGCTAACAAACCCTTCCCATTGTCGTTCGCAGGAAAATGGAAGATCTGTGCCTGACCTCACTGCAAGCCCCGGGCGGGCACCGCCGGGCCCGATGCCTTCCCACCAGGCGCAGGCACTCCAGCAGCAGCAACACCAGCAGCAGGGCCTGCAGGGACACCATCAGCAGCAGCAGCACCAGCAGCAACAGCGACAGAGCTCGAAGGAGCCGGTGTTGCTGCAGGGCGACTTCCGGAAGGTGTCCGGCATCAGTTCGGAGATCTTCCGGCAGATTGAGGCGGTGGAAAATGACCACGATCCGAGTACCGCGGCCGCTCTGGAGGTAGGTGCTTCTTTCTCTCTCTCTCTCTCTCTCTCTCTCTCTCTCTCTCTCTCTCTCTCTCTTTCTCTCTGAAGGATGAAGCATCCATTAGCATTAGGTGGAAATGGATGGTCGCGTATGTGAGCGCAGCATCACAACGGAACCATTTGGGAAATGAAAAGGTCGTTCGTCTATATTTAGTTTGTAAAGTTCCGTAACCGGATGTGATGGGAGACGGAGGTTTCACGAGGGATGGTTTTGGCCATGCCTGTTTTCCTGTGGTTTACTTTAAAGTAGATATTTTTCACATAGATGATACATATTCATAACAAGCCGACGTACCGGCCATTAAAAAAAGCTCATAATAACTCAGTTTTGTAGTATTTAACATACTTAAGGTGATAAAAAACATAAAAGTTATTCGAAAATTAGATTAAACAGCTGTTTTGACGATCCTTAAATATTACAAAACAACGTAAACAAACGACATAAAACAAATACAGTAGTTACCTTTGAGAAATCATATTTAAATAATTCGTTTAACTTTATCCACCGGTTTTATATCTTATCTTATATCTGTGTAATCTGTACACAAAATATCATTAACATTAAATTATCTTGCATTTTTTAGTATTACAAATGAATACTCACATGTCCATTGCTATGAGCTACCAGGCGTCTCCATCCGTATCGTTCTGTTACGCTTTTTACTTTAAACAATCTTTGTTTTCTTTGAAAACAATATTCAAAATTTGTAATCAATTCTTCAAATTCACTTCTTTTTCGTTACATGGCAAACCAAAAATATTTTTAAAATTATCTACCTTGATCCATCATGAAAGGATTCATGAAACAAGCAAGAAACAGGGAGGAGTCAGTCGAATTTCAATTGTGCACAAACTTTTGTTGATTTCTCTAGAATTTTCAATCCATATTTTAACGTAATAAACTATAGAATAAGCACGATTTATTAGCGTGGTATTATAACCAAAGGTTATTATATGTTTTTAAATAAGTTAATTGTTTTTATATGAAACACAACAAACAATGAGAATAATCCAACAAAGGAAAGGAAGCTTATGTTTTTGAATGCCAAAAAAAAGCAAACCCGTCCCATTTACCTGTGGATCGAGTGCTTTTATCTCGTCTGATGAGTGGCACCATTTTGTGGACGAAATCCTTGGTCTCACCCGCGCTGGATGGATAACGTTTTGTGGCTGCTGTTAAATTTGGCTCATCTCTTGCTACATCAGCAAGAAAAAAACACCTTGCTGGATGGCATTTTACCACATCAAAGCCAACACAACTTCATGCTCTATTTCGCGAGCGGCCGTGTGTAGTGCAGACCGTGTCGGACACAGACATACATTCAGCGGTATCCGAGTACTGTCACAAGAGGACGCAAAGAAAACCAGCAAAAACACACACACACTCCGGGGGGGGGTGGGGGAAGCTTTGGGAGGATACGGTTCGTCAAAACTGACTATTGGACGGACCTATCGCACGTAGTGTGTGGTTTTGCTTGTTTAGCACATACCTCAGCAGCAAAAACTTCTGCTCAAGGTCACGGCACAATACGCTACCTGCCGGCGGCATGCGACCAAATCGTGGATGGATGTCTTCGCCTGGCTTTTATGCGTAGCGAAAGTTTTAAGATGACACTAATTGAGTTTCGCTGTCTTTCGTGGAATGAGGGGAGGTGATGTCAAGTGTACAATAAGAAATGAAACTCCTCTCCCGTTTAGTTGGTCCGATCTGCTTCACTGCGTACCATCAGCGATATTGAACTTTGGGCCATTTTGCTATCACGTTCCCTCAACCATTGACTAATCGTGCTCGTCTCGTTTCTTCTACCTTCCCTCCATCTATTCTGCCCCTTTTTCTCACCCAAGGTGGTGGAGCGAAGGGGCGAAATGATCGTTCGCATCCTGGAGCCACGATGTATGGGCAGCCGGCAGGCCATCGATGCGGGGCAGAAGTTCCTCAACAAGAGTGACGCTAGACACACCGTACAGGTAAGATTGCCCGGTCAGAGACTTGCTAGTGGACCGGATTTTATTTTAAAACTTTCCACTTTTTTCTCACAACACTCACTCACTCACTTTCTCTCTCTATCTCTCCCTCTCTCGATCGCGATCGTGTTGACAGCTGGTGGAAATCGTCAAGCGGCCGGGCCAGACACTGGGCTTGTACATCCGCGAGGGCAACGGAGCGGACCGGTCGGATGGCGTGTTCATATCTAGGATAGCTTTAGAGTCGGCCGTCTACAACAGCGGCTGCCTGCGGGTAAGTACGATGCTCGTGCGTGGGCAAAAAAGAAAAACCCTGTCACCGCGCCATCAGGATGCGATGGAAATTTCAATTAAACGCCAATTAGCGAACGGCGAAGTCCGAATGCTTTCGGGCGTAAAATTAGTATTTATCTGTTTAGAGTGGATGGACAACTTTGACAGACCGGAAAAGAAGAAGAAGAAGAAGGAGGAGGAGAGGAAGAAGAAGAAGAAGAAGACACACTTATTGTTAAGATAGCCAGATAACCAGCATGAGCAAAACAGCAAGAAACGGACGGCATTTTTCATTGGAAAATGTTTCACCATCATCGTTGTTCGCACGAGCGTTTAGCGAGCGAGTGATTATACAATGCGAATAAGTTTGTTCCGTGCTCAAAACTTTGACACAACAATGAATATGAAAATGTTTGACATTCTGTGTGTGTGTGTTTATGCAATGGTTCTTGAGCTTGCCTTGGGTCGTACATACGAGTGGATAGTAATTACATGGATCTGGTTTTGGGTTTTTAATTAAAACAACCATCAAACATGATCGTCCCACTTCGTGCAGCGTTAGTCGTTTGGATGCTGAAAATTATGAAACATTTTCCTGGACGAACTAGTTTTCGCTATGGTGCAAGGTTACGTTACCTATGTATTGGTGAAGTTAGTTTTGCGTTTAAAATCACGATCAATTACGTCGAGATTGTTCTGGAAAGTTTCATGTTTGAAATTCAAGCCCCAGGATGGAATGGGGCGTTTTACTTGCCAAAAATTACATTTTCCTAACTTGAGTGGCTGATACTTCAACAGTGTCTTCCTTATAGATATAGAATAAATTTATTCACAAGATTATCTTTACATTAACCTACAATTTGAATTGCAATATGGTTGTCTATGGTCCTTACTTTATAATGGTTAAATATGGTATAAAACTAAGTTATAGCACATGCGTAAAATATACTATAATTGCATAACTTCAAGGGGCAAACAATGAACGTGTTACTGAATAACAACTCGCGTAAATACCTTCAATATCCAAGCATGTACAGAATACTCTAAAGTTAAACGAAGAACTTTAGATGAATATATAATTTGTGAATTGTAGAATAAATATTGATTCGCAATCAAAGTGGAATAATTGCTTTCCGTGGCAATGAATTTGCTGTCAAACTTTTACCCCAAGACTATTTCATTATTATTTGAAGCAATAGTGAAAAAAGGGGATAAAAATTTAACATTATGCAGTAGTGTTACTTTTTGCCATTTAATATCTAAACTGAACTGCTTATTCTTATGAAACTGCTGGTGTCAACAGCCAACGTTTCATGCCGTTTACCTACTCACAAAACTGTTTCAATAGAACATTACTGCATTGAAGGCGATTCTCCTGTATAATTATTGTTATTATTTGTGGTTTTACATTACTACAACAACAGCCAACACCCAGCAATATCTTCCAGCGCCATAAAGATCTAGACTAACGCTCGACCGTCGCAGGCAAATGTGTGTCGATGCCCCGGTGCCGGCTACCATTCGCACATTGTAATTGTAGTCAATAATACTATCATTAAGACGGTACAAAAGTATTAATTAAAAGTTTCGCCCCAGCAAACTGGTGCGCACTGGTGGACAAAAAGTTTGCGGTCGACAAATGTGTGCGGGCTGAGCGAAAACTGTCGTTTGCTGCGTTTATTTGTAGCGATGGTAAGTTTGGTTGGTTGGCGAACGGTTCGTCCTTTTTGATGTGGTCACCCAATATCAGCATTGACGTGGTTTTGCTGTTTGATTGCTGAATGAAATGCAGCAACATTTTTGCCCGTTTAACCGTTTTCTTTTTGGCCAGCAAATAGATAACCGGACACAAATAAGACGCCCATTCTAGAAAGGGAGAAATAAAACCTTACAAAAATGGCGACTTTAATGGGACTATTTCGGGCATCTGTAAGATTGCTGCGAAATGTTTCACCCCCACTTGGAAGATGCTTGCAACCGAAAGAAAAAAGCCCGTCACCATTTGTTTGCGTGGCTTGCTTTCGGTGCCGCTTATGCTTCCGATCGTAAGAACGACCAGGCGTCTCCATTGGTTGTGGCATTCTGCTGAAAGGGTTTTTACACTCGCGTCCAATCGCATTACATAATGCACGGTTCCATCGTATCTTTTCCTTTCCTTTCCCTCTTTTTTCACCAGCCAAACACTAGCCGGGCATCGAAATAGGGACGAGGCAACACAACAGAACAAAAAGAAGCAAGAGAAAAAAATGGATAAACGACAGCATAAGGAAGGAAATGTAATAATCTAGCACGCGCGGCCTATCAGTGCCGGCAGTGGATGGTAGGGTGAATCGGTGGTAGGGCCCGATGGTGGTGGGAACTGATTGGATTGAAGCTGCTTCGGCAATCGAAAGATAAATAGAGCTATTACTCGTAACGGGCGTTTTGCGGAAAGGGCATGCACGTTGCTCGTGCAATGGGCAAAGGAAGTGTATCCTTTGTGTATGTGGCAGATGGCCGGACAATTGAATAAATGGTGAGCATGTTCTTTTGATAGTGCTGCCTTCTGCAGCAGTAACGATGGCTAGCACAAGTACCGAAACGATGGACCGTGGAATGGGTAGAATGTTGCGAACGCACAGATATATGTACTATGTAAACTATTCCATTAGCGAGAGGCCAAGAGCCACTAAAAAACGTTTAAAAATGGACCACTTTAATAGTATTACACCTCGAGCATAACATTATGCAACGGCAAACACTTGGCTTAACATGTTTCACCCAATACGAACACCCATTGGTTGTAATGCGAGACAGCAACAACCAGATCGGAGCAGTGAAACTTGAAGCGAACGGTTCAAGAGCGCCACGCGTCACCAGATGATGACAAACAGCACGTCAACAATGTTGCTGGGCGCTGTTGATTTGCCGCTTGTTTTGTCTATGTGCTGCTACACGTGTGTGTGTGCGTGTGCAAATGTTCTTTTCATAAATAACCCGCGCGAAAACCGGGGCCCTTTCGCTGAGTTTTGAAGGGCACTTGAAAAGAAATGTTTTCCTTTGCACGGTGCGGCACGCCACCAGCAGCACATCGTACGAAACCGGCCGCATGCGAAAAGGGAGCAAAAAATGGCATCTTTGCATGCCCTTGGAAGGCATACTTTCATACTTGCCCGGGGATTTCTTACGAACCCCGACAGTTCAGACCTCCATCATTGGGGCAAAGGAATGTTTTTGCTTTTTTTGCTTTATCTTTCTTTCCCATGCAGACTGATAAAACTGTTGCGTCAGAGCGTGTGGAACTGACATAAGATGGGATGGGATTTTTTGTATTAAAAAAAAAGAATAATGTATGATAAGCGTGTCTTGGCATTGGGAAGGTGGCGATAAAAAGGGGAAGGTATGTGCTTTCTTTTGTGATGCTAAACTTTGCTAAGCTGTTACAACCAAACGAATGTACTTGCTGCTTGCGATACTATTCATAGCGCCTGCCAGTATGCAATAGGATTATGATGAGCGCATGTCAAGAGTATTATGTCTAATAATATGGAGCAAGTGTTTGTTAGTCGGATTCCATCTTTATAGTAGCATTAAGTAGTGTAAAAAACGACTGAATAAAATCTTAGGTTTAAGGTAAAAATTAATCTTGTTTTGATTTTTTCTTATCGACGCAAACAAGTCACCAGCGACTTGAGTCATTCGACAACCGGAAGAATGGCTTTCAAGGCATTGTGCTTCACTAAAAGTATGTCCACTTTAGAAATAGAAAATCGAACAATGAGATGGAGTAGTGGATTTCCTCAAATTGATATCTGAACTAGCTGCAAAAGGCTAGGCTTGAAAAAAATGTTGTGTAGTACTGAATGTGACAATTAAGTTTTAAAGTCTCATTGTTGACAGATGACATGTCAACCAAAATAAGTGCTTTTGACAGGCCATATTTGACAGTTCAAATCGTTTGACAGTCCAGCTAGCAGGCAAGGTACTGACTGACAACACTGCTGCAGGCAAAATGGACAGCAAGCAGGAACAATGCATTTATCAATACTTTCGATTTGATTAAGATTGAAACTGCGCTATTGCTAGACCTTATAATGTGCTTCTATTTTAACCATTTCGTTTTCTCTCTCTCTCTCTTTCTCTCTCTCTCTCTCTTCCGTCGCAGGTTGGTGATGAGATATTGGCCGTGAATTTGGTGGACGTCACGCGGATGTCGCTAGACGATGTAGTGATCATCATGTCAATACCGCGTCGACTCGTGCTGGCAATCCGCCAACGGCGTGGCAACCGTGGTGCCAACTCACCCGGTCCGCCGCAAATGTCACGCCCGGAGCAGAAACCACCGCCAGTCGTCGTGATCAAGCGCGATCTGCGCGACGAAGATCTGGACGACTCGGACCGGGCACCACGTTCCTCGCGGTCGTCGCGCGAACGCCGCACCGGTGACGGTCGCGAAATGACGGAGTCACGCTCACGCCTCGGGCTGGGCCTAAACAATTACAGCCCGCAGAGCGAACAGCTCGATCTGTATTATGGCGGTGGCCGTGGTCCGGGCGGTGGTCCCGGTTCGGTCGAAACACCCAGCTGGGGCTACAAACCACCGGCACCGCCCTCGTCGGTCATCACGGAGCAGCCGAAGGGTATGCACGGTGGCTTCCAGACATCGCACTCCTACTACCAGAATGCGGGCACGCTCGAGAGTCTAGCGGAGAAGGTGCACGCGTTCTACCCGTCGGCCACCACTAGCCGTCGTATGTCGGCGGGTCCGGCCGGTGTTGCCATGAGCCAGTCGCATCAGCGTTTCCCGCGCAGCGGATCCGACCAGCATCTGCCGCGTGTCGAGTACGCGGACTATGCCTCTCTCGGTCGGCATCCATTGCTGGCACGCTCCAGCCTAAAATCGGATCTCGTCGGTGCGGCACCAATCGCTGGCGGTACGCTTGGCCGATACGGTCGGTACGATGCACCGCCACAGCCGCGCGGTCCAAAGTATGGCCCATCACCACTCGGGGCGACCGCCTCACTACAACGCCGATCACGCCCAGCGCTTGACTATTCCAGCGATACGGAGGCAACGATCGGACCGCGACCGAGCTACTACTACTACAATCACCCGGCAATGGCGGCCAGCGGTACGATGGGACGCGGCAGCACGCAGGCACTCGGGGGAGGGCCCGAGTTTGCCAAGTTTAACTCGTTGCCCCGCGAACGGCCCGGTGCCGCCCGGTTGGGTCTGCGGGGACGTATCGCGGACCGGCTGCAGGACGAAGCGGACGGCAATGTGTCCGCGCCGGAGTACTCGCTGCCGATCCGGCGAGATATACGTGATCTGCGCAACCGCATCACAGCCAGCCCGTCGATCTTCACCTCGGACGAGTACCGGGCGTGGCTGAGGCGAGCACCGAGCAGTTCGGCCATCTGCGAGCAGATGCGTGCCTCGCGCGATCTGCTCAATCAGCAGCGCGCCCACCGATTCTCCTGCAGCGCGGAGAACATCCACGACGTGCTGAAGAACACCGAACACATCTACAGCAGCCGCACGGGGCTCGGTGTGGGTGGTGCGGGTGGTGGTGGAGTCGTCGGTGGAACACTGGACCGGCACTCGATGGCGGCCGGTGGGCCGCGCATGTCCTCACTCCCGGTCCGCTCCCTGTCCTCGCAGCACATTGGCGGACCGTCCTCGATACGGTCGCCGAGCGTACGGCGCATGCGACAGCTGCTGGAGCTAACGCAGGGTGCAGGGGTGGGCGGTGTGCCAGGCTCGGTCGTGGCCGCACTGACCGGCCATCAGAGTCCGGCACCGACGCCCAGCACGACACTGCCACGGGCGCACCGTCAGATCGACATCAATCCGGCAGAGTACACCAAGTACAAGCTGGACAAACCGGTCGTCGACGCGGTCGGCATGTCGGGCATGCTCTGGATCCATCTGCTGGCCGGGCGTGGTTTGCGCGCGATGTCCGAAACGTCCCAGATACAGCAGCCGCTCATACGCGACCTTTACTGTGTGCTCGAGTGCGATCGCATCCACAAGGCGCGCACCGTCGTGCGGTCGGGCGATCTCCAGTTCGACTGGGACGAATCGTTCGAGCTGGATCTCGTCTGCAACAAGCAGCTGGACGTGCTCGTGTACTCGTGGGACCCGCAGCACCGGCACAAGCTGTGCTACCGTGGTGCACTTTCGCTCACGACCCTGCTACGACAATCACCGATACATCAGCTAGCGCTTAAGGTGAGTAGGTTTGGGTGCTGAGTGTGGCGGCCTCAGAGGAGTGCCTCGGGATATTCACTTCCATGCTTTCGTATTGCTCGTGCGCAGGTTGAACCGAGGGGCACCATCTATCTGCGACTCCGGCACACGGACCCGTTCCAGCTGTTCCGACGTCGCGGACTGCCAAGCCTCCGGGGCAACGTGCCCGCCCTGTTCGGTGCCGATCTGGAGACGGTGGTAACGCGAGAATCGAAGGGCGCGCCTGGATGTGCGCCGGTCCCGATCATACTGCGCCGCTGCGTCGAAGAGGTGGAACGGCGTGGCCTGGACATTATCGGCCTGTACCGTCTGTGTGGTTCGGCCACCAAGAAGCGTTTGCTTAGGTAAGAGCATCAGCTACTTTGGGCTTTAACATCAGATACTGATGAACTATTCCATTGCAGAGAGGCATTCGAGCGGAATAGTCGCGCTGTGGAGCTGACACCGGAGCACGTGCCCGACATCAACGTCATCACGGGCGTGCTGAAGGACTATCTCAGGGAACTGCCGGAGCCACTGTTTACCAAGTGTCTCTTCCAGATGACGGTGGACGCCCTAGGTAGTGCTGTCGCTCAGCAAAAGCCATCCGTACTGACGCTCTCCCCATTCTCTTTCCGCTCCCGCACAGGTGTCTGCCTACCGGATGATCCCGAGGGTAATGCCAAACTTATGCTCAGTATTCTGGACTGCTTGCCACGTGCGAACAGGGTAGGTCGGAAGACACAGTACGATCTTCGCCCAAATTCGAGCCAACAATCTAATCTTCTTCACATGATACCATTTTAGGCCACACTCGTGTTTCTGCTCGACCATCTGTCGCTCGTTGTGTCCGCGTCCGAGCGAAACAAAATGTCTGCCCAAGCGTTGGCGACGGCACTCGGACCACCGCTGATGCTGCATTCGGCGAGCATCGGCGCAAACGAGGAGATCGATCACGCACAACCGATCGCGGTGCTGAAATACTTGCTGCAGATCTGGCCCCAGCCGGGTACGGGCCCGGGCGCACCTACTTCAGGTAACGTAATTCTTATGCGCCTCGCTAGCAAACAAAACAAAAAACCACCGTAAACCAACCGCTACCTTCCTTCGTCAAGAGCAAAATATTAAATATTTGTGTAAAATAACCGAATCACAGCTAAACATACACACACACGTAACGTTTACACACAATGTTCGTTTCTCGCTGTTATTCGTTGTGTTGAGCCGTACCTGACCATCCGTAAGCACTACCGTACCATCTTTCTTCTTTGTTTTGTACAGTACTTGTTGTTGTTTCTTCTATTTGAACGCCGTTTTTGGTTTTGTTTTCTCGTTACGCGCCTTGCTCACTGTATGTTCTCTGGTAGTCGTTCAACGCACCCGAATCGGTTTTCATAATTAATTACGAACATATATTTTTTTAAACTTACAATACTTATACACTGCGGACTGATGGTGGTAGGAAATTATTTTACTTAAATTTGCTTTTTTAAACATTAATGTAGTACCACTACACAGAAACAAGTAAGGAAACTCTTATTAACGCAAGATTTAGATAGGGTTAGAGGAATGTTCCTTCTAACAAATGTTTTTTTATTAACTGATTTAAAAGTGACTAACGTGAGGGTGATGATATTGATTATCATTGTTTCTTTGATTTATTTTGTTGGATACTAGAGTGCCATCAACGTTGATTCGACGTCAATATAATGAGTTATTCGTGCCTTAGAAACGAAGTCACACTGTAAAGGGCAAAGGAAACTAACTGCTCAACTACTGGAAACTAACTAACTAACTTTAATGTTTAAATTTGTTAAATATAACATTAACATAACATTATTAATAGAGATTATTGTACAACATTAGGAAGCATTAAATTAATAGTCATCCAAACAATTGCATACTATACAGGCGTATACATTATGCAACGACTGGAATTAACTGCTTGGGAGAATCTTAAACGGATCTTTAATAACAAAAATAAAGTTTAAAGTAATTTAAAAAACTACCCCAATCAACATTGAAGTATCAAATATTTATTCATTTTAAGTAACTTTACATACGGTCGGTTTAAATGGCGAATAGAATTCAATACAATTCTTACGCCTGCATAGTATGCAATCACTTGTCGACGTTCTCATGGCGGTAGCTTTCCAATGTTTTACCAAGGTGTTAAAAACCAATAATTTTTTATCCTTCGAAATGGGATTTAGAAAGTTTTTACAGCGTTTTATAAAAAAATATTTACATGCCTTAAGTATGATAAAATGAATACTATAGTTGCTGCGATTAACTTAACTTTTTCATTGTTTCGAGATGATTCATCCAAGATAAACAAAATGAAGGTACAAAGGTGGCGCTCTGTACACTGTGCAAATCTTTTAAACATGCTTTTCAAATACGCATATATATTGGATATATGCAAGTATGTTGAGGGTTTTGCTAAACCATTTTGGAAAAACGTGCATTGATACATTCCTTTTGATTTTAGTTGAATAAAAAAAACTTATTGAACTTTTTATGAATTTTGACTATACTTATACTTTCCAAATAAGAAGCATACAGAGACCTACAGTTGAGCATCGATCTTGCTCCGTTATCAGCAGCCGATCCTCTATACTAGACTATGATTTTAAATAAGGAATTAATCACCATCGGGCGGTGTATGGTTAAAACTATCCGGTGTGTTACAAGATTTGTATATTTTAATTCATGCATGCACCATCATCCTTAACCTTAAACAACAGTGAAGTTGTATTGTAGTGTTAGTATTACTTTTTAAATGTTTCTGCTTCCATGTTCCTAATATTTATTCCATGTTTGTAATGTGTGTGCGTGTTCCTTAGTCCATGTAAAGAAAGATTTGCCGCTTTATATGACAATAATTCCACAAAAAAAGCGTTCAATGCGAAACATTTCCCGGGGTTTTTCTTTGTATGGCTTACCTAATTGAGTTGGAATGTAATTGCTTTCCTTCGTTCGTTCCATCTCACCATTCAACTCATTCAACTGCCGGAGTGTGTGTGCGAGAATGGTATAATTGATCTAAATGAAGCAAAACAAAAACCCACAAAACGAAAACAAAAAGCCAAAAAAAGATAACCCAATCCACAATCCATACAAAAGGAGTAAAGATCCATCCATCCTGCCGGTGCGGATGCCATACTGCCATCGTGCTATCCCTTTTACACGTTCGCTCGTTTCGCTCGCCCACTCACTCACTCATCGCTCGCACTCATCGAACCACCACACAAGGCGTAACCCATACCGGATGATGCGACCGGTGTTTGGACGTGCGTTAGAACTTCACACCATACGAACACACGTTCGACGTAACTCATCTCGCTAACATGCCGAACATCACACTGTCTCACGAAACGATCGTTACTATCGTTTGTTTTGGTTTGTTTGTTTCTTTGGTAAAACACGCGCAAATCATTGTCTTCTGCTTTTACGGTAGAGGAATGCACCCAACAGTTCTGTTTTACTGGCTCTGCTCGTTCATGCAATGCAAACAAAAAAGGGGGAAAAGTGTTCCGTTTTTTTTCTATTATTTTTCACCTTTTACTACACGTGACTCTGCACGGTCAAGCGTTTGCAGGCTGCGTGTGTTCGTTTGCGCTCACATTCGCTGGGAATGCAAAATGTCGTATGAGTTACCGTAGAGTTGCCCTTCCAAACGTTCACTTTGCATTCTGTACTATTACTCTCACCTGTCTGCTAATCTTATCTTAAAGCAAACAAAACAACAAAAATCCCTTTTTTTAGTCTTTCTGTACGCTGTACGTTAATCGAATTGCACTTCCAAGCTCATTGTTTATTTCATTTGCGCTCTGTCCTGGCAAAAACAAAAAAGAATGCTCGTTAACGTCCGTTTAACGGATGCGGGAGCTTTTAAGTTGTTTCGGTTTTCTGTTTCACTTTTTCTTGGAGTTTTGTTTTTGCAAAAAAAAAAAAACATAGCGATTGGATAAACAGTAACAACTGCACTAAAACGGATCATTTTCACAGCATTTACTCTGCAAAAAAAAACTACAACAGTACACAAGACTCTTTCAAAGAAAAAAAAACACACACACACACACACGAGCGTACACACGAAACTACACCAGTACACCAGATGATCGGCAGGAGAAATGGGGGGATTTTGGGGGCCTTTTCCCCTCTCCCATCTTCCCCGTTCTCACCCTCTCCCCACCACGACACGTCGATGCGAAAACTGAGCAGTGAGTGAGTGAGTGACAGAGCTGAGCAAACTACCGCGTGGGACGAGTACACGTGGACCCATCTGCAAGTCAGGAGTCAGGCTGGTGCTGATACACGCTGCTGGCGATGCTGCCCATCCGGACCGTTCTACATGTTACCATTGTTTTCGGTTGTTTTTGTTTTGTTTTGTTTTTGGGTTTTCTGTTTTCCCTTTGTGTGCTTTCCGTTCGTGTTCCATGCGATGCCTTGTTGCCATTGTTGTCGTTATCCCCCGTAAGACTAGCTAAGTGTATGTGTGTTGTCTCCTGTGTTAGTACACGTCTAACCATAGGCCGAGATATGTGTTTGCTTGATGCGCGCCTGTGTGTGTGTGTATATGTCCCTTCGTAGTTGGCGATTCGATAGGAAAGATCACGCGCACAGAAAGAGCAGAAAAAGGGACGCATGAATTGGGTTTGGTGGCGTGGCGCACTATTGAACAGGGATGGAGCGGACGTGATCGTGGAGGTCGCGTGACGAAGTATGATGTATCATCACTGTTGTTGCCCAACAAAGCATGTGCCCAACCGTTGTGACTCGATGTGCAACTCCTTCTCTCTATCTATCTCTCTATCTCTCTTATCCCCCCCCCCCCTTTACCGAGTTCTATCACCTGGTGCCTTCTGGTTAATGCTTTAGCCAGCAGTGCCACCCACTACCCAACTATCCACCACCAAAACCAACCCCCTTGGTCGTTATATATGTTGTGCGTTTTCGCAACGTTTACAATTGCCGAATACCCCAAAACCAAAAAAACAAAGCGCGCGAACTCTAATGAACCNCCCAACCGTTGTGACTCGATGTGCAACTCCTTCTCTCTATCTATCTCTCTATCTCTCTTATCCCCCCCCCCCCTTTACCGAGTTCTATCACCTGGTGCCTTCTGGTTAATGCTTTAGCCAGCAGTGCCACCCACTACCCAACTATCCACCACCAAAACCAACCCCCTTGGTCGTTATATATGTTGTGCGTTTTCGCAACGTTTACAATTGCCGAATACCCCAAAACCAAAAAAACAAAGCGCGCGAACTCTAATGAACCGCCGACAAAGACAACCACACTGATGAAGCCAAACTTGTTCTTCTCAACACCGAACTCGCAATATCTCGTGGTTAATTCAGAGTCCTATGTAGACAGGTCGGCGCGGCGAGCCAGTCGAGCCGCGTGGAAACAAAGCCAGTGCGTTGCCAGCGGGCAAATCGGTGGCGGCGGCGGCGGCAGCATCGTCGGGCCTGCAGCTGGGCACCAGTCACCGCAGCAGCAGCAGCTCCAACATCCAGCATCAGCTGCACAGCACCAGCAGCACCAACTTGGCGGCGGTGTCGGTGGCCACCAGCTCCATCAGCTCCAGCATCAGCCGCAGCCCGCACGCGCTGGCCAGCAGCAGCAGCAGCAGCAACATCCAGTCGTCGGTACCACCGTCTATACAGCCCCGTACAGCAGCCAGCAATCCATCAACCACCTCCTCAACGCTCGGTCCGCATCTGCTCTCAGCCACTCCCAGCACTCTTCAGTATCAATCAGTAGTGGCTCAGTTAGCTCAATCGCATCGAGCCTTGCAACAAGCGGGCCCACAGGTAACCAAATTCACGCAACGCACACACTGAAACATAAACAGAAAGCCGAACCGACTACTAACTAATGCTACTACTACCATCATTACTACTACTACTACTACTATTACTACTACTACTATCAGTACTGTTCTACCTGTAACGTAATTCTCTGCGCTCACCGTTAAACCTTGTGTGGGGAGACTGGCAAATTTACTGCTCGTGTACTCACCATATCACACACACACACATTCACAAACACTCACAAAAACATACCACAGCACAACACAACTGTAGACACACACCAATACACACACACATACCAACACGGACACAGTTTGCCATCCTGCTCATGGCCGTAGCTGCCGGCTTGGTTTTTTTTTTCGTTGGCATCGATCGATCGATCGTGGTTTCCATTAAATATCTGCTCGAGTCACGTTCGAGCACTCGAGCACCAATCTCTGACGGACTGTTCGCACCGACGTGCGTACCCTTGCTAATGGTAGGTTTTTTTTGTTTGTTTGTTTGTTTTCGGCTCGTTTCTTTCCCATCACCAGCCCCATCCATCGGAGGTCTCAGCGGGCTTGGCGGAGCGCGTCCAATCGCCACATCACGCCACACCCTCCCCAAGCTCTAGTTCCACTTCGTCCGCGTCCGGTTCTGGGTCGGGTAGGTATACACTAATGAACTTGGTAGCATTTTGCAATAAGGTTGAGAATGTTCACTCTTTTTAGTGAGATNTAGCTCAATCGCATCGAGCCTTGCAACAAGCGGGCCCACAGGTAACCAAATTCACGCAACGCACACACTGAAACATAAACAGAAAGCCGAACCGACTACTAACTAATGCTACTACTACCATCATTACTACTACTACTACTACTATTACTACTACAACTATCAGTACTATTCTACCTGTAACGTAATTCTCTGCGCTCACCGTTAAACCTTGTGTGGGGAGACTGGCAAATTTACTGCTCGTGTACTCACCATATCACACACACACACATTCACAAACACTCACAAAAACATACCACAGCACAACACAACTGTAGACACACACCAATACACACACACATACCAACACGGACACAGTTTGCCATCCTGCTCATGGCCGTAGCTGCCGGCTTGGTTTTTTTTTTCGTTGGCATCGATCGATCGATCGTGGTTTCCATTAAATATCTGCTCGAGTCACGTTCGAGCACTCGAGCACCAATCTCTGACGGACTGTTCGCACCGACGTGCGTACCCTTGCTAATGGTAGGTTTTTTTGTTTGTTTGTTTGTTTTCGGCTCGTTTCTTTCCCATCACCAGCCCCATCCATCGGAGGTCTCAGCGGGCTTGGCGGAGCGCGTCCAATCGCCACATCACGCCACACCCTCCCCAAGCTCTAGTTCCACTTCGTCCGCGTCCGGTTCTGGGTCGGGTAGGTATACACTAATGAACTTGGTAGCATTTTGCAATAAGGTTGAGAATGTTCACTCTTTTTAGTGAGATGAAACAGTGTAAAAGAGTACCTATAAGGAATTGAATCTATTGCTCACTCTTCTGAGATTCTTTAATGAAATAATATAAAATACAAATCTTTTCAATACATCTGCGCATTTGCACCAACTAGCGACTCTCTCTTTTGGGTTCCAAATCACTCAATTTCTGTATCAACGAATGAATCACTCATTTGTCTTGCTGTACGGCTACTCAGTGAGAGCTGTTTCATTTGCCACTCAGTAAGAATGAGTAATTCAATCGAGTGATTTAAATCCAAAAAGAGCTTCATTACCTCGTTAATTACTCTGATTGAATGATTTGAAACGCAAAAGAGTGAGTTGCTAGTGAGTGAGCTGAATTGCTAAAGAGTAAGAAAAAGATTCATACAAACTCTCTATTCTGATTTGAATCCTTCCAAGGCACTTGCAAGTATTCACATCGCTTACACTTTCTCATTGAGTTTATCTCTATTTGGATGAATCTTTATCACGTCCTCACATGAGTTCTCACAGAATCAGCAATCAATCAAGATTTTAATTTTAAATAAATCATTTAGGGATTATGAATCGTTATGATATTCATGATTCGTGTCAAATCACTTTATCTAAAGAATGAATCACTACAGCACACGGAAAGATCCAAAGATCCCAAAATCCTCATAAATATTTGAAGATCCGCGAATCTTCCGAGAGTTAGCTCATGATTCGAACGACTCATCGCAAAAGTAGCATAAAGCCCACCACTCCAGGTAGCTTCAGAGTCGACTTCCAACTCATTTTGATATCTCTGTCCCCGCCACAGGTACTGATACAATAAAACGTGGAGCATCACCTGCCTCGGTAAAGTTCAAGGAGTCGACCAGCAGCTACTCGCTAAAGTCGGACACGCAGAGTCGCATACTGGGCAGCTCGCGGCAGCACCAGCATTCTAGCAGCGCGCCCTACACGAACGGGTCGACCAGCAATGGTGTTGGGCTCGGCCCGACTGCAACGACGTCCTACGCAACCGAGCTGCTACATGCCAGAACCAGCGGACTGTTTGCTTCCTCGGCCGGTGCCGACTACCTGTCGTCGACGTCCTCGATCGCATCGTCGGTTGCATCATCGGCGGCTGGTGTCGGTGGTGTCGCCTCATCCGCCGCTTCCTCCGTCGGTCTGTACGGCAAGATGGGCGGCGGGTCCGGGGCCGTCACTTCGGCACCACTAACCAGCACACTCAACATCACCACGTTCAGCTTGGACGAGAAGAACAATCTCGTGGTGTCGCCGTCACCGTCGTCCGCCTCGGAATCGTCCTACCGGTCGTCCAGCCCGGCCTCGAGCATACAGCGCGACAAGTCACCGAACAAGTCGGGCTCACCGTCACCGTTGCGCCGTCAGGATCCGCTCGATCGTGCCGACAGCTTGCCTTCCACCGGCACGGCCGCCTCGTCAGCGGCGGCCACCGTGTCGGCAACGCCCGCGACGTCCGCATCGACCGGCGGCAGCTCGTTTATGTCGTCGCTGCGCAGTCAAACGCTCGGCAGCTACCAGTTCCCGTCGACCAGCCTGAAGCTGACCAGCCAGCTGAGCAGTGGCTCGTCCGGCCCGGACGTGTCGGACGACGGCAGCACGTCCTCGCTGCTGCGCAAGCTCACCTCCTCACTGTCGCGCACGATCGTGAGTAACACCGGCACGCTACCGTTGTCGCTCGGTCGCGAAAAGCTGTCGGAGCTGTCGTCGGCGGGCGTATCGTCCGGTGCGACCGGTGCGGGCAGTAGTTCCGCGGGTGCCTACTCGAGCAGCAGCGGCATTGGTAGCATTAGCAGCAGCATTAGCAGCAGCATCGGTGGAAGCAACAGCAGCAGCAACAGCAACAGCGGTGTCCTACGTACGATGAGCAGCTCGCTTGGGTACACGGGCATTGGCAGTGGGTCAACGGCATTGGACGGTGGGTCGTCCGGCACCGGGTCCAGCTCGGTCACGACAGCTGCGGCCGTCACGAGCATGAACATCTACGGCACGCTACCAAAGAACTCTTCCATTTATTCCTCGTACGGAGTCGGTTCGGGTACGTCCGTGAGTGCCGCGAGCGGTGGCCTTTCGGGCCTGCTGTCCGGTACGACCAGCTCGTACGGCATCAGTGAGCGGCTTCGGGCGCTCACGACTGGCGGTGGTGTGGGTGACGGTTCGTCCGGTGGTACCGCCAGTATTGGTGACGGTGGCACTACCGGTTCGTCGGCGGGCGATCTCGACAGCAGCGGGTACGATTACGAATCGTCCGGCTTCTCATCGGCCTCGTACAGTGGCATGGCTACCAGTGGGGCCTCGATCGGGTCCGGTTCCGGTGGGTTGAGCTCGTCGTACTTTAGCACCGGCAGTAACAGTAGCCCATTCGCTACGGTGTCCGGCAGTGCTGGTACGACCGGTACGAAGGCACCGGATACGAACCCGTACCGTGTGCAGTACGCCTCCACCAATCCTTTCCTGCCAAGCTTTAACCCGACGAGTGACGGTAGTAATGGGCGCGCCGACTCCAAATCGTCGCAAGACGACGAACCATTTGACATGAAGTAATGACATTCGGCCACCAACCTTCGAACAGGGTAGGGAATGGAAAAAGAAAACGGTACCAAAAAAAAAAACCCCCCGTCAGTATTACCAGGACAAAATCTTTTCCAGCCATTTGATTCGTTTTTTGTTGTGGGTTTAACTTTAACCCACTCCGGTAGATTTTTATTGAAATGTTACGAAAAAGAAAACTGAAAGGGAAAGTAAACGAAAACAGAAAAAACACATGGGACAACAATCAACCTTATTCTCTTGGATTACTATTGATAATGTAAGAAGTACTACCACGTTGACCATTCACTCACATACACACGTTTGACCTTAACATTGTAGCTCTATTAGACGGTTGACCCATTTCTGGAGTAAAACTCCGAGAGAAAAAAAGATTTCGGAGCGAATAACCGAAAACCATCTTACAACCATTGTACTGTTAGTGTTTTTTCTTTCTTTTGATGTTTGTTTGTACCTATGCACGGCTACGTTCATGTTATGATTGTTGAAGATATTAATGTGACTTGAATTTGACTCATCCAAGTGATTGGATGAGCCTGGGTGGTTTATTAAATAAAACCCCTTTTGCTTAATAAAACAATGGGTTTAAAGTACTCAAGTAAACAGTAAAGCAAAAATGAAACGTAAAAGTCGAAAAGAAATTTAGTAAAATGAGGAAATGAATTAGTAAACCATACTGCAGATAGCTAAGAGCAGGAAACAAAACAGCAAACAAACGTAAACATAATACCAGAATAGCAGAAAGTGAAGCAGGAAGCGTATGAAAGAAGCCAACGGAAATGTTTAATCGTCATGCAGGTGTGTTGGTGTTGGTGCAATCGCAGAAAAATGAGGAGAGAAAGCAAATACAGAAGCAAATCCCAGATGCTACATTCTCGCTTACGAACACAAACAAACAAAACTCACACTCACACACAAACACATAGACAAATTTACGTATATTCGATACGCTTTAACCGTGAATGTGGAGGAAGGAGCGAAAAGTAACTAATGTGTGCAAACAATAATATACTGTGCTTGCCCCATGGAAAAAGCCGTGAATTCACGTTTCTTAACCCAACATTCAGTAACCAAAACCAACACAAATGACGTGAATACATAGGAAACGGCAGAATCTCGTAGGGTTTATAGAAAAAAATGGAGACAGAAAAAAGGCAAAGAACAGAACTCGAAGGAAAGAATATTACAAAGAAAGAGACGAGAAAATAAACAAGAAAGGAAAAGAAATCGAACGCAAGCAAACAGACGGAAAACTTAGAATGAGAAACATAGAGAGAAATAGAGAGAGAAAGTATGAAAAGCGAGCGCAACACTGTCGGTAGTAAAGACACATATACAATAATATAACAGTGAAACCGAACAAGACTAACACTTTTGCCGTCGCCATACTTTGCGCTGTTCACGACGCCACGCCACAAATACCCTAACGCGTGTGTGTGCGTGTGTCCTGACAGCTAGAAAAATTGGCGTTTTTGGTGGCTTAGGAAAGCGACAAACAATTACAAAGCGAAGCATACACATTTACACAATTTACATTGCAACGGTTTGCCGACCGTTTATAGAAGGTCTGCGAGCGTAATATAAGCACGCGTACTGCTTGCTAGCACAGTTTAATTATAATGCATGTGCGTGCGAGCGTGTGTGTGAGCGCAAAGATAATGAAAGAAAAAGAGAGAGCGAGAGAGAGGAGGAACACGAATATTAGGACAAGATATAGAGCTTTCGTTTTCATCTTATGATTATGCCTACGGTAGTAGTACATACACGATCGGGGACACCAACATGAAGACATCTTCTTCATCATGACGCGCGTGTTGCCGTGTACGTCAGTGGTGGTATTTGTCCTTTTTTTGTGTTTTTTGAAGATGTATGAACAGTTAGTACTTATATTAGCAAATATTAGAAATCGATCAAAAGCGTCAACACCGGTCGCGTGTGCGTGCGCACGCGCGTATGTGTGAGACCGTTGGTTAAGTTTGATAGCGCTCGTGTGTACGCAGTGTAAGGGTTATTTCCGTTGTGTTAGTGTAGTGCATTAGGCGAATCCGATCAGCAGGAGATTGTAAGTGTTGACTTATCTTGTTTTTGTTTTTGTTTTATTATGTGTAATTTAATGTAAATAATTAAAAAGAAACGCAAAGGCAAGGAAAGGAATGGAGAGAAGAAACACAGAACAAAAGGCAACGAATAGAAGTTAAACAAAACAGAAAAGTAAAAAAAAAACACAACAGGAAATCATACATACAGGAAATGGATTAGTAACATCGTATCACCCTAGAGGGATCGCTAGGTTATTCTAAAGACTTCTTATCATTCACGCCACTACGAAACCCATTGTTCTCCCATTTTAATGGTAGAGTCACGTATTCGCCAGCATCTAGTGCGTCCTAGAACTAATATCCCACGGCTGCGCATTTAATGTCAATTTGATGTCGTGCTTAGAGCGGTCAAAACATACGTCAAACGAGAAGGTGAACACGCTAGTGTAGCAAAGAATGAAAGGGACATTTATAGCTTTTTGAGTGCGTTTTTGTTTCTTAGTGTCAGTATAGGACGATAGTTTCGCATTGAATGAAACGTTTCGTTTTATGGTTTTGTTTTTCTGTTCAAATTACTACTTTTCCACTATTTTATGCTACTTCTTCATTCAACGTAGTCGTGTTGCGTTGGGAAGGAAATTTATAAGTATTGCCGGATGAATTGAAGCTGTAGAAGCGTGAAGTGAAGGAATTGCGGATGGCAACTGTAGAAAGCTGAACCTCCAACACACTCCACCCTTTATATGCTCGTATGAAGGGCGAACCATCTCTTGGAATCAAAACATTTATCAGCAAACTGTTCAATCTTTAACCTGGCTGCTGAGACAGGCTGCCAGACACTCTATTTAATCGCGAAAATCCGAACAAAAGTGTACAACGTTCGTTTGATTTGTGTGCTGATGGGCACATTACCATCGCACCGGGAAAAAAAATTGAAAAATGATTGTTAATTGGGTGTTTTTCACAACCCTTTTGTGGAATGGATTGAATTGTGTGAGTTTTTTGGTAAACTTGTTTCCACACATGTTTCCATGTTTCGTTCGCCGTTGTTGATGCGTTAATGTTTCCCGCATGCCGGAACGGATGCCTGTACGAGAACAGTAGGGCAATACACTTTTTCCAAACCGATCATTACAATTACGCAAAAAGCTTTAACAATACTATATAAATAATATAAAGCGAAGGTACGAAACGTTGCTGTTGAGACGCGAAACAGAAAACACAAGAAATGCGCGGGAGTTTTTCGAAACCGCAACAGCAAACAAAAAAACATAATAGACAATTGGGCATACGTGCTTGGGCTTGTTGATTGTGCTTACTTCCCTTCGGTAAACGGAAAACCCCCATTTTGAGAACACCATTACCATGTCATCGTGTCATCGTGTCATCGTCGTACATTCCGCGCTAGGAGCATACCATTCCCCATCTTGTTACGAACTAATCGCTACTTAATCACTCGGTATAGCAAACTTGTACATAGAAGTCAATTTCGTTTTCGAAGTGTTCGCCACGCGTGGAATTAAACCGACTTTAATGAATGGACAGAACAAAACAAAACAAACCGAAAAAAAAAACAAACAGGGACTGACGCAACCGGACCGACCGACTAATATGTTAATGTGTTAGTAAGGTGGGACAGCCACCGATTACCGCAAACTACGAATTAGCAAAACTAACTATCGATCATCTAAACGTTTTAAAAGTATTGTAACACAAGTCATTCGCCCGCGTGGTTTTCGTGCTTTTGTGGAGTTTTGTCGGGTAGCTTAGGAGACAACATTACAACACCAACATCATTCCAGTAAAGAAGCAGGGAGGAACGAAATTAAAGAAAACATTAACGAGGAAAAGAAAACAAGCGCATAACCCATTACTATTTCAACCTACCGTTACTAACCGTTACTAACACGTGCAGGTGTTTTTTGCAAAACCCATTTTTTTAAACTCAAATATATTATCGCTTACGACAGAGGAGGGTTGGGTAAAGGGAGGGAGGGAGGGATGTTGAAAACAAAAACTGTGAAGGGAGTTGTTAGGGATGGAGGGGAGAAAAAAAACCCGCGATAATTACCCATATTGAACAGTATTTACGTTTGACGAACTGCCATTTTGTGAGTCCGTTCACATGTGACCATTCACACCACACCACATTTGTTCGCACAACGATCTCATCTATCGAACGAACTCACCACACATAAACCGTCATAGAAAAAAAAAACAAAACAAAAACAATACAAAAACCATTCAGAAATGGATGGGAAAGGATACAGAAAAACAGAAACAGGGATATCTACGCACACTACCGTATCCTGATAGCTCCCTAAGGACATTAAGTAACCGGAACTGTGGAACGTATTGTTCGAACAACAATAACTGCCATTGCTGTGGCCATTGAGGAAGCTGCCACCATGTTGAATGCTGACAGTCGTTCCCGCGTGTAATGGGGACCCGTACTGGTATTCGTAGCGTGGTAGTCGATCGAACGACTACCACCACAAAAAGCTGCCGATTGCCCATTTCGCCGTATTGCCCGTCGTATGTATGTGTAAGTGTTTCGTCGTCGTTCTACTGCTGTTGCTGCTGCTGCGTGTACTGCTGTTGCTTCAGTTGCTGGTAAGAAAGAAAAAACCACTGTTTGTTATGCGTTTGATGATGATGCTCCAACAAATGAACCAGCTTCTGGGTTAAATAATTTAGTATCCCGGTCCCGGAACCGTGCACTACCTATCCAAATTCCCCAAAACAGAGAGAAAGAATGTGGGAGAGGAGAGAAAGAGGAAAATAGAGAGAGGAAGAGAGAACGAAAGAGAGAAAAAAAAACACATACACACCGAATATCATACCGTTTCATATCGTCAAAACTCTACAAATCACATTCTTACACACCGTTTACACAGCCCCCACTGCAAACGAACTGGTGATGAGGAATGATAGGTATCAAATATACATATATATGTATACATAATATATATATATATACAAATACTTATATATATATATACTAGCAAGAGCAAAATTCAACTAAAGAAAACAAAAACGAAACAACCCCAATCAGCGAGAAAATACGTATTTCCATTTCGGTATGCACGCAAAACAATAAAACAGCTAAATAAAGCAACATAAGAAAAGACAGATGGAAATCCTTGGATGGATAACGCTTCGAGCACGTGCTTTACGTAAGCACGATCGAGAGGAGAAGGCACGTGCTGGGTCCTTTTATTTCTTGTATTGGAACAATAAGTTTTAGGAGCTTTTTTACAAATGCACCATCTAGCAGCGAGACAGCAGTAGGTAGGGAAAACAAGAAAGAGAGAAAGAGAGAGAGAGAGTAAGTGATCATATACAGAGTCGTAGCCATTATCCACCTGTAGTGCGGCACCGTTACCATTGGATAGCGGCTCCCTGTTTACCCGTATGTATAGGTCTTGTTGGGCACCCACATTTTTGCTAACTGAATCAGTTCCTTCAGCGCTGGGTAAGGTGAGAAAGACGAACGGAAGTAGTGTTGTATTTCTATCCGTTTTTTGCAGTTTTTTAGGAAGGTTGTTTCATGTTTTGTTTTCTTACGCCCGAAGGTATGCAATGTGTAGAACGTTAGCTAAACGTAGCATGCGTATTGCATACCTTTTGGCGCTTTACGTTCAACAAACGGTAAACCGATCGCTAAAAATCTTGCTTAGGAATGCGGGTGTACAGTTTAGACCAAACGAAAACAAGTGAATGTTTACAATACTACCCACATAACACAAAAACAAAACACACATACATAGATGTATATTCAACCATTTCCCACATGCAAGTGCACCCTCCCCCCCTGCCACGAAACGCTTTTCGACAACACAACTGAATCGATCTTGCTCGCAAACGTTTTGTTTGTGCCATTTGTTCGCTCATGTCGCTCATTTGTGCAGAAAAAAATCAACATACCCGTACATCAACGTTTCGTTCATTGTTTTCGCTGCAGCAAACAAACACGCAAAGTATCGCATTTATAAAGGCAAATCTAACTCCGAAAACCAAAGAATTCAAACTGTAATTAATGGAACAAAACCGAAAACAAACAAAAACACAAGCCACCAGCGTACGATAGTGGCAACCCTTTGATGCAACTTTAACTTACGGGCGCGCAAACTTACGGTAACGAATCACAAAGGAAAACAAAAAAGGTAAATCTAAAGTAATTTAATGTAATTAATCCCACGTTTCTTAACGTGCGAATAGAGCAAAAATGGAAGAGATAACTCACAAAATACACAACACACAACTTGGTTGAAAATAACAAACAAACTCGCGTGTATACCAAAGCGGACGAAGTAGTAGCAGTAAAATATGAATAAAACCATACCCACAAAACAAAACAAACAAACGAAACCAACAAAACCGATAACGATACAGACGAAAAACAAAACAACAGCAACAGTATGTAAGTATGCAATAATCTAGCGACTTAAGTTACGATGGGTTTGGTCTTTGTTGATGTTTTTTTTGTTTTTGTTTCGGGGTTTTTATTCGATAACGTACGAAATGCATTTTACTGTTGACTGTTGAACTGCAAATTGTGCGCAAACAAAAAAACGAAACATCAATCAGCAGAAACAGCGAATCAGGCATCCAGCAGTACACTACGGTGATAGATAATAATACAAAGCAAAAACAAAACCAACCAACTAACCAAACGAAAACACATGGAAACAAACGGAACAATCAGCCTACAGCAACTGAATTTTTGCATTTGAGTATTTGCTCGCAAGAAAAGAAATGACAAAAAAAACACAAAAAAAAAAAAAACAAACAAACCGCAGTTTTTTCTACACCTAAGTATTTTCTCTTTCTTTTGAAGGATCGTGCAACCGTTGTTGCTCACACGGCACAGGGTCGTAAAGACTTTCCTTTTTTTTAAATAAATCATTTCATCAAACAATGTTTGATATACAGTTTCACAATTAAAAAAAACGCATTTATCTCTAATACGAAAGGTGAGGGATATACACCGGTTTTGCAATCCCACCAAAATTTGCCACATCATTTCCAGTAATAAAAATAAAGTAACCGGGTAACTATCGATCCACCAGCAAAAGAGGACAAGCGAAACTTACTTACGAATGGCAGCAACAGGTTTGGTTTGGTCAGTGCGTTAAGAAGAAATTTTGTCACGCGAATTGCCTACTTTTAGGCGCATTCATCTGCAATGCGTTCGAGGAGTGGTGCCGTTTGAATGGAAATGATTCAGCTAATGGGATAAATTAAAATCGGCAACATTTCGCGGCAAATTGGTTTTGTAAATGTTCCCTTTTTTGGTCGATAACATCACTGCAATAAAAGGGACTTTGGCAGCAAGCGCACCACAGAACCAACCGAGGCAGGCAGGTCAGATGAGTGTGATCGTTCGAAAGTTGTTTGTAGTAGGCGAAGTTTGTGCACGTGCCAGCGGCTGGTGCAGCACAACACGATAAACTTTAACTAACTTTACACAATCCGTTTTTGCAATCCGCCCCGCCCACGAGCGTTTATTCCCTCGCAAACAACCTTACTCACTTACTTCTCAGCACCACACACACACCGCACTCACAGAGGGTTTGCGCCCGACCGCGCACAACGGAAGCGAAATGGGTCCCACCCATGCCCGTTCCCTTCCCATCCTCGGTTCTGCGGGTGCGGGTGGTTTTTTTTTGGATGGGAGCTTTAAATTCCAAGCATATCATATCGACGGATGGGCAAACGGGGCAGAAATGGTCGGGCAGCTAGTGTCCGTACCGGCGGGCACAGGCAATTCTTAACACTACTTACATAAATACGCTAAGCTGACTAGTGGCAATGGAAAGAGTAGCGCAAGAGAGAGATAAAGAGAGAAAGAGAGAGGGAGAGAGAGATGATGATTACAAGACAGAAGAAATGGCAAGGACACTGCGAGAAGCAAATTCCTTCACGAAAGGAAAAAAAAAATGCTGCGCAGGACGGGCACACATCGGTAGGTTGGCATTGCACACGACAAGCGTCCGTGAAACTAACCTATTTTTTGATAAAAAGTTTACAATACGATAAGAGATTGCATACCCAACTGAACGTTCCACGGCGCATCGCATTAGGACACAGAAAAGCTAAACAAACGAAAAACAAAACCCAAACACAAGGGCTATGGACGCAGCGCAACAGTGCCAGTGGAACGAATGCGACGATCGATTGTGAATTCTATTTGTTTATTTTTTGGGTGCAAGTTGTTGGAATTTTGGTAGAAAAAAAAGACACTCCCGAGCAGGAATTGTAGTGAGAGCGCCAGAAAGTTGTGGGGAAAAATGGTTGGATCTGAGGGACAGGAACTGTATTTTATAAATGATTTTGTTACGCGTTTGTATACTTCAAGGGAAAAGACTAATGAATTCGAATAAGCACATGCTGATGCTAGTTGTGAAATGACATATTAGCTGCGTTTCCTAGCAAGCCATGGAACCTGTCTGTTTTTTGTTTGCAAGCTTGCAAGCAACATGTCGCACTGTTCAATGAAAAATGTTGCTTTTTGCGATCATTCAAAAATTTCATTAGATTTAAACTGTTCATTGATTTGTTGTGTAGAAATATTCCACAAAAACAAATACATCCCATTAATCATGGTGAGCAATTATTTTTGAAGTGTCCTGTACTAAAAAAACAGACTTTTGCAGATGAAGTACCATGCGTCTCCATCAAATGTTTCCGTAGAAGTGAAGTACCATGCGTCTCCATCAAATGTTTCCGAAGAAGTGAAGTACCATGCGTCTCCATCAAATGTTTCCGTGCAAGTGAAGTACCATGCGTCTCCATCGAGTAGTTCCCAAGCAACGTTCCTGTCCGAGGATCGTATTTTAACGCTCTCACGCCTCTCATTGTTCCCGGTGCTACAAGATACGCTGTTCCAGCACCTAATCCATTGCACCAAAGAATCGTTTACGTTTTAACTTTAAGTACAGCTAAAGAATGGACAAACCCGATCACAAATAGAATAGTGTACACTTGTTGGTGAAACGAACAAAAAAAGGGACTTACTACTGCTTTTTGTTTTTGCAACAAATTTCACGTATTTGCTACTCTATCTACTCTCTATTTGCTAGCTATATGTGACAGTGGGAGCATTTTGCAAAAAAACCGCTGTGGCTTCCTGGCAGCCCAAGCCCCGGGAAGGAAAAGGTCAGCTTTTTTTTGTTTTTCGGTCACTACCTATCTGCCAATGCTATCTTGTTTAGACTGCACACACTGCACATACCAGTACCAGTACATACACTTTTATATGCACGCACGAATGCCACGTGGCGATGGCTAATTTGGGTGGGATTGAGAGGAAGAAAATTAAAAAAAAACAACTATCGTTTAGCGAGTAGTAGTGCGCGATTGGTAGACGCTAAGTAGTGCAGCGATAACTTAAACGAATAAAAACTGAACGGCCCGTTTTGCGGTACATTGTGCAATACCGACGAGCAAAACATTCACGCGTGAAACAGACCAACCGGTGGCGATTGTCAGCATTCAAACGTGGGTACGAATGTGAGTAGGAACAGTTAAACTCATACACGTAAATACGATAGTAAGTGGAGGAAGAAGAAAAAGAAGAAGGGAGAGAAGATATTAAAAAGTTAGTATCACTGTACAAGTATCCTTTCGAAGTGTCCGAGCAGAACGGTTAGGTTAAAGTTAAGGAACCAAAATAAAAAATTAACGAACAAACAAACAAAAGGCAGTGGACAAAAATAAAGGAAAAAAAAAACAGGCACAATGTCGGACCCAGAAACAGCATGTACCAACAGGTGTAAAGAAAACAAAACAAGAAATTGAACACAAAAACAAAAGTTGAATTAAGAATGATCATTCCTTCGTCGCCATATGTTTTATTACTCGTTTGCATCACTTTCTTTACGAATTGTCTTGTTTGGAATGGAGCAAGAGAGTGTAACAATTACAGTTTCGAAACACGTTTTAGTGTGTATATATGGTGAAAACGCGCGAGGAAAAGAAAGGAAGAGGGATTTTTTTTTAAATGATTAATGTAAAACATGTTTTTCAACATTCCATTATGCGTAAAATGAGCTTTGAGCACAGCTTGATAAGTTTCATAAAAATCCATCTCACACAATATACACGGTTTGGTTTAATTTCGCTGCCATTGCAGTACGAAAATTAATTTTAATTCAAGGTTAGTTATTATTTAATTCACAAAGCGATTTCGTTTTCTATCTTTGCGTAGAAGTCTCTTGTACTAAACATCGTCACATGCGCTTAGAGGAGAAATTAATTTCTTTTAAAGCACTTAAATTGAAGTCATCAGTTTTCACAAAACAAATGAATATGGTAGTTGACTGATTCATTTGGTTAAACTCATGGAATCAAGCAAAAAAAAAAACGAACAAACAAAAAACAAATCTATGCCTAAAATCAATAAGCAGGAGCAAATAACAAATCGAAGTTTCAACCCATTTCCCGCATGCACTGTACGAAAATCGGAATACCACACAAGATTCACCATTATCGTAGCCATAACGCCATAAACCATTAACGTCATGCTAAACTATTACAACGCCGAAAGCTGAAAAAAGGAAAAAAAAATGTCGTCGGTGTTGGCAAAACAAAAACAAAAACAAATAGTGAACGAGAAAAAGCGAAAAACAAACGAATTACACTCAAACGAGGCGCAAAAAAAAAACAAATGTCATTGTCACATACAGCAGAAACAGAAGAACGAACAGTAAACGTATGTATGTTCCATTTCCCATTGCACTGGTAAAAACTACACACTCACTCGTACACATACACACATACACACTCATACACTGTAAAGCAAACGAGTTTAAAGAGTTCTCCTTCATCCCGTGTGTCCATAGGCTGGGCGGAATGGGTCGACATTTGTAGGTTTTGGGTTTTGTTTTCATTTCAGCAAACCGTTTTTCGATTCTCTCCGGCAAGGTTTCTGGGTGAAAGCCACGAGAAAATAAAGCAAAGCAAACAAGCAACCGCTCAAATGCTCATACATAAAAGGCAAACAGTCGTAGAGAACAAGAGAGAGTACAGAAACCTGGAAGGAAGCGAACAATCCTTCCAACGTTTGTGTTTTGTTACATTGTGCGATATCGTGTACGGGTGTCGGTAATTCCTGATGGGTTAAACCCTCTTTTAATCCTAGGACTGTCCCATTCCGCCCCCGGAGGTAGATAACGACGAAGAGTGTACGCATGGGAATGTACCATAGATTGACAAAAAACGTTCCAAAACGGGAAGAAATTAAATATAACAAAGACAACACCCCTTGAAACTCTGACACACTCATCGACAAAACATACAGCTCACACTCGGTTCAAACGTAACCATGCTTACGAGGTTCGGACTGCGCGTCTTAACGTGCGCAGGAAGCGGAAAGCAAAGGAGGATAATACTCTAAATGTCTCAACCACTGCCACAGCGTACGAAGATAATTAATGTGTAAAAGAAGCTTACAAAAGAAAAGAAAATAAAACCACAAAAAAAAACAAACCAAACAAACAAATAATACTCCCCGCGCGAAGTTAGAGTGTTTTGCGAGTAACGAAAGAGGAAAACAAACAAAAAAGTGAACTAAAACAAAGAGGAGAAGAAAAAACAAACAAAACTTAACACTCATACCACGTCAGTGCAACGGATGTGGAGGGTGTGTTAGTGTGGTATAGCAAATCGTCATTCCCTTTATCGTCATACAGCAGTAGTAGAACAAAACAAACGAAAGAACGGGGAAGAAAAAGAGAAGAAAAAGCAGACAGACAAACAGACAACAAAATTAATTTATTGAATATAACACAACAAAAAATACACCGAATCGAAAAGAAACAAACGAGAGGAGAGTGCAAAAGAAGAGAAAAAAGAAAAGAAGAGAGAAATTAAAACACTTGATGTAACAACAGCTAGAAGAGAAGCAAAATTGAGGTTTACTC
>STHB01000004.1:9003664-9013762 GCA_018908115.1 Anopheles rivulorum
AAAGAGAGATAGAAAGAGAGAAATTTTGTATTTGCAAGTGTCAGTGTAGTAAGCGAAGCGAGCCGTAGTACATAGTAGTCATAGCAACAGCGTGTAGTTGCGTCTGTATATGTTTCTGTTTCTGTTTGTTTGTGTCTCTGCGTGCAATTCTATAAGAACCTTAGTCTAAACGTTTGAGAGAACTTACTGCTAGGAGTGTGTAACAGAATGGAGAAGAGTAGTAGCAAAGTACGAATCGAACAGAAGGACAGATAGTAGTTCACTAGCATTAGAGATAGAATAGATTGTTGATAGAAGTACACGCGTGTGCGTGTGCGAACACAGCAAAACCAGTACGGCGGTGGCGTACAAACACGCACACACTATTATACGCGCGCGCGTGCGCTCATCGCTTGCTTTGATTGGTTTTGTGTATGTGATTTGTTTCTTTTCGCGTCCAGCTCATTCGCACACGGATGATCGTGCATTTGATCGCGATCGTGCGCACATTAATATGGTTCGTTAATGGGACAGGAAAATGGGGGAGCGAGAGGGGACAATGGGTGGTAAACGGGTAGGTGAGTATGTGATTCTGCTTTGTTGCTGTAATATGTGTGTATATGTGGCTTTTTTTGTTTGTTTTGTTGTTGCTTTGTCTAATAGATAAGGATAGTTTGTTGTTTTGTTTGTTTGTTTGTTTGTTTGTTTGTTTGTTTGTTGGTTTGTTTTATAATATATTTATATATAAGCTACACATATGAAGAAGTTTCAACCTTTCCCCAGTTCCTCATTGGGTTTTTGTTCTCTTTCTGTATCTGTTTTGTTTTTTTTTTGTTTCTTCTCTTTTCTCCTTCCTTTTTACCCATTTGCTGTCGTTTAGATTGATCTGGAGATTACTCACTGCTCCTGTGGATGTTTGCTGCTGCTTTTCTTAGATGACGCGTGTGTCTTGTTGTTTGTATGAGTGTGTATGTGTGTGTTTGTGTGTGTATAATAGAGCTTGCTCTTATAGACCATTCATTTTAAAGATTTATCGCTAAAATATAACATCATCTGATTGTCGAGATTTCTCTTACATATAATATTCAATCTCTTCGCCGAGCTCGTGCGTACACAGGGGGATATTCTGTTTTGTTCTGCTTTGTTTTCACTTACGTTTATAGTTTGATTTTTTCTTTCTTCCTTTCCTTGTTTTCTGTCTGTTTGTTTATAGTTCCCTTCCTTTTGCTAAACCGTACGCCAATGTTGCCGCCGCGCAGCAAACAAACACGGTTGCGCTCCCCCTTTTTTGTTGCGGCCATTCTACACTCTTTGCTCTTTCGTCCATTCGTCCTCTTCGTTTTGTTTCGTTTCCACTAATTTGATTCCCATCCTTCAGCTGCGCGATATATGTATATATATATATATAGAGAGAGAGAGTGTGTCTGCCTAACGCATTGATGATTTGTGTTGATTCGTGTTCGTATGTGTGTATGTGAGTGGTTCGTTCAAACCAGCAGTCGTGTTTCATGGTCACCGCGGATCACCTACTGTACTGTGTTGCTGGTTGAACTTTTCCTCTTTTGCCACCGATATTGTATTGTATGTGGTTGTTTTCTGTTTGTTTTGGCTACACTTATCATTTATTTTATCCTCTCTCTCTTGTTCTCTCGTTCTCTCTCAAGATTCGCTCACACATTAACGTTACAATGAGGTGCGAGAAGGGGGATGGAGTGGGTGAAAGGGGATCCGTTAGGGGAGAAAGGGTTTATAGTATCATAAACATTTCTCACCTTTCTTCTGATTATCTTTGCCTCTTGATAAGGGGGAGAAGGGGATGGTAAGGGGTGAGGGGGGAAGGGGTGGTTTCTCTAAATGTATTGGTTGTTAGATGTTGTTTTGTAAATACCGCTTCCTTGCTACCATTTGCCATTTGTGTGCATATGTGACGGCGGAGGTGAGAGGTGGTGAGGAGGTTTGTGGTTTTTTCATTTTCAAATTTCATTATTAAACGCCTTTTTCTGCTAGATCATCTGCCTTTTGTTTTCTCCACGTTTTTCATACTATTGTGTGTCGGTGTGTGTCTTTCATATCCTTAGTTACGTTATTCTGTTCACCTCTTACAGCTCGCTTAAATGTTCACCTATCGAATTTAACTAACACTCAACATATGCACACGCACTGTTGCACTTTAGTATATGATATTACCTGTGTAGAAAATGATCGAAAAATGACCGGCACCGTATCGCGATCGTTCGGTCGATCTAAATCAATCACTGGCGCGTAACGGGTACGCGATCACACAACTGACACTAGGAGCCTTTTTGCCACTCTCTCTCTCTCTCTCTCTCTCTCTCTCTCTCTCTCTCTCTCTCTCTCTCTCTCTCTCTCTCTCTCTCTCTCTCTTTCTACTCTTGCTGTGTAGCTTTTCCATTTTCTGGTTGTTTTGTTTGGCTGCCTTCCGTATCCTTTATCTATTTTATTTTTCCCCGGTTCGTATCCTTATCCATTCAGTTTCGCATTTTACTACTGGGCAAACACAAACACACACACACACATACACGCACGATCGCGCCAGCACAACGTCGATCGGTGTTGTCGATTGTCTTTCGATCAGTGCGGCGCAGGTACATTTCATCCTGCATGCAACGGAACGCAACGGAACGTTTGCTGCTGGAGGAATGAAATGAACAAACGATTGCCAAAAGCCCGTCCCATAGCTTCATCCCCCCCAGAAAGGAGGAAGGGGAAGAAAGGGGGGAGAGGAGAAGAAGTTTGCTAAAAAACCAGTAACATCACAACAAACAAACACTCGCTTACACAACACATATACTTGCTCCATACCGTTGTGTGCACAACTAATGTAGCCTTGTGTTTTCTTTACATGCTTGAACACAAGAAAAAGCCTTTTTGTTTTTGTTTTTTTGGGAGACGGGGGGAAAAAAGGAAACGGAACCCGTGTTCAATTAAACATTAAACTCGACACCCACACAGAGGAAAAGGTTGGCTGCGAGCGCACGGTGTGTATAATTCGTGTGAAAACTTCTTACAACAGAAATTTTCATTCGCCGTTCTGAACGATATTGCACCTAAGTTAGTACACGCGTACACGCTCGCTAATGCTGCTCGCAGCGAGCAGATTGCGGGTGTGTGGAGGGGGGGGGGAGGAAGAGGGAGGAGGAAGAGAAAGAAGCAAGTAATGGTGCCAGAGAAGGTAGGCAAAACCAGTGGAAGTAGATGATTTGATCAAACAAAGGTCCACTGGCTTGAAAATATGAAAGAACACAACGCCTAAACAGGAGACGAACCCCGTTTTTTAGCTTAAACGTTGTGAAACAAAAACAAAATGAAGAAATCGAACCGGTACCATCCAGTAACAAAACACTCAAATCTCATCTGTGTGTATTTAACTCTATTTGCTAAGCTAAATATCTATGCTAACAAAACAAAACATTAAAAAAAAAATATCATTTTGCACATTCTCCGAAACAGTGGAGGAGGGGGAGGAGGTATCGTTACACCTCAAGAATTAAAAGGAAGAACAGAAAGGTGTGAGTGTGTGTGTTTGGAAAAAAAGTATAACACGAAAAGAAGGAAAAATACGAATGGAATTATTACACAAACAGCAGTAGCAGAAGAAATAGTAAAGGAAAACAGAACAAAACAAAAACACATTCAATTGCACGTATGGAACAACACAACAAGAGTGAACAAAAGTGAGAGATAATACAGGAAAGAACCAGGCAGCAGCCTTTTGTTACAATCATATGAAAATTGTAGATAAAAAGGAGAAGAAAACCGAAAAATGAAAACCCCAATTTCCCACTTATAACATAGCTGCGTTGTTCAAAAAAAGAAAAACAGGAGCGTAAGAGAAATGATTTTGGGGGAAGAAGAAGGGATATATATTACTAACGATACAAATCGTAACTCTTAAACGTAGCAATCAATCAATCAATCAATCAATAATTGACAATAATGATAATAATAGCGTACAACTATGAATAAATTGGTTTTGCCCAAGTGCCCATTTAATCCCTGTTCTTAACAGTTACCCTAAACAATACTGGAAAAAAGATAACCTCCATCATTACATTACGCATTAATTCGCAGCCGCCTTTTTATTGCCCTGTGCCTTACATACAAATAATACCTACCGGTTTGCAAAACTTGTGTCTGGTTCTTAACGCTATGACGCTCATTTAACCAAGTCATTTACTACCTATGTCGGTCGGTTGGGCAGCGGGGTTTTGGGTGTGGGGTGAAGATGATTTTGGGTGAGAGAGGGAGGGGGGGGGAGGTTATGTTTTTGCAGTTTTTTTTCTCTCTAATCTGAGCGATACGATGCTTTTCTACCATGTTTTTCACCCGAACTGCGACCTTACACAAATCAACATGCCATGTACGGAAATTCGAGAATATGTGAATGTAAGAAAGAGAAGAAAACAAACAAACAAACAAGCGAGCTACGTATTTTGTCTCTTTCAAGGTGAAGTGAAGTACCAAATGGGGTGGATAATTTGCATGATCTGCAGCGTGTTCGCGGATCGAGCGTGCGCATGAGATGCACAATCATGTGGGCACCATCTACCAAACTTTTCATCCGTTTTGCTAAACCTACAACAATTTACCTACACGTGTGTGCGTGTGCGTTAAGAGATGGATCGCCCATGCATTAGTCCTGCTGCTGCTCATACGGTTGCTGATATAAAGGACAAGGGACAGGGACTTGATAAAATCACCACCTGCCCACAAAAAAAAGCTTTTTCTTCCCCCTTTTTTTCTCCCTCCTGCAATCTTTAGCTTAACTTTCTGTTCCTTTCCTAGTACCAGCGTTTCCTCAGTAAAGACTTATCAGGGCAATGTGACAGTGTTGTGTGTTTAAAACAACAGTTACATATTTCTGCGCAATGTTTGGCGGGGATAAGGAGAATCACCCGGGAGGAAAGGTGCTGGGATGGTTTCTACTACATGTCATTTCTGTCCTTCCCGTGTTCTGTTCTGCGACCCGGCACAACCGGCGTGACCATGATTGATCCTCACCATCCTTCACTTTGCCGACAGCGATCGATACGTTTTATACGATCATATTTGTTTTTTCTTTATCCGTACACTACAACACACAGTTAGTGGCTTGATTCCATCAACTTGAAAACTTCAACTACTACAAATTTACTAAATTCGCTTACATTGGTTTACCCCCCCACAACTGTAACCTTGCTGTGTGTTCGCGTGTGTCTGTGTTTCATACACCATGCCGAATGGCTCTGTTGGCTCTTTGATTTGTCATACAGTACACTCTCACCGTTCTTACACACATGTTTGCAAATCTCCTTTTTCACCCTTTGTTACCACCTTGTTTTTTTGTTTTGTTTGTTTTAGTTGCTGTAAGGATTTGCTTAGGATTTGCGTGTGCGCCTGCATGTTCGAAATAGAAATACAATTATTTTTTCCACTTTGTTTTAACCTAGTTACGGTTTACGAGATTTGTTTTTGATTTTTTTGATATTTTGTCACTGATATCTGGGTTTTTTTTGTTTTGTTTTTGTTTTGCATTGCCTGCACTAAACGCATTTTGGTTTTTCATGTATGCTTCGCTTCTCTTACCCCTGTCAATAAAGATATAAGTTTGTTCCCATTAAACACTCTTTGATCTGTTCGCGCTTGCATTTGCGCGCTTGTTGGCTTGTTCGATTCTCTCTCTCTCCCTCTCTCTTTTTCAGTTGTCTCTTACTAAGTGACGTGATAAGGATTTGCTTATCTACGCTACATCATCAAGACATTACAGGAGGACGAAACACTGAGTGTGTGTGTGTGAGTGTGTGCGCGCACGTGTTTCTTTATGCATAAAGAGGCGTAAAATGTACGAACGGTGTCCTTGCCAGATTTAAAATTGGCCGAATGATGTTTGATGGTTGCTTTTCAAACCGAATCAACATCGTTGCATCAGTTGTTAAATTGTTTAACTTTCTTTTATCGATTTGTTCCTTCTTTTGCTTTTTGCTTCTTCATTTGTAGCTTTCGTCGTAATATAGCTGGTAGCTTTAGCTAGATGTGTAACAACTGCAAACTCAACATGAACAAACAAATGAATGTCCACAATTGTTATCATAAAGGAAAAGCGTACTGCACACAGCTGCATACATTCACACACACCCACACACACACACACATGTGCTACATCCTTCGGGCAAGTCTTCTTGTCCACCTTATCTTGATATTTACTTCCTCTTGCTTCTTCCTTTCTGCAATGCACAAGTATCAGGCTAATGATATTTATTTATATATAATATATATAGATGTGTGTGTGTATGGTTTTGCTCCACGCTTTCACCTTTATCAACCTGTGTTCCTGTAATGATAGTACAACATCAGATGTTTCGCTACTAACATTCTACACCTTACATTTTAATCATGATCAAATATAGTAACTTGTCTCTACTACGGTTGTATGTGTGTCTGTCTGTATCTATGTATCTGTCGTCCCCCCCCCTCCCCCCACAACCCCCCTTACAAAACCACAAACTCAGAAAATGAAGTGAAAAATCGTGTGGCCAAACCGCTTTCGTTCTGTTTGTTTTGTTCCTGACAATGATCCTCTACTCCCGCTACTGTGCCAGAGAATATTGTTTTGTCCCAATTCGAAACAAGCGGGAACTTTGTCGTCTTGTTTGTGCCTGCACTAGCTCCACTTTTGCGCCCCTTTGCTCGTCTTCTACAGCGTTTGCTTGTGCAGAGCGGTGCGGAAATACGGATACGAAATGTTTTCGAGAGTTCTTCGATAAAAGATTCCTTTTTCCACGGCGTTTTCTCTCTCTCTCTCTCTCTCTCTCGCTTCATTGATCGTACCGCAAAACAGGCGCGGCACAACTACACACTAACACGACGGGGGGATACGTGGGGAGTATATACGTGTTTATGATAATGCAAAAATTGTTTCCTTCGTACGTTTCCGTCAACACACTCCCATTAGGCTACTTGTAACGCATTTTGGCCAGGACCCATTCGGAAGGGTACCCCACTGTTATCTTCTTATCCCTTCCTTTCCCACTGTTGCCGCGTCCCCCATTGTCTTCCCTCCGCTGGTTACGGTCGGGTCGGGGGGATCAGGACAGTCAGATTCGTTAGATTCCGTCCGTTCGGTTCCGGCTGCTCCTGTTGCGATCATGCCGAGGTCGCTGTTGTTGTTGTTGTTGTGGTTATGGTGGTGGTGGTGATGGATGTTGTTGCAGTTGCTGTTGCTGAGGAGGAGGAGTCTGATGCCATTGTTGAGGAGGGAGCTGAATGGAGCGATGAGCTGTCGTTGACGACCGTAGTGCTGTTGGTAGCTGTGTTTGTAGCTGCGATTGATGTAACAACGGTGGTTTCGTCACTGGCCGATAGCGGATCGACCGATGTCTGGGTGGTGGTGGGAGCGTTCGGGATCGATGTTGGGGGAGCGGTCGGTGCTACTACTGGCAGCTGCAGCTGTACCGGCGATGTACCGTGTTTGGCGCTCGCATACGCGGGCGCTCGCAGTTAGATGTTGGACTTGGAGAAGCTGACGCGCAGATGGTTCGATTCGGACAGCTGGTAGTTGTGCATCTTGATCAGTGCGCACACGGCTTCCTCGATCGAGCTGAGCTGTATCAGCGCCATCTTATGGTCCTTCCTGGAAGGTGAAAGAGAAGAATGGAACCGTTTATCGCTCGTACTGTGCAACTGCTTCTACCATTTGCCCTAGTCGGTACTTACGGGAAAAATTTAAAAGCCTTAACCTCAAAACTGTTCTTGGTGAAAGCTTCTTTGATTTCATCCTCGGTTACGGTTGCTCTGCAAAAAAACAAAACAAAAGTAACATTAAATTAGTTTCAGTTTTCTTATGGTGACAAAACAGGGCATGAAGAAAAAGCAGTTAACTATCCTATTGTCACATTCAATTGGGACCTGTGTACGACTTCGATTCAATCCCGCAATTTTCCCACAGGTTTAGGTCAATCTTTTCATGCCCTACAGTCCACATTCAACGGTATCATATACGGTCGATAACCGCCAGACGAGCCAACAGTTTTCCCTTTAATTACATTATCATAATAATTCTCTTCTAATGAAATTGAGCGTGAAAGAACGCGTGGAACGGGAAAGTTGGCCACATTCTCACCGTCACACACACACACCACTTTATTACGAGTGAGAAACCGAAACAAAAAAAAAAACGCGACAAAGAACAAAAAGGCGTATCGCTTAGGGACGGTTGATAATGGGTAGGAATGGTGTAAGCAGGTGCGAATCGGTCCTTCACACAGTGCAGGACCCGCCAGGCCTCCATTAAATGGAGTGTCTCGCAAGACTCGACCACACGACGCAATCGTTTGGCTTGGGACACACACCACCACCGTTCGCTCATAAATGTTACCGAAAGGTGGCGAGAAGCGAATGTCCTTTATGAGTTATGGTTTTCATTTCGCTGTAATTACGTACGATGGGCATGGCGTGGAAAATGGGGGATGATCAGGGTGATGGTGTTCTAAATAATTATGTTACCGCAGTGATTGGTTTACGGAGCGACGGTGAAACCCTCGAACATAAACTACCTGTTGAAGTAGTTTCGGGTAGCTTTTTCGTAAAAGAAGTTGTATTTCTATTGAGTGAATCTGATTTTCATTCATGAAAGTAAATGATTCTATACATCGAATGATTCTGCATCTTATTTATGAAGATATTTGTATTTGCCTTTCCTTTACAGCTTTTTTTTTCGATGTTTTATGCGATTAATGCATTTGTAAAAGATAATTCTAATCATTCAAATGAAGCTTGAGGGAAGATTTATATATTTTATTCTTTAATTAACGACTCTTCGATTGAATTCTATTAGGAGTATACTCATCCACATTACTAATCAAGATTCATCTGAATAGCTCTTAATTGGACAACTCTTTGATGAATCTTCAATGATTTATGAATCTTGTGAGACTGAATTCATGAATCATATAAGTTTCCATTGAAGATTCATATGAATAGCTCTTTATTGTACAGCTTTTCAATTAATCTTCGGCGATGCACCAATATTTTAGGTGCGGTTATGTGATTCAAATGCATTTTTATATGCAAAAACTCTTCTCCAAAGAATGTAAAATACTAGTTTATCCTTTTTTTTTTCTTTAAAAATACAGAAACACGGAACTTTTCCATTTATCCCAGCAACTATCATAGGTTAAACATCATTCATATTGCAAAGCAAGGTGTGAATATGCAATGCAAAACATCGACCAAGAGGATTATATTCGCTTATGCATAAAGAGAAAACATCAACAAAAATAAACAATAATGGTCAGCGTGGAGGATTACCACTGCAACAGTTGTTTTCCTCTGCCTGTTACTACAAACGCTTGCAAGTGTAGCCATCTACCACATCTCGTAACAAAATCGCACACCACCAGGCAGATGAAACTGCTAGCACGGTGTGCTAACTGTTATTGCTGTCCTGCAACTCGAACCACCTTAGTCCTTATTACAAGCGCCGTACCACGAAAGCCCTACACTACGCTGATGTGGTTAGTGCCGCGTGTTGGCTTTGTTGCAGCCGTAGCAAAGTAGGAGCAGTTGTTTGAAATCCACTTATTTAGTTACAATTATCTTCCCGGTGTGGCTGAACCGTCCCGTACTACGGAACGACACTGTTGGGCAATATAATTGGGAGCTAAATCAGGACCAGAACCATTGCACACTTATGACAGTCGCTCTTTGGTTCCTTCTCTTTCTCTTTCTCTCGCTTTCTCTCGCTTTCTCTCTCTCTCTCTCTCTCTCTCTCTCTCTCTCTCTTGCTCGCTGGTGCGAACCTACCAAGGGAATTATATACATATAGACCATTTGGCTAGTCAGAGTCACCGACAGAAGTAACAAAATGAAGGGAGGGTTCGTGAACGTCCCCGAGCGATGGTTAATTTATCGACCATGTTACTGTGGTGCTCGTTTGCTGGACAAGTGCGAACCCGGTGGGCTTGCAATTGGGGTAGGGGCACAGCTACGTGCACGTGGGCAGGTTACTACAAACAAAGGGATTAAAAATCCCTTTTTCCCATCCACCGATCAGCGTTTCATCGGGTTAGAAGGATAAAAACTACAGAGCGATAGAGAGAGAGAGAGAGAGAGAGAGAGAGA
>STHB01000004.1:9013869-9029709 GCA_018908115.1 Anopheles rivulorum
AAAAAAAAGAGTCTAACAAGATCCACTCTGGTTTTGTAAAACTGTTGAGCTTCATCATCTCCACCAACTCCACGCGCTCCATTGGCTATAAGGGGTTTTGCAAGCACACATACACCCGCAAAACAGTGGATGGAAGGAAGATAATTAAAAGTTTGTTTTCTTTGCACCTCGTCTCGGTTCGTCTCTGGGCTCTGGCTACTTCCACCGAATGTCTAACGTTCGGCTCGGTGACCCATTATCCCGCACGCTGTCACAAGGCACCTAGCAGCGAGAACGCTAAGAGGCTTCCATGGTACCGAGTTCTTTAATAGTTACAGCAAAGTACTGTTCTACATTCCTACCCGTGCGTCTGTGTACCGATGGTGGTCGTCGTTTGACACCGTGCCAAGGATAAAGGATCCACCACCGTGTGGCCGTTGTGGAGACGATGGTTCGCATAAAGGACGACGGTTGGACTTTAATTCCGTTCCTTTGGCATAATCATTCGTTAAGATGCTAGATAGGTTGGGTGGTTTCCCTTCTCCCATACCAATACTCCACACTTCCTACCTCCCTCCCTCTCTCCCAAGAACTCATTGGAGGATGAGCGAAAATTACTGAGCTGGATTATGCATAAAAGTGTTTCCATGTCCTTTTTTTGGTGCCGCTCGATGATTACAGCCAAAGATGGGAAGATGGGACAGCCACCCATTTGGCATCAGCTGGTGTTTTTGTACGGGTGCTCAAATCAGACACCTTTAAAAATCTTCCCCAAGTGGTTGCCAACTATGGTTGCCCTCGCCCTGCGGTGCTAATGTTCACCAAACCAAACCAACTACACCACCCACACCACCTTGGCCACCTTAGCCCTGTGTGTGTGTGTGTGTGTTTGGGTGGGATAATATTCCGTCGTTGTGCCCCAGACGACGACGAATAAAATCAGCGAAATGAAAGAACAATATTTGAACCGGATCGACCGGATCGGGCAGCTGTGCCTGTGGTATCTGCGCTTAATGGTTCGATGATGGAGATGTTTGGCAAACTGGATAGTTGAAGGCTGCTGCAACTGCTTATGCGTGGCATAAAAAGTTCATTAACACCGCGCTCAAAGAAAAGAGAGAGAGAGAGAGAGAGAGAGAGAAAAAAAAGGAAAATGGGAAGCGATCGAGCGCTAAGCATACTTACGGAATGTTGCTTAAATGCAGTGTAGCAGATGGTGGATAGATGTTCTGGTAGTTTTTGCTGCCCGGTTTCTTGAACCGATGCAGCGGATTTTGTGCATAGTCGCGGGTCAGTCCGGCGTCCGGTTGGCCCTCCTTCGGCAGCTGTACCGCCTGATGTTTGCTCGGCATCACGCGGATCGTTTTGTTCCAGATACGGAGCTTATCCAAATGGGTCATAGCTGGGTGAAAGGAGGGTAAGAACATTAGTAAACGTGATTATGAAAACAAGCAAACAAAAAGGTTAACGTACTAAAGTAAATCATTTTTTTCCTATTATAAACAAACAAACAAACTTAACACTTAATACAAACAAAAAAAAAAATCAAAAAATAAACAGTGCTTTTTGTTTCTCTCCATTAAGCTTTTCATTCATTCAATTTTATTTCCATTTATTTATTTAGATTTATCCTTTAAAAAAAAAGGCCAATCCAATCCCCTCGACGGATATGGCCATTCGATTTGTTTCGTTTTCCTTGCACCCGGTGAAAATAATCCGCTCCAATTTTGGGCCACAAATTGCATGAATATCGAGGCATCCCCGGTGGTGGTGATGTATCCAACGCCACTACCACCATTTGCTTCGGTTTGTTGCTCAAAATAAATGAATTTATTCACCACACTTTCACCACCGGTTTCCGGCGTGTGGCAACAAATGAAAAATAAAAGCGTGGAAAACGAGAAGGAAACGATGAGAAAACAGAACTCGAGATGAGTGGTTTGGATAGGAACAGGTAAATTCGGTGATGCTGGTGTGTTTTTTTTCCATTCCATCTTCTTCACAGTGTGCTAACAATCAGGTTCATGAATGAAAACAGGAAACGGTTGCCAAAAAAAAAAAGGCAAAGCATATCCACCAAAGCAAACGGAGGCAACTGAGCCACGTCCTCCGGGGTACGCAAGCAAGTTTAAAAATGCTGCTCACTGACTGCTGTATAAAGAAGGGTGAAGGTAAACATTTTTACCAATTATTATTCGATATGTAAACGATGGTATAGCTCCCCCAAACAGGAAAACCAAAAAAGTGATGCAAATGCTGATGAAAAACACAGAGTAAAGCCAAACGAACGCAAAATGGTTCAACGCAATGCACGCACACAGGCAACGGTGTTACGGCTGGTGTGGTGGCACCCATTCCTTTTACCAGAATTAACGAGATCGATAAATACACTGGTGTGACGGTTTAAAACGTTCAAAAGACGGGGGGGGGAGCAAAACCTCCCCCCTACCAAAACGGTATCCAAAAACCGGAGGTTTCCGGTTGGAATGCTACAACAGTCGCCCTGTTGTGCTTTGTTTCGTTACGAGTTTGCACTTTCTCACCACCGAAAGGTAGGAAAACAAATGAGTGAACAAAACCAAACAAAAAAACAGAAAAAAAGATGAAACAATTTCCCCACACATTTTCACCAGGAAAACCACCCTCCCCTCCCTCACATTTTTCGTACATTTGTGAGGCTTTTTTGGCACATTTTCATTTACACTCCCCCCGGTACTATCATCCAGTCCGAGTGGAAGTTTGTTTGCTTTCCACGGAAATGTGACTATCATCGTTTCGCTTTTCCATGTCGGTTTTCTTGCTTCTTTTATTTCGTTGGTTCCCCTTTTGCAGGTTGGTGCTGCAGTCGAATGGATTATTTATTTACATTGAGATTTATTGCGTGTAAGCTAGTGAAATAAAGCAACCTGCACTCGACGTGCGGTGCGTGCATACTTAAACACCACTTTCGCTCCGGGGTGAATTGGATGAAGCATTTCATGGATGGAAATGTAGCAATAAACAGACAGGTACTGAAGGGAACAGAAAAGCCTAATGAACAGTAGTCAAATAGCTTGACAGTGAATGTAGATTTTTTGTGTTTGATAAAAATTAATTCATAAGCTAAGTGCAATTCCCTGTAATTGTGCTTGTTCTTGTACATCACTTTAAAATCGAGGAATGTAAACTTAAAACAAACCATACCCATCAGCGTCCCGATTCACTTACCCAAATACGCCTGGTAGGGTTCAGCCATCTGAATCAATGCTGAATCTTTCTTGTTGTACAGAATCTTTACACGTTGTACATCACCATACACTCCTGCAATGAAGAGGCGAAAGTGGGAAAGAAAAAAAAACAATAGAGAACACATTGTAATTAAATAAAACACTTTTGCTTTTTGCACCGCGCATTGCTGGTGGGAAGGTGTATGTAAAGATTAATGAGTGTAAATGAGGGCGAGCGTCCGCCCACGTTCACATACATTCGCTCCGGGAAAGAATGCGCGATAGAACACACTAGAACAAAATGTTGCAAAAAGTGAAAGGGAAATACAAGTACGGAATCGTTGGTCGTTGTCCACCATCCTTACTTGAGAGCACACATGATCTGTTGCAAGACTGAACCTGAACCTTAAGACTGCAACGATTTACTGTGGGATTTACATGTAGTTTTTTTTTTTCTATTTCTTTGACATGGTGTTTTTGATTCATATTTGCCATAATTTTCCTCTCCTGATTACTTTTTCACTCTAGTTAAACTCTCGTTCACCCTTATATTTTACAATCGCCAGATAATGATTTTAATTTAAATCATTATTAGGCAATTAAAGAAGTCACAACACCGACAAACTATTTTTAGTTTTAATCAGTTATTGTGGTTTAAGTTTAATTTAAAACAAAGGATAGAATATTATACAGATGATCTAAAGAGTAAATAAATTCTTTAAATGAGAGATATTTAATCTAAAAAGTTCGAAAAAATCGAAAACTTCTTTTAAATTAAAATTTCTCAAGCATATTCCAGATTTGAATAGAGTAAAACTTTAAAGTTTTAAACTTTAAAAAACTTTAAACACTGTCAAAAACTGAAATTAGAACCTGAAGGACAAGCTTATTCCCTTGAGAACCGTTTTTGAGAAGCGTTTAAAGTACTGAAAGAAATTGCAATGAAAATTTGCTAAAATTACTTTAAACATACGGCATTTTGTCATAAATGAAAATGATACTAATTCAGTAGCTCGAATATTACATTCCTGTTTTTCTTTAAAAAATTTGAAGTAGTTTTTTTTTGAGTTATGAAAAGAAAAATTGCAACAAGTTTGATTTTCTTCTAAGAGCTTCTAAGAAGAAACTCTCTTCTTTCGATTTACTCATTCATTTATCTTAAACGTTAAGTGCGTCTTAAATGTATAAATCAACTCTTCTTCATTCTATTTCTACTTCTTCTCCAGGTTCAAGCCGCGTGTGAACAGCAATTTCACCTAAAACAACCAATAAACACGTCTCGGAAGTGAATCCAAACAGCTAACTTCCGATGGCGTGCCGATGCATTCAAACGATAATAAAAAGTTTCCCCCGTTTTCACGCTTGTACCGATAAACAAACACCGGCACACGGTCGAGCACACACACATCCAAACGCGATGACAATGTGTCGTGCTGACAAACAATCGCCGCACGGTGCACAAAAGCTTCACACGTTGCATACAGGCACAAAAAGGCTGAAAGGAGTAAGCCGAATTGGAAGGAGTTTCACTTCGATCAAAAAGCACTATGCAAGGAAGTGGCGAAGGAAGAAAGGATAGTGGCGGTTCTACTGGCGAGAAGGTTCTACTGCACCACCCAGTCGGTGCACTTTGCCTCGACGACGCCATGAGTCAACCCAACGGAAGTAACCTGTTAGCATTTTAAATCCGTTCGAGTTCGTCCTTCCGGGTGGCGGTTCGTTCGATTGAGGAAAAATCGTTCAACCATCGAACCAGCATTGTGTGACCGAACCGAACTAAGCGCTTCGGTACCCCCCGTGGGTGGGTACACACGTATGATGTTTGCCCTTTGGTGCTGGTGCCGGGACCGGCAAGCCCTTTGGGATGCCACCTTATGTGGCTTGGTTTCTTCGTTCTGTCAGCCATTCCCTATTGTGTACCGTGCCGTGCTGAGGACATAGCGAGAAGAAAATCGTTGATGCTGGATAAAGCAGACCATACACAAAAAAAAAAACCTTCCCCACCCAGGTTGCACAGCACCAGCAGCAGCAGTAGCAGGAAAGCATCGTTAAAATCTGGTTCCGTTCTCTTATTCCTTCCAAGGGGGTTTTCCGTTTTCAAGAAGGATCGACTGCAAATCCACACAACCGACTGTATGGTCGACGCCAATAAGCAAAAAACCTCCGGCAACCCACGCCTCTTGGTTTCTTGCAGATATTTTTATTGCTATTGCCATATTACATTTATTATTATCGTTCTGGCCGTCGTCGTCGTCGTCGTGGTGGGTGTGGTGTGTTAGCTTATGGTACCCATTTTTCCCATCACAACACGGTGCACAGGGCAAAGATCGTACCGAGATCGCACGGCAACCGCTCCCGAAACGGATTGAAAGTAAAAACCTTTATCTTCGCCACTTCTAGCTTTATTGTATGGTAAAGCAAAGGTAGTGAGGAAGAGGAGAAAAAAAACACACGCCAGAATGGCAAAGAATAAAAGGTGTCCACATTCCACCCGTTCGTTTCAGTAAACGGTTTTTTTTTCAACTAAACAAACACAGACACACACGGGGGCGTGATCGTCCATTTTTTTCCGTTTTCGTTTTGGATGAGGAGAAGCAAAGCCAGCAAAGAATTACAACAAGTAAAACCTCCCATGAAAGCAAGGGCAGCATCAACGCGTTTCAACAAAGAAATAAAATAATAAAAAAAGATGTTGATAAAAGGATTGAGAATCAATAATTTACGAAACCGGATTTTAGCTTTTCTTCCTTCTCTGCCAATATTGTGGTTGTTATGGAGAGAGAGAGAGGGAGATAGAGGGAGAGAAAAAATGAACAAGTCGGAGCTGCCTGTGATGTGTACGTTGGTCGGTTTTAAGCAAAGATGGTGAAGCGCTGTTGCTGCAGAAGCGGGTGCGCACTTAAAGAAAATCCTGTCTCAACCCTGCCGGTTGCCCGAAGGTTGAACGGTCGATGAAACAGTAGGGACAATTTTAATAAGATCAGGCAAGCAAGGTGAATGTGTGTTTTGTTTATTTTTGATAGATTTTTCTTGCATCAGCAACGCATATCATTGGAAGGGGTTACTTTTTCGTAATATTCCTCAAAATGGTTTGCCAGTGAGCTCGAACTGTGAGCTGAAAGGTTTTTTTTACGTAAAGTGAATAGATAAAAAGTCATATAACAGGCAATCGTCAAAGTTAAACGATAGGAAACTGTAATGGCGGATGGAAGTGCCTGGTAGTTTATCAAAGATAGATCGACTTTTATCAAACTTCTTTATTAATATCTTCTTCTTTTCGGCATAACGACCAACTCGGTTCCAAGTCGTTTCTGGGTTACTAAACTTATTTACATCTAGTAGTCACAAAATTCAGCAGCGGATGGAGACGCCAGGTGGCTAGTAAATATGACAGCTGAACGACTTTGATCAAAGATGTCAAATTAAAACATAAAAAAATGGAAAAGCTTCTCTAATTATAATATAATAATGTTATTTAGTATAGTATTTTTAGTAACAAATATTTTTAGATCAATCACAATTAATCGATTCAGTTGAATAATGACTGATTTACTAAATGGCTTATTAAAATAAATAAACTTTGCGAATCATTTTTATTTCTATGTTCAAAACATTTAATTGATTAAATTGATCACAAAGCAACAATTAACAATATGTACTACTTCACGAAAAATGTAGTAATTTAAACATAAACATTTGAAAAGTTATATTAAAAGTTTTAAAGTCGATGGAGACGCCCAGTAGTTCATACGAGTAGCCAAACATCGACTTTGATCGTAGTTGTGATCAAGCAATAGTACACCATTTATGAACAATAAAATAGATAACCAGCTAGGTTTGTGACCTACCATTCCACATAAACTTCCTTTTTTCTAGTTTTTGATGATGCATATTGAATGCTGTTTACAAGCATTTACAATAAACGCAATGAATATTTTTAATTTTTCCCCATTCACATCTTTCACTTCCCAACACATTGGGCAGTTCACACTGTTCACATCGGCAAACAGAGGCTTTCTTTAGAGAAAACTACAGCTATAATTAAACCATTCAACCAGCACAAAAGCAGCACCGCAACGGTAAAGTTCTTTCCAAAAATTCCAGCTAAGGCCGGCTTACGGTGGGCCGAAAAACGAATGAAAAGCGGAAACCATTTTCATTAAAATGCACATACACTGCACTGCAAATCCGACCTTTGCCAGCACCGTACCCAAAACGCTTTAGCCCCAAAGCATTCAGGCTCGGCAGGGCGTTCAGTGCAGAGCTTACCGCGAAAGGGAGTGAGTGAAAGAGTATGTTCACAATTTGGGGATGTGCATAAAATTTAAATACGCTCCCGAAAGGTGAACGAAGTGAAACTTCAACCCCCTCCCCCCTCCCCCCATACCAACAAAGAATCCATCCTATCCATCAAAATCGTTCAGCAGCTTCACGTACGCGACTACGATTCCCGTGGGGGTTGTGTTCGTGCAGCAACCCGCGTACTGACGCTGTTGCTGGCAGAAAAAGATTTGTTACAACCATTTTCTACCACCATCGTACATGCTGCAACAGGGTAAGGAAACATATGGTAAGCGACAGGGTGCCACAGGAACGGTGCTCCAATTCGCTCTTCACACTCGACGCAGCGACACAGCGAACTATCTTTCGATCGAAAAATCTCAATAATCCTGGCGCGACCACACATACACACAAGCGGTTGGACCTGGTCGGGTTTACCTTTCCGTCCATTGAACTTCAACCAGGGAACAGAGCAAGAGCAAGGGAAGCAATCGAAGCGGAGGGTAAAAATGCTTTCCATTGCAGGAGAGATTCAAGGCAGATCTCGGAGCCAATATGTGCACACCTGAGTGGTGAGTGGTAGTGGTGGTCGGTCTAAAGCACTTTCCCTATAGATGGAATGTGTGTGTGTGTGTGTGGCATGTGCATCATGTGCAGTGAAACGTGCAAATTTATATAAATTGATTCGATTCGAGTCCCGATACAAAAATGGCCGTGATTCGCAACCGTGTGCGGACAAAGGGCAGGTACGCTTTATAAGCTCAAGGGGGTTAGGGAGGGCGAAACTGTTTCTGTTTTTTTTTCGCTTTTGTGTGCACTCCGTTTCCATTAGGGGCTTAACCCTTGACAGGGGACAATCATGTTTACGGTGGTGCGGTGCATTTTGTTTTTTAGAATCAGTACGAGATTGTACGGAATGAAAAATGGAATGCTTTGTTTTCCAAGGAAAATATTGTTGTGAGTAACAATAATTGCTATGGCCACAAGTATAAAATGGCGTATGAAAGGAAAATACCACACAAAGCTTATAACTGACATGTTGTAATGGTGAATAATTTCATTTTATTAACAAATAATTAAAAATTATCCATAATAACACAAATGACTGTTAAAAAATTTAAGAAGTCCTTTAAACAATATCAGTTCCATTGCTTTTTTGTTTTGTATTTCCAATTCCACGCGAAATGAGTTCGCACTTTACGTTGCGAATCGCTTCTCAAAGGGTTCGATTGTCTGGATCAACTCACAATTTCACCCTTACGAAGCCAGGGTGGAATGAAAACACAAACACACACACAAACACACACAAACGGTTTGTTAGTGGATGATTTTATTTATTTTTTCCCACACACAGTCGCATCAAATAGAACCCCGCGTGTACAGTCGTTCTCCATCCAACTGGCACACAAACGTGTTACACGCGCACATGTACCATATATACATATATATATATATATACACCTGTGGGCTGTGTTCCTTTTATCCATCGAAACAAATTAAGATTAACTAGGCTACCGCCCTCACGGCACAGACACAACACACACACACACGCTCTGCCCCATCCGGTTTGGAGCAACAGCGGGCGAAAGATTAGACCGTGGGATTGAATGGGTTCTATGAATGATTTATGAAGTGATGGTATGACACAGTGACGGGTTCTCGGTGCAGGAAACTCCGTGGATATATCCATGGTGGTGTGTACCGGGGGCATTACGCACGCTCGGCTACCGGCAACTAAAGCTCCTCCACCCCCTCCTTCCTTACCCCTATATCCCTGCCACCCCTTTCCTCGCTACCTTTCCAGACCCTTTCCATCTCTAGCCGTGTATTACGTTCCAGTTTGGTGCCAAAAACGCGTGCGGGTAATTAGAAAAGGCGACGGATCTGATGGCAACGAGCACAACGACGACGTTTGCGGGACGTCGGGAAGTACCAACGGTTTTGCGGTGGTACGCATGCTGCACACATACATACAACGGTGGCAACACCGAAATTGGCTACGGATTGGCATTAGGGTGAATCCGCCGACGGTGGTGGGATTTTGGAATTTGTGTTGGTTTGCAAGCGCCCACTGGCAACTAATTCTTACCGCTTCGGCTTTACGCACCAAACACACCCATCACCGTAGCTTCCTCCCGCTAGTGCGTTGGTTTCGATGGGCCGCGCAACAAACAAAAGGTAAAGAAGAAGGATTAATTTGTTTCGGAGGTCGTTTTCCTTTTGCCCAACGTTGGGCGAATAACATCCCCAAAGTTGAAATGCAAAAAGGCGGTTCCGAGCGGGGGGTGTGGCACCATAGAAGGGAAATCTGTGAATTCCGTTCCGGTGAGCTGAAATCGAAATTACGCCTCACGAAGCACGAATGGATGTAGGGGCACAAGGAAAAGGCCCTTACCGTGGTACGATTGGAACACGACCAAAACAGGGATGCTTGCGAAGGGATGGAGGCTTTTCCTTGTTCGGTTCACCACTGTCTCTTCTGGTGTCTCTCTTTCTGCATGCTGGTGCACGGTGGCCTTGATTTACTCACCCTCCTTCCCCATCTTCCTTGGGTGGCTTTTGCTTGGGTAATTAGCTAAAAGAAATGCTTTTGCTCTGTTTGCCACCATTCCATTCTACTGCTTTGCTTGGTTGGCCTATTTTCTACCAACCAAACAGCAACAACAGCAGCAGCAGAAGGATACTTGGGGAACTTGTCAGGAATTGGGAATTACCTTTTGCAATTGCGAGAGGAACGTGATGCGGTAAACCCAACAGGTGTACAAAGGAGCAGTAGAACCTGTCTACTACTTAAGGGAGTTGGTCAGCTAATGCGATGAGCAATTGTTTTCAGGTAAGAATTAAACGTAAGTCTGTTTGGGGAAAATAAACTGGAAATCGTTTTCATTTTTCCCAAACATCATTATTTCCTGAAGAGGGTAATGATGATTAAGTTTTAAACCTGATTGTTATTAGTTTAAATATGTTTTCTTTATATAATAGGAATCGCGTAAAATTGTCAAACACTTATATAACAATGAGGAAAAATTCTTCCTGTTTTAAGTTTCTTTTTCACATAGTAAAGCTTTCCATTTTCCTTTCGTTTAAAGAAAATCTTTAGCGTTCTTCTACACCATTTCACCTGCACGTAATAAACGTGCACAATATTAAGCACTCCCAGCAGAACATCTTAATACCTCCAATTTAGTGGAAGGATTCAACCGTAAGACAATGCAAGGCGCATTAGACAAGCTTCCGTTCGCTTCTCTCCATCACAATGAGCATCGAACACAACGGTGTAAAAGCACCGTGTGCTGGAGCGTTTGTAAGGATTGCTTTCACATCTGTAGGGATTCACTTTGGCAAAAAAAGGGAGATTAAAGGTACCGGGAGATTCGGTTCCTTGTCAGTCCGAGAACGTATCAACTAAATATAGTCTGGAAAGGACTGTTGGATCAATTATTGGAAAATGTAATGAAGCGTATTGTTTAAGCATTTTCTGAGTAACAAGTTACAGAAAGCCAGCTATAGTTCAGCGTTCAAGCTGGTCGTTTAATTTATTTCACCACGTGGAAATGGAAAGCAGAACGTTTTCATACTTAATGTACCAGGCTCGATTACTCAACGCAATTTTCCGAAAATCAAGTCCATGCCTTTGCCTTTTCCTCTATATTCATCTGTACCAACGTTAACGACGAGGAAAAGGAAATTTGTTACATTTTCCTGGCCACTCGTAAAAAAAATATCATCACGATCGTTACACCAAAAGCCTGGGCATCATTACAACCACAAACGATGTGCCGCCCTGCTTCAAGCCTACATTTGGTGACTTTTCTTTCGGGATAAGGCGCCACTTCTCTAAGAAACATGGCTCGTGAGACGGTTAGTAAAAAAGAAAGCAGCCAACAAAAAAAAAACAAGCATTCAACAGGAATTCATCCCTCAAGACTAGCTTTTGCTACTTCGTTGACGGCAAAGAAGTCTCCCATTTTTTTGCAAATATAGTGCCACAGAAAAATGGAAGGCAACAAAAAAATGGGGGGAAAAATACGTCTCATTCTTGGTTGCTTGCATTCCACCGGTTTTTGCATTGGCATGTTTTTGGTTGAGGTCGATAAATGTGTTTTTTTTTTCTTTCGTCCTTCCTGCGCCAGCTTTCCATGTTTACCTTTTTCCACGTTGTAAGGACTACACCCGCCGATGTGCGGTTTGTGCGGAAGGCACTTGAAAGTGATGACATTGCAGTGTCACCAATTGACTGTGGCCGGGGGCCCAGGGTTTTCGATTTTCCGTCTCGTCATGCTGTGTTTTTCGTTTATTTATTTCCATTTTGTTTTGTTCCCAACAGTGGAATGGTTTGCTTTAGAGGGGCATTTTTTACTGGCTCCACTAGTGCAAACCCAACGCAAAATCGTTAGCAATTGTGTAAGCAGTTTGCCTTCGAAACGCTCAATAAAAATGCACATCAATTAGTGCGACGTTATTGAAAATTTCAAAAATATTAAAACAAATTCTACGGAAACTCCTTCAGGAATTCACAAATTTTTAAATATATTTTATACCAACATTTGTGCATTCTTATCAATAAAGTTATCCTAATGATACTTAAAACGATTCCGAAAGAAAGGAACACGAAATTTGTAAGCAGATTATGTGTTGGCCAGTTCGTGCCGGGGAAATTAATAACCGAATTTTGGGAAAGGAACGTACAACTTGGCCCTCAACAAAGGTAAGATTCTGGCATGTACATTCGATGGAACGAAGCATAAGCATAAGGTGGTGCAAAGTTTTGCTTTCCAGCACCTAAATGCGAAAGCACCGACCCATCTGTCAGCATTGCTCAAGTCTTAGCAATCGATAAGACACAACCAATACCCATGTGGGTGTACCAATATTTGCAGGAAACTTCTTCGCACCCAAACATACACACACAGAACTGCCAGAAGTAGAAGCAGAGTACAGGCAGCTATCTTCGGGTGGAAAGTTGGCACGACCAACTTTTAGCCACGGCACATAGCACAACCGAGCGTACCACTGTCCAAGAAAAGTGGCTTTTCCTGTAAAGTCACTCGCAAAAGTCCCCAATGTCGGCAATGGTGCGCGCTGCAGCAGCAGGAAAAGCTCGAATCGTTCACTTGGTTTCCCCGGACAAGTTTGGTGCAGCTCGTTCGAAACGGGCACAAGTTTTGCATAATTGGGAGGATTGTGAATATATATTAATTTCCGTTCGCAACACGAGACAACATGCGTTACTGTACGAAGATCGAATGGAAACTTTTATGCTTTCGTAACCCTGTGTCAAGATGACACGCCACTGGGTCTCGCTTCTTAGACGATTGATCTCGAGCACTCGAACCGAGTTTGCGAAAAAGCTGTTTCAGCTTAAACTTCCGAGACATGCATCCCCGTGACCAGTTTGGGTTGGGATGGTTTGGAGTCAACTTTAAAAAAAAACAACCGCCACAAGAAATATGAAATAGTTATCCTGAAGTGTGGTGCGGCACAATCAATTCGCAAGCAATTCTCATTTGTCTGCCCTCGTTAGCGTCAGAAGCTTTGGGAGGGAGGTCTTTATGGTTTTTTTTGTTTTGGTCGCTTCTTTACTTACTGAAAACGAGCTGCATCTGCCGGGCTTGATAGTTCACATGTTGTTGCTGCTTTGCTCAGCAGAAAAACACGGATAATGTGCAGTCGCAGAAAAAAAGATAGAAAAAACCCTCCCAGGAAACCTCGACTCGACTGTACTAATCTTTATTCGTTTCCTTTCCTGACAAATAGATACGTGCACCGCCACGTGGTGAAACCGGGGGGGTAGAAAGTAATATTCCATTTTCGTTTCCGTCCAAATTCAATTTCCCACCCGACAATGGTGGAAACGTTGGAGTGGGTGGGTAAAAAAAAGGATTCGAAATAGGATCGGAATCGATGGTTTAAAAGCGTCTGCAGAAGCTACCTGTGATCGGTATACTTTTTTTTTTTTTTGGGGAAGGATTTGCGCTCTAAGGAAGTTCTCTAAGGGATAAGGACGTATCGTTGCTTCCACTATCGCGCGTATTGTAAGGTTCGTGATATTGGATTTCTTTTTTCTGGTTTCTTTTGCATGTGTGAGTGTGTGTGGAATGCTATCCAATAAATCTGTTTTTTTTTTCATTCTGTGTTGAGGTCATACAGATACGCACACACACACACACACACACACACACATACAGGAGGTACCTTCATGCGAAAGGTAGGAAATATACAGAAATATGATCTTTCTTACACTTGCATCTGACACGACCAGTCACAACAGCCACCATTTCAATCGTGGTTAAAGGTTTAAGGAAAAAGTGGAGACAAAAGACGACGGTGAAAGTAAAAATGGTAAAAACCGTCCTTAAATTCCCTCGAGATGGGAAAACCCGAAAGAAACCGACCTTAATGACAGAGCTGGTGTAGAGACCCCATCACTGTAGGCTGGAGTTTCAGGCAACACAAGGAGGGAAAACAAACCCTGCAACCCTGTTCATAATAGGGAGTCTAGTGCGCCAGCATATATGTCACCGCTAACGAGTCGTTTCCTGCCGAGTGAGCCGCTGGGTTAGTCCAGGTTGTTTTTTGACTCGTATGGTTTCCGGAACTTTACCAACCGGAACACCGGTGCGCTGCACATTTTGCCAACAAACCGGGAGCCGAAAAGGATTCGGATTCGAGAAATGCTGCCCCAACGCAACAGGATGCTTTTCGAAACCGACCGGCGCCCGACGACGGCGAAGGGGACATGCGGATCGGTGTGCTGCTCGTTTCGCTATTTTCTCTGGAGCATTTCTTGGATACGGGGGTGGTTTTCGCTTCACTTTTTTTTCTCCCACCCCACAAACCGATCGCCGAGACCTTGGGTGACTTGGGTGACTTGGCGCTGTGTTGAAGCAAACCCACTGGGGGAGATGAGGAGATGAAGCGAAGATCTCCTTCGCTAAATTTGACAACCAACTGACAGCGCTTATATGTAGGCGCCGTTGGGAAAATGGGAATCCTCGGTCTGTGTGTGTGTGTGTGAGGTGTTCTCGGTTGGTCTTTTTTAGTTTCTTCACTTTACAGGAAGCCCTACCCCGGGGGTGTTGAAACCGATTATGCCAAAACGGAGACGGCCACACACACACACTCACTGGGACAGGGCGCACATCATTTTCATGCTTGCACGCGGTTTGACACCACGTTTTGGGGATTTTCAGAACGATAAAAGTTTTGTGCCCCGTGTGAATCCAACACGGGGGAGGTGTGTGGGGTGGGGGTCGGACCAGGTAGAAATGGAGCTCCGAATTGTGAAAGATGAAGAGATGGACAACATGGTGAGAACCGAAAAGTCGAGCGTTAATTTGCAACAAATCCACAAAACACAACAACTATCTGCCTTATGTAAAATGGCCGACGTAAAATGGAAAATGGATGCCATTTTTTGTTCTCATTAACCGCATCTTCGTATTTGTGTGGATGAGTGTAAAATTGGAAAAGCAACGGTTTTCGATTGATCGAACCGAATCGACGTTAGAACGGAAAGAGATGGCAGCTCGACTTTGGTGTTTGGAAATTTCTCTATTTCCAGCTTGTTGGACAGCTTGTGGCTTCAGAAGAACGATACGATGATCATTACATACAAATGGAAGATATTTCACAGTCGTTACACCCACAAAAACCTTCATCACTAAAATAGACAAGATAATAGCTTTGTTCTTTCTTGCTGATGTTGGCGAAAGATGCGAAAATTGTAACACGGCAACAATGCAACAAACAGGTGAAACAGAAGCGCAAGAGAAAGCATCCATGGAACTGTCGTACGAATGCTGCGTCGTATGAATGCTGCGGAAACCGAAAGTAAATTAATAATTAAAACAAAACATAGAAACAGACAGAGAGTGAAACAAAACTGTATCGAAAAAAAAACCGAGTCCAACACACTGACGCAGTGGAAAAGTTGTGTGTGTGTTTGAGTGTTTTTTTTCTTTTTTTCTTTTGGTTGGAAAATGGAAAATGGTTACAGATAAAATAAAAAAAAACACAACAACAATAAAGGAAATGTGAAAATAAAACATATAATCAATAAGGAAAGTTATGGGCAAAATTATGGCAAACACAAACACAAAAAGTTGGTAACACATGTCTGTTGTAGCTGGACAGGGGAAGGTGTGGTCGTGTCGGTGTGAGTTGTATGTCTGTGTGTATGTGTGTATGTGTGTGTGTGTTTGGTGGAGCTAGTAGTGGAGGTGTTTAATGTGTGCGGACATACCAAAGAGGGTAAATAGAGCATCAGGCGTGACCATCTACAGAAGAGAAGAAAAATAGAGAAAAATTCAGTTAGCAGATGAGAAATATTTCTTTCAAATGGTATTCGTTGCGCGATTGCTGAGGGGGGGGG
>STHB01000004.1:9073131-9088823 GCA_018908115.1 Anopheles rivulorum
CGTGCATTTGCAAACTCAACTATACACCAACTATACCGACCATAATAATAAAAAAAATAATACACCAAATAAATGCTCTCTCCATTTCGAGTAAAACGTGCACGTTTAATAATGGAGTTCCGGGAAATGCATCACGTCGCGAACGGCGGCGAGAGGGAGAAGAAAGAAAAAAAAACTTTGCTGCATACGAAACACAAGAAGTTCCTAACCGAAAACTTGCTCCTTGCATCGCGATGGCAAGTACACTCGCCCCCAAAAACACATACACCGACAACTATCACGGTGGTAGATGAACTATTCGCAAACGGTGTCGGTTTCCTGGAGCAGCTCAAATTAACTGCACCGGACAAAACTCGGTTCCGGGGGGGGTGGTGGTATGATTTCTAAATTGCATTTATTTAATTTCATCGCTCGAGAGTACACGAAGCATCATCGGACGGGTACGACCCGTCCATGTGTGGTGGTGGTGCGGCAAGGGGTGTGAAAGTTCGATGATGCTATTAGGAATACTTTACCTAGTGGCAGTACTAGATGGAGGACAGAAAAAAGCAAGCACACCACAGGTAACTAGCAATGGAAAGCATTTAGAACCCACAGATGGACGGTTGGTGTAAGGAAAAAAATAACCCCCCACCATCGTTTCCTGGCATAGTTCTGGTGGTGGAAACTCGTTTCACCCTTTCCCATGGTTGCAGCCCAGCTTCAACCGACCGAGTTGGCAAACAAAAACCCAAACAGCAAAGTTACTAATGGATATCATAAAGATGAAATAGTTGCACAACAAACACATACTTTCCATCGTTGGTCGGGCGAAGTGTTTGGGCAAAATTCGGAACACGTCGCGGAGGAATCGGACGAACATTTCATTCTCGCTACCCCGTTTTCGGTTCTTACTACCGGGACCGGTCCACCTTCATAACTGTGTACGCTTTCGGTTGCATGCCGAACTTTTCTCTAAAACATTTTCCTCCCCCCACTAAAAAGAGTACACCTAGGCTACACCGAGTACTCTAAACCGATTAGTTCACGTACTCGGGGATCAGCAAAAACAAAAAAAGGAGCAAATATTGTGTGTTTTGGGAGTGCGCCATTTGTAACCATATCTGCCGAAATTAGAGACTTTCCGTATGGTACACCGGTACAGATACAACAGGTACTGCTACACAGGAACCGCAACGACGCGGGCCGGATCAGTTTTGAAACATTACAATTCCTTTCCAACCGGGTCGAACCCACCGGAAAAAACGCATTTGTGGCATGAAAGCCACACCAAAAACCACACGTGGAGCGTATATTGAAATTAAAGTTAAAATCCATTAACAGATTAGCATAAAATGTAAATGCAGTTTTCTGTTTTAAGCCGGTTGGCCGGCGTGCAGTGGCGTGCTCACGAAAGATTTCCACCGGAGCAAGCAAAGCCAGATCAATATGGTATCAAGTTGTTACGGTGGCTTTTTGCGATTATGATGCGATGCGTTTCAGCTCCATTCGACTGCATCCGGTGTACCAATGTGTGTGTCCGTGTGTGTGTGTGTGTGTGTGTGTGTGTGTGTGTGTGCAGTCTTTAACAGACCAAACCAAACTGACCAAAGCTGTCACGGGCCAGGCCCGGTCAGGATAAAGTCACGAAGATTAAAACCGAAAATCACACTAATTACCGACACCACCGCAAGGTTGATGTGTGCTGACCCAGGACAGCAGAAAGCTACCAGCCTTTCGGACGAATGGAATCCAGGTGCCGTCACACAACCGTGACCCGACCAGCTGGAAAACGGCTCCTCCGAGCTCTAGAAGGCTAGGCGTGACAAAAGTGAGATGGCAGTCCACGGTGGCAGGCAAGAAAGTTCCACAAAACCACGATGCCCACAGAGGAAAGCAGCAAAAGGAGGGAAGTGGTATGTGTGTTATTTTTTTTGTTTTGTAACACCCATATCCATCCAAACACCATCGGCCAACGCAAAAGTCAACACTAAACCATTCCCCGGGCCCGGGACAACATTGTGACAAGCGCATGGAGAAGACATTCCTCGGCATCGTTCCGATGAATTGCTGCCATGTGTCTGAGAGCCCGGATGCAAACGTGTTACACCGGGGCGGTTAGATCTCTTTGGAGGATTTAACATTTTCCACTTCGATTTCTACCGTTACGGGGCTGTGGTGTGTGTTTTTGTTCCAACCATATATGCACCATTCCGGGCTTCATATATGTCATCCAGCAACAAAGACTGACACTCGACAACCTATCGATAGAAAGGGCGACACACCTGGGACGGATCGCAGTGCACAGCACCGACCCAAACGCGCCCCATTTAGCATCGAACATCGGACGGTGGTGGGAGATGTGTTGTGTCTTTTCGTTCAGGTCTGCACCGGTTCCAGGTCCGTCGATGGTAGCCGGACACCGGAAACCAGGACACACAGTCACGTAATCGAATGGTATGGGATCGGAATAAAATTGGAATGAAATCGTCATTGCCGGGGGGATTGCACGCGTGCATGATGGGTGTCTCCTTTTCCTCTTCCCCTCTCCCATCCCTCCCCACACATGCATAAAGGGGCAATTGATTCAGGTTTTAACAGTTTTCAATTCATTCCACAACCCACCCAACAATGGACCGAGTCGAGTTTTCCTTGGAGGGACCCTAGTTACACGGCCCGACCGGGACCGGGAGAAATGGTTGCCAGGTTGGAATAAAATCAACCCGACCACCGTGTGTGCACGATGGTTTCAGGTCGTCTCGATCGTACCTGCGCCGGGGCGTACATCCATATGTTCGCAAATTTCGATTCTGCCCGAATCGATGGCTAGGCGAAGCGCATCACAGTCCGATCATGTGATTGGTCAACCCGTGCGCCAACGATGGTTTTGTTGGGAGGGCGTTGGGTCGTAATTTGATCACACTAATTTGACAACGGTGTGATTGCAGTTATTTTGCATCAAATTCCAAGTACGATTTTGCCACTGGTCTGGCAGGTTGGATCCACCGTTCACCGATTTGCTTAAAGAGCCATTCGTTCACCTTGCATACATTGCGTCAAAAACGGAAACAGGCTTTACATCGTTTGTGGTGTTGTGTATTCGTTTTCCATGCTTTCAATGATGTCACCAATTGAGGCCAACATTCGTGTGTTCCATCGCCAGTCAACTTACCTAAAAAGAAACAATGGGAAAAAAGCACATTATTAGTCACATGAAATTGGGGAATTAAAATGCGTTTAAAAAGTTAATTGCACACAAACCGCAGACAACATTCGCTGAAACGAAAGCAACAGCAACAAAAAACCCATCTTCAACAAACATTGTAAACGATTTTAAAGGGCCACTTGAGAGAGAGAGAGAGCTAGTGGCAGACGTACACGTACCGAACAAACAGCAACGCGTCGTTGACTAACGACGGCAAATCCGACGATAATTAATTACCGTATAATCCGTTTGCTTTCTACCGGTGGCCCCTTTTTCAACTTGGGATGGGGGTGACCTAATCCTTTGAACCACTTTGGCGTCCCGATTCCACAGCCCGTGAGCGACCGTGACCTTTTTTCACTTTCGCGCCTTCTGCTTTCTTTACTGTACGCTGCTGTACCGCTTTTTTTTATTTCCACTTTCGCTCGCTCCTTCACCGATTTATCCGGCCGGAAGCAAAACAGCTGGGAAAAAGGGCATGATGGAGAGAAAAAAAAACCCAGAAGCTAAACACAAAAGTGATAAAGACTCTTGTGCTTGCTTGCTAAACGCTTTCGATTAGTCCTTTGCGTTCCGTTTCAATCCGTCCGGGACCGAGTTTAAGCCGGCAGCCAACGTTTACCCACGTCTCACGGGAAGCATTTTAACGAACAACTGTTGACTCTGTCTCACATTCATTTTTTACGTCCTTCACCCCACTAAAGTGGTAAGGATCGGTCAAAAGAGGGTGATAAAAAATTAAAATGCAAAGTAAGATGACATGTTGTCTTTCGGCGTGATTAACCAAAAAAAAAAGGTAAAGACAGCAGCATTCGCTTCCACTAAGTATCGGTGGTTTTGTGGACAAAGATAAGCGACCAAAAAAGGCAAACCCCCTATTATCCCTCCCTCACCCAAAGAAGCACCGCGACAATGTCACGCGAAATGAATATTTAATTGACGTATGCAGGATGCGCTTTATTGGCCACTTGGCAAACAATGGCCAGTGCAATGCTGTGTGGCGCTGGTAATTGCAGCAAAAAAGTGGAACCCAAACACCACACAGTCGCTGTCCCAGAGAGTCTCTAATCGGTATAGAATGGGGCACGATTTAGTGATTCCGAATGCAACATTAACCTTCCCTCCCGCCTGATGATGATGTCGGCATAAATTATCGCCTTCAAGGGAGAGAGCAGACGGGACGGAAAGGCACAGTGGGTCACTGTGGGATAAAATTATGTTACAGCTAATTAGGAATTTGAATTGATTTTTATCTTAATTTGATGATAGTTAAAATCAATTTTACTTTTAATTCAAATTTCATATACAAAAGCTATTGATTTATTTATTTTAATTTGCAGGATAGAAAAGATTTCAGATAATGTTAAATTTAGCAAAATTAACTTTCAACTTGCAATTTTAACTTTCATTAACATCTCATTTCGAACGATTTAGTGGATGATTAATCGTAAAAAGGGCTGCCAATTTCAAGTGGTATAGATATTACCACTTACATCCAATAAATCTAAACGATTTGTTTCTTCTTAACATTCTGTTCTGTCTCGAGGTACACTACCAAAACCTTAAATTATCGTGAATAAAATAAAAAGATTTTACAATACATGGAAAATTGGTGTATTTCTAGATTTAAGAAATGTTAAAAAACATCAACACTGAACAGATAAGTAAATAATAAAAAACACATTTAGAAAATCTTCAAAAATCCATAAACTAATAACGTATTAGTGGCAAATGGAATTCTGCACATTATTGAAAGTTCCCCTTCCCTAGTGCCATAAAATAAACGTTTGAAGCCCAACGTGTGGTTTGGTGCTAAATAAATAGATTAATGTTAGTACATTTGTCCTACCTAGCGCCCACCGTGCAGTGGAGAACCGTTCAGATTTGTTTTTCTGGGTGGCAACAAAAAAAAAAGGGTTCGCCCTAAAATCGGCATCCTCAAACAAAGTTCGGCCACACAGCAGAAGGATGGCGATGCTTTGTTGTGGTTGTTTTCAAACGATACCATCCACGGGTACACGAACTTTCCGACCGCCAAATCGAGTGGCTGGTGTCAGTGGCAAATTTGCCTATTTTGTCATTTCGTAATGATTTGACCCATTCGGTTGGTTAGGTGGTGTGCAAGGCTATTGAAAACTAGCGTAGTGGTTTCCGTGGTAGCACGGTGTTGAAGGGTGAACTACCCAAAGCTTCATTTTTCCCATCGAGCCCATCCCCTTGGGGCCATGGGGGACATCATTTGTTCTAATGTGTGAGCATCGACACACACACACACACACACACACATAGTGAGGCTAATTTGCATGCGAAGTAATTATCCTGGTTTTACACAATGGGCCGTCTCCCCCCCCCCCTTTCTCTCGCCCACCTCAGAGCTGGCTTGACCCCACAACACTCGAGCTCGAACTGAATCGGAGCTAACCGCCGTTCGTCTAACAAACTCAACCGAACTAGTCAACCAAACCGACCGGCACGCCCCATCACTCTTGACTTAGGGGTTGTCCTACCACCTCCTCCCCCCCCCCCTCCCCACACCCAACACCAGCAAACAGTAACACAACCCACCGAAGCATATTGACAGTTTCACCCATTGAAGTGACCGGTGATGCGGAAAATTGTGTAATTCAATCATTCAGCAGCATCACCGCACCGTGACACCGAGCGACCGGTGATGCGATGGTACGACCCACCAGACCGAGGACCCTCGCACAGGACACATCGATCGTGACGATGAAGCGTGACGCGTGTGTGACGCGGTATTGGTGTTGTTTGCAGCAGCATCCCGACCGTGGCGGTTTTGTTGGTTTGCTGCTGACGACCCATCGCACGGTGGGCGGCCATGCTTCTTCTTTTTTTTGCTTTTTCCGTCCATCCCCGACGCGGGAGCGTTAACGAGCGCACAAAGTCACTCAGCGAATGCTTTCGAAAAGAGCTTATTTAAATATCACATTTCATGGCTAGCTTTCTTCTTTCTGCCCTCCCAAACCGAACCCAAGGGGAGGGGGGAAGGGGCGGTTAGGAAAAAAATGGCAAGGGAACGATACTTTTCTTTTCTCTGTTTTTTTTTTGCTAGCACGTGGCCACGTGGCCGCAAGAAGCCCGATCGAATGACGCGCCCGGTGCAAAAGCTGGGTGCAAAGTAAATCGTCGCTAATTAGCGATAGTTTACGGGTGGATTAGATTGGAACATGGTTCCACCGGCGTAATTGACCGCTTGGTAAATTTAATTAACAACTCATTAAAGAAGCCATTACGAAAGGCGGGATCAAAGTCTTCGCATTCACTATTTGCTCTTGGTAAGGTCGGTACGCAGCAAAGTTTTGCACTACTTTTATGCGTTTAATCCATCGCTATAAGTGGGAAATTATTGCAGACATGCATCTGGAGTGATGGAAAAAATTTGCTTTTCCTTTGCTTCTCTCAATTCCTTAAAATTGCTCAATGCCTTAAATAATTGCCCAGACAAAATAACAATATAATATAATATAACAATATATAATACCAATATTTCACGAATGTTTCACGAATTCATGTACAAACATTCATAAAACAAAACATAATCAGTAACGCAACATCGTACTGATCATCTTTTAATATTCGTTTCACCAAACAATAGAACTTGCACTGGGAAGGTCAAGCGGTTCATTAGCGAACTGCACGAACAGTCGGCTTATCGTCTTCCCAATTTAGTACCAAACGCCACCAGCAATCCTACACACACTGGCGGTTTTCATCATCCGAACGAACAAATCCTTCTTCTTCTACTACTACCATGGCATGATGCTGGGTGGCGCTTGTGTTTTTCTCTCTCCCAACCCCGTGAGGGAGCGTCGAGAATTTAATTAAAATTTTGCAAGCCGAAAATACGGTACTGCTGGTATAAAGTTTTGGCCCTGCTAAGCCTCAAATTGTCGCTCACCGACGACAGCGTGCGAGCGATGGGCTTTTCTAGTGGATTTCATCCAATCCGTGTGTGTGCTTGCCAGTGTGCTTTTTTTTTCTCCGTTTTTGCTTTGCATTTCGTACAAGTTTGGCAAAATTGCACCACCACCACCATAATCGTTACCATCATCAGCTGCAGGTAAATGGGCTGGGCTAAAAGTATGCCACACGTCACCGTAAGCGTACCGGGCAGAGGAACCCATGGAAGAGCGAACTAAATCTACACCAGGTTGCTTTTGCAGGCACAGACAGAGTGCCAAAGGGTGGATGGTGAGCTTGGGCACAATCTTTGCTGCAACCCCACTGGACGATGCTGTGCAGGATAGGGAGCGTTGTATGGAGCGTGTATGAGCTGCCGGAATTTTGGAACTCCACAAGCACATGGTTTCGCGCAAAAGCGAAAGGATATGAAGGTGAACCAAGAAACAAAAAAAAAATAGAGAGATATAAATAAGGGAAACGAATGAAGAAAGAAAAAAACACAAGCTGCCACAGCACCCAACGACGCCGTTGTCCGGTTTGCGAAAGGCTTTGATCCTACTCCCGACGCTTGCTTTCGCGACGCACGGCGAACTTTAGACGCTACCACAAAACCCCGGGAAAGCTCGGGTGGGAAAAAGTCCCGGACACAAGCCCGGGTTGAAGGACGTGGAAGTAACACGTGGAAGCAAAGCGGAAAATCCGCTTAATCCGTCGTGGTTGTTGTCGCACGGATTTACCTAAACGGATGGCGAACGTAGTAGCCATGTGAGGGAGAAATTACTTTCTCCTGCTAGTCGAGAACCAGCTTCCATCGTTTTTGTACATGGTTTTGTAGTGTTTACTCTTTAAAGAATGGATTCCGGAAGTTTTTGTGCTTTAAACACAATTTATTAAAAAAATATATCGAAACAAGCAACAACGCGGATTATACTCTTTAATGTATAAAATGTTTTAAAAAACAAACAACAATTTACTTACAAGCAAAATTTTTAACACGATAACTTTCGATACAACTTTGATGTTTGATAGAGATAACAACTAAAAAATCTTTTGTAAACATGAAATGACAGTAAAGTAATTTAAAAAGAAATTAAAAGTTAAAAAACAAAGTAATTAAAGAAGCGAAAAAAGAAGTTTTGTCGCCTTTTAGAATGTATGCCGTTAAAATTTCTTAACTTTAATTCTCTAAAAGCTGTGTTTAACAATCTTCTTGGAGGTTTCAAGTGGTTCAATAAAAGACCTGTTCAAATGTATGTTGAAATGGCCTTTTATTTATGTTTTATATGCTATTAAATGTGAAAAAAATCCATTTCTTTAGGAAAATCCCAACAATCTTTTCCTTTAAAAGAGCATTTTGTTAGATGTTCTCAATTCAAATCAATCCATCAAGTATTTACACACGTAATGTTTTTTTTCTTTGCTACCTTCAATACTAAAGTCGAAGGTTTCATACCGCATAACACAAGCTTAATTCTTGGCGAAACGTTACAACCGGATGGTCCCGTATGGCCATAAAATTGTTTACCCGGTCCGATGCTAGTTTTCTGTTTTATTACCACGCTATTTGGAAATAGCAGATTGTTTACCGGCGCAACGGCTTACATTTCTTCCTTTCCTNGCTTGTGTTTTTCTCTCTCCCAACCCCGTGAGGGAGCGTCGAGAATTTAATTAAAATTTTGCAAGCCGAAAATACGGTACTGCTGGTATAAAGTTTTGGCCCTGCTAAGCCTCAAATTGTCGCTCACCGACGACAGCGTGCGAGCGATGGGCTTTTCTAGTGGATTTCATCCAATCCGTGTGTGTGTGCTTGCCAGTGTGCTTTTTTTTTCTCCGTTTTTGCTTTGCATTTCGTACAAGTTTGGCAAAATTGCACCACCACCACCATAATCGTTGCCATCATCAGCTGCAGGTAAATGTGCTGGGCTAAAAGTATGCCACACGTCACCGTAAGCGTACCGGGCAGAGGAACCCATGGAAGAGTGAACTAAATCTACACCAGGTTGCTTTTGCAGGCACAGACAGAGTGCCAAAGGGTGGATGGTGAGCTTGGGCACAATCTTTGCTGCAACCCCACTGGACGATGCTGTGCAGGATAGGGAGCGTGTATGGAGCGTGTATGAGCTGCCGGAATTTTGGAACTCCACAAGCACATGGTTTCGCGCAAAAGCGAAAGGATATCAAGGTGAACCAAGAAACAAAAAAATAGAGGGATATAAATAATGGAAACGAATGAAGAAAGAAAAAACACAAGCTGCCGCAGCACCCAACGACTCCGTTGTCCGGTTTGCGAAAGGCTTTGATCCTACTCCCGACGCTTGCTTTCGCGACGCACGGCGAACTTTAGACGCTACCACAAAACCCCGGGAAAGCTCGGGTGGGAAAAAGTCCCGGACACAAGCCCGGGTTGAAGGACGTGGAAGTAACACGTGGAAGCAAAGCGGAAAATCCGCTTAATCCGTCGTGGTTGTTGTCGCACGGATTTACCTAAACGGATGGCGAACGTAGTAGCCATGTGAGGGAGAAATTACTTTCTCCTGCTAGTCGAGAACCAGCTTCCATCGTTTTTGTACATGGTTTTGTAGTGTTTACTCTTTAAAGAATGGATTCCGGAAGTTTTTGTGCTTTAAATACAATTTATAAAAAAATCGAAACAAGCAACAACGCGGAGTATACTCTTTAATGTATAAAATGTTTTAATAAACAAACAACAATTTACTTACAAGCAAAATTTTTAACACGATAACTTTCGATACAACTTTGATGTTTGATAGAGATAACAACTAAAAAATCTTTCGTAAAGATGAAATGACAGTACAGTAATTTAAAAAGAGATTGAAAGTTAAAAAATAAAGTAATTAAAGAAGCGAAAAAAGAAGTTTTGTCGCCTTTTAGAATGTATGCCGTTAAAATTTCTTAACTTTAATTCTCCAAAAGCTGTGTTTAACAATCTTCTTGGAGGTTTCAAGTGGTTCAATAAAAGACCTGTTCAAATATATGTTGAAATGGCCTTTTATTTATGTTTTATATGCTTTTAAATGTGAAAAAATTCAATTTCTTTAGGAAAACTCAAAGAATCTTTTCCTTTAAAAGAGCATTTTGTTAGATGTTCTCAATTCAAATCAATCCATCAAGTATTTACACACGTAATGTTTTTTTTCTTTGCTACCTTCAATACTAAAGTCGAAGGTTTCATACCGCATAACACAAGCTTAATTCTTGGCGAAACGTTACAACCGGATGGTCCCGTATGGCCATAAAATTGTTTACCCGGTCCGATGCTAGTTTTCTGTTTTATTACCACGCTATTTGGAAATAGCAGATTGTTTACCGGCGCAACGGCTTACATTTCTTCCTTTCCTACACATACACACACGTTGACAGAACGTGACATCTTTGCGAGATCAAGCAGATAAATACACAGTACCGTACCGTGCACGCACATTACGTCGGACCGTTCCCTAATCAATGTTTCATGTTTCTAATGTTTCAGAAGTAAAGCGCCAGCGAGCGTTCGGTTTATTCGGCGAAAACGGAACCAAGTTGAAGCATAAAGTCATCGTTCTGATGCCCACGAACACTCGCTCGCTGTAACGAAGGTACACACCTTTAACAAAAACGGTCCACAAACGCACCAACCATAGGCGGGTCAGAATTCAATCCAGCCACAGCTTATGCCTCGGTTCAGCTGTATCGGGAACAGGTAATGTATTCACCTTATCCCTTACTGTTCATTTTGCTTCCCTTGATATACGCGTGGGAATTGAGCGAACCAAGAAGCCGGCAGTGACTTTCTCCTGCCGCACACGACGGCTAAAGCAACAAACAAACCAGACAGCTTTACCCTGACACTGAATGTCAGCCGCTTCCTGGTCGTCGGCAAACGCTGTGGCTGGGCGAACCGGCAGCGGATGATTCTCTGCTGCTCTGTTTGCATTTGTCGGTGAATAAATTTCATCCAACACTTCCTCCCAGAAGGACAGTGAACGGGCCGCAGTCGGGCTTTCGCTTCCGTTCCGGTTGGCACGGTTGGCAGCAGCAACAACAACCACACGGCGCGCGCATCATGAATTTCCGGTTTCCGATCACCGTTCCGTTGTTGTGGCCGGCACACACACAACGACAATAACAACAACAACTACAACAACAAAAACAGAGAACAGCAGCCGCTTCACATTCACTTCGTTCGCTATCACTCTCGCTTCCCCCAAGGGAGCAATACGGGATGGTAGAATGAAAACCGAAAATGGTGCTGCGCACCTTGGTGACGGGTTTTGAGGGGAAGGGAAGTGGGTGGAGTAAAATGGGAAGGGGTGGGAATCACCGGAAACGACAACCGGAAACAAACGAGATCATTTTCGTCTTGGCCAATATTGTTGACGTTTCCTTTTTGCAACCAGTTGCGGGGAACAATGGGAAGAAACTGACACAGAAAAAATGTACAAAACCTGAATATTCAATCGGTCATGCAGTAGGGAGTGAATAAAAATTCACAAAAAAATATTTTGAGAGTAGTAGCAATGTTTCATCCGTATGTTTAAACTATTTTATGATATTAGACAAATAGAACATGAAAAAGAAAAAACTAAAATGCATTTTAAAGACACCTGCTGATCATTTTTTTACAAACCATTAGGCGTCTCCATTTTTGGAAAATGTATTATTACATCATCCACCAACATGGCCGGTATAGAAAAAAGGAACAAGCTATAGAAAACATAAATATTNGAACGGGCCGCAGTCGGGCTTTCGCTTCCGTTCCGGTTGGCACGGTTGGCAGCAGCAACAACAACCACACGGTGCGCGCATCATGAATTTCCGGTTTCCGATCATCGTTCCGTTGTTGTGGCCGGCACACACACAACGACAACAACAACAACAACAGCAACAACAAAAACAGAGAACAGCAGCCGCTTCACATTCACTTCGTTCGCTATCACTCTCGCTTCCCCCAAGGGAGCAATACGGGATGGTAGAATGAAAACCGAAAATGGTGCTGCGCACCTTGGTGACGGGTTTCGAGGGGAAGAGAAGCGGATGGAGTAAAATGGGAAGGGGTGGGAATCACCGGAAACGACAACCGGAAACAAACGAGATCATTTTCGTCTTGGCCAATATTGTTGACGTTTCCTTTTTGCAACCAGTTGCGGGGAACAATGGGAAGAAACTGACACAGAAAAAATGTACAAAACCTGAATATTCAATCGGTCATGCAGTAGGGAGTGAATAAAAATTCACAAAAAAATATTTTGAGAGTAGTAGCAATGTTTCATCCGTATGTTTAAACTATTTTATGATATTAGACAAATAGAACATGAAAAAGAAAAAACTAAAATGCATTTTAAAGACACCTGCTGATCATTTTTTTACAAACCATTAGGCGTCTCCATTTTTGGAAAATGTATTATTACATCATCCACCAACATGGCCGGTATAGAAAAAAGGAACAAGCTATAGAAAACATAAATATTTAATATATTCAAAATAAAGAAAAGGTTTTAAAAAGCATAATATAGACTGAACTACTGATCAACAACTTTGGAATCACCAGGCGTCTCCATTATTCAAAAATTCATCAACCACAAAAGTGTCCGAGGTAGAACAATAGAAAAAAGAGGAGAGAAAACAGCAACTCATACCTTCCTTTTAGAAACAGAGAAATTTTATGTTTTGCAGCGAACTAGTCAAAAAATCGATCAACTGCTTACGAATCACCAGGCGTCTCCATTACTCGAAAATGCTTTACTCCATCATCAACTTAAATGACAAGGGGTAAAAAAAACGAGCGAATGCTAAATAGAAAACACACAACCTTAAAGCAATATGGCTAGCCACCACTTCGACGCGACGGGCCAAAAAAAAATGCGATTGTTAAAAAAATGCAAAACAATTCCGCCACGATCGAACCGATCGTGCCTGACATGTCAGCTCGTTCATCCAAATTCCGTCCGAGTACGTCGATTTAAGCATCCACTCCAATTTGCTTCACCTGGGTGTCGGATTTCAATTGCCTCTTGCGAAGCAGGGGCAGCAGATCAAGCCGTCAAATAAGTATCTAACAGTGACCTGAGTTTATCGTGGCAGCCAGTCCGGTTCCAAATCAATATCAAATATTTAGATCGCTTCATTTATCGCAACCGCCCGGTAAAGAGACCCGGCTGTCGGTCTAGCTGGATGGTGAAGGAAATAAAAACCCAAAATTGCACCTATCAACCTTCGCCATCATTGCGGCCTTGGGAGGGTGGGGGATGGATCGTTCAAAATGGGGGATGATTTCCAAACCCGGACCGGCGGGGGCCTGTTAAATCGACGATAAACCCTTCCGAATTCGAAGCTTACAAATTGATGCTTTCAAATAAAAAAAGAAAAAAGAAGCGAAAAGGCGACTGTCCGTACCACCGTTCCTGGTATAACCGTAGTTCACACACTTGCCAGTCCCGGGCCAGCAAATGATATTGCTGCCCGGGCCAAGTTAAGCGGCATCCAGCATCATGAATATTTAATCGTCTAAACGAAGATTCCAATCGAAAAAATAGACCTCCGAAGACGCTTCCCTCACAGACGTGGGCGGGCGCGATGCAATGAAGGAAAGTTGAAACCTTTTCCTTATACCCTGTCTTTCTGGCTCTTTTCTGCTTTATAGGTGCACCGCTTTCTATCCTTTTCATTCTCTCTTTCTCCGTGCAGGAACTTTTAGTGTTTGCTGTGAGCGCAACGCTGTAAATGTCGTTAAGTACATCTATTGTGCATGTTGAGCAAAAGTGGAACATGTTGGTCATGGTAGGTCGGACTGTTTGTTCCTTTCTACTCTATATAAACCCATTTTCTTTTACAGTTGTAACAACAGTGTCGAGGGTTGCACTACATATAGCCAGGACATCATTCCACGGGTTAATGGAGGCTGATGCCACGTGTGATGACCCGGGTGGTCTGCTGTATTTCTTACACTTGTTTTACGTCTACGGCTACGGCGGAATCGTTCATTTTATTGCCATTCCGCGTTTCACCAGCCACCAGACCGAACGGCTTTGGGCCATTTTATGTACGTTTTTCGTTTTGGTTCCTTTTGTGCACATTGCCGTTTTGGCCCTTTTTTTTGGTCTAACGGTGACAATAGAGCAACAATAACGGGAGCTCACCTTTTAAAAGTGAAAGAAGGCACACAAAGCCACACACACACACACATAAATATCCTCAAAGAAAAGAAAAACACAGAAGCTTTGCGGCATGCAGCGGCAGCAACACCTTTAAATTGATTTATGAATAAAACATACCACCATAGCAAGGTGATGCAACGTGTCCCTCTCTCTCTCTCTCTTTCTCTATTTCTTTTTCTATCTCTCTCTCTCTCTGTGTCCGTAACGGTAAGATGCGCTTCTTTGCCACCGAAACAAACAAAAACGGAACGAACCCACGAACGGGTCTGCTTCGGCTTTTCGTCCTGGTACGTCCCGGGGTTTAGCTGTGGCAGCCGTTTGCCAGCGTGGAAGAGATCGCAAGCGTAAAAGATTTTGTTGTGCTATGCAAATTTATACCTCCCACCTTCTCCTATCAACCAACTCCACCCCCCCCCCCCCCCCCCCCCCCCCCCCCCCCCCCCCCCCCCCCCCCCCCCCCCCCCCCCTCCCTCCCCACCTGCACGGCCGTGGCACACGTGTCGTGTTGTGCTCACTTTCGGTGTTTGCACGCGCCAAGGGGACGGTAAAGTTTCACCAACGCTGTGTGGCTTAAAGTTTCTTGTATTTGCATTGTCCTTCGACACACACACAGCCACTGCGGTGCGCTTGAATTTGTAAAAGGGCACGCTTGTAGTGCCAGACATTGTACGCCTTCCGCCCCCACCGGCCACGGCATCACACACTCATTTGGCGAATCTTCACTGTCGTCGCCAATCTGCAGCTTGCTGCCTGGTGGATGTGCCTTCTTCCCACATCCCACAGAAGAAAAAGGGGTTGGACTAAAAGAAAATTCCAAAAAAAAAAAAACGCGAGAATACAAATCTCCCACGAGCTCCCAGGTATGTGCTTTCCACATTTGCACGTAAAACACAATCTGCCCCGGCAAATGGTGTGTCTGTGCACTGCTGCCGAGTGGTGCGTCTTCTCTTCGCGCGAGTTGGGTTGGTTTTCGAGGATGCTTAAAATCCAGCGAGAAATGCTCATGAATGTGTAATGCGAGATGTTTACCCTAAGCTGTATGACGGGCGAATCGAACAAAAAAAAACACACACCACGGATGCCTCTGGTCGTATGTGTGTGCCTCTGCTGTTTGGTGCGCTCTTATGCTAAATTGCCGATGGCAACGAGCGTATGTTTTCGTCTTCTCCCATCCAAGATCATCGGCTGTTGCTGCTGCTGCTACTATCTCGAGCTAGGGGACGACATCTTATCCCATCGGAAGTGGAAATACTGTCTCAATTTACCCGATCATTATCGAATTTCCATTTTGCCGCCTAGCTACACCCACCCCTAGTATCGCTATTTGCCGAAGGGTGTTGCACGACATCCAAGCGATTATAACTCACCGAGAAACTTGGTTCTTGCTCGCTCGATTTGCAGCGACAACAGCGTATCTGTGGCAAATCTTC
>STHB01000004.1:9136206-9155620 GCA_018908115.1 Anopheles rivulorum
AAACTTCAATTGCAGAACATCACAACAAAAAGGGGCTTTACGGTCACGATCGTCACAGCAGTTCAGCAGTTTTGCCCAATTATTTCACCAAAACCCGCCCTCCCCGTAGTGGGACATTTACCAGCAAGAGTGTTGTGAAGACGGTGGGACGATAATTAAAAAAAAAACACACACAAACAGCTTCGTCGGCAAGCGCGATCACAGGGCTTTGGCGAAAATGTTTTCCCGACCGCGCGCTGTTTGCTAAAAAACCCGTGTCTGCAGCAAAAGTATCTTTTGCACGCGCTGGGACCTGCGAATATACTTCTTGGCTGGCGCGCGTTCGTTACAAACTTTTGGTTTTTGCTGTATTTTTTTTTTCAGTTAAGATATTAATGTTGTGTTGTTGTTATTGTAGTTGTTGTTGCTGTTGTTGTTTGCTGTATACTGATAACTTGTGAGAGCGGCGGATAGATTGGAACGGGTTAAAGCGAAGACTGTATGAAGACTGAAACGAAATCGACTGGTTTTTCGAAGGTAATAACAAACGCGCGGCAGACACAACGCAACCAACATAAATACATAAACGATATGTACTGCGAGCGCGAAGCCCGACCGAACGCGGTGGAACCCGGGGAACCCGAACCCGAATTGCCCGTCCGGTCGTTGTCGGTCGGTCGGACGCACATCGTCGTAGTCGTCGTCGTTGGTCGGTCGGTCGTCCTCTCGCTCATCCCCTGTGGGGGATGGTGAAGAAAGGGGAGAACGGGGGTGGTGAGAGGTGTGTTAGGGGAGAGCATGGCCGAAGGAGCAACAATAGCTTGCCGTGCGCGAGCCCGTGTGCATGGCGAACGAACACGGGTTGCTCGCTCTTTCATTCGCTCCTTCTCCGCCCAAGGCTGACGGTGGCTGGTAATCATGTTGCCGATGATGATGATGCTGCTGCCGAAATGATGATGATAAACCGTGGGGTGAAGCTGTTGCTCTTTGTTCCCCTAGCTCGCACAAGCGCTGGACGCGAGCAAAAGTGAGAAAGCAGCACACACACACACACATACAGATGGAGCATCACGCCCGGAAGTGGAAACGGGCAAGCTAGAACTGTCCATATCTTCGCTTGCTTTTGGTGTGTGTGCGGGAACAAACGAGCAGCAAAGAACATCTCAATCGCTTTCTCGAGCTGGTTGAGTTCACCCACCCAAAACCAGAAGAAGAAAAAAACTAAACAAGCCTACCATTCTACCCCCCCTCACCCCACTAGTTGTGGGCCAGTGCGCCGACTCGCCGAGGCACACGCTTACCGGAATCTGGTCGAAGAAAATTCCTTCAGAACGAGAACTTCAGCGACGAGCGAGCCGGAACGATGGTTCTTCACGAAAGACGGGCAGGCAAGGCAATGCGCGCTCTCTCTCTCTCTTTCTTTCTCGCTTTTTCGTTCGCCAATTTTACGTTCCCGGGGTGGTTACACTGCCACTTTTCCCGCTGCCAATGAATAAAACATGTTATGTACCCGACCCCAGAAAGGCAAACCCCACCACCTAGCATAGTGAGCCAAGCGCAAGGTAACACCAACAGGCAGCGAATATTTCCATGAGCTCGGTGCGCTTTGGTGAGTTATTTCTTGCGGCAAGAACTCACGCCGGCCGATTGCAAATGTCTTTGCAATTTAGGGAATTGCAGCGGATGGGCCTGATCGCCAAGATCAGTGAGTTAGAGATCGTTAGGCGAGGGAACTTAAGAGAAAAAAAAACGTAACCCGGTTCGAGTGCGAATTAAAAGCGGTGGAAGATAAAACCGGAAACCGGATGAGTAATTACATCGAAAACGATGCTACATTCGTCTTCGATCGATCGGATCGGATCATTGTGGAGCTTTTGTGGTTTATTTTTAATAATATTTGCTGAGATTTTGTTGATACAGAAAATATGACCGAAAAATCCTTATTCCAAATTTTATAGCTTGTTTTGGTGCTTTCTTAGCTTGATGTGTGTCACGAAGATCCAGTAATAATGTTCAATAGTTTGTACTTTCTGATGTACTTAAAATATAATTTAAATATTTGAACGTAATCCGGATATTATTTTTTATTTGTTTACTAAAATTAATTTATTTCTAAATAAATTAAATAAAATTCTCATAAATTCACTTATATTTCCCGTAAGCAATAATTCATCCGAGAACTCGTCTTTATAATGTCACAGGTAATGACTCTGCTCACCGTTCGGCACTCACTTACATCGATTTACTGAGCACCAAAAAAAAACTCACCCTTGCACCTCTGGCAGGCAGGTGAGCGTACGGCAAATGGTGCAAATGGTAAACGAATCCGAACCGAAACGAGCACGGTTACAAACACTTGTAGCGCACGCCGAGAGTACACCTGTGTAGTATATTCGCGGTCCCCGACAATCCCGAAATCCGAACCTCCGAATTGCCTCATGTAATGTAATTCGCTATTACCACAGCGTACCGAACTGTACAGCGCTGACGAACGAAGCCGACCGTCAGCTGCCTGAAACGGTCGCTTTTCACGCACACGCTTCGGTACTTTAGATAAACGAAACACGAAGGTACCCCGCGGGTTCGTCGGCACATTCGTTCGTGGAAAAGGACAACAATCGTTATCGCACTCCCCACCACGCAAAGCCATCGTCATCGTCATCATTTATCGGTCCCATTTTCATTGAAGGGTGGGAACATGTTTCTTATCAGCAACACTGTCATCGTGCGACAAACTGAAAAGCTTTCGCATCCCCCAAAAACAGGGGAAATCGTTTCCCCACGGCGAAAGCTTTCTCGCCGTGTGTGACAACTTCCGGTTGCGTCACACAACAGGTTGGCAAGGATGCACAGCAACAGGGTGAGCTTTTGTGCGCGAGCTTGAAGCAACAAGCGAATTAAGGCGAGCAACAAGCGAAGCTTGTTGCTTCCTGCGACACAACTTTTCCCCAACTTGTTAGACAGCCTGTGACGCTGTGACGCTGTGACACACCGGTGCGATCCTGTACGCAACCATCATCGGGTAAAGTATCATCAGGCAACAGCACAGTAGGGAGGCTTTGCCTTCAAGATTCTCACACCCTGGGCTGCTCTATTTGCTAAAGCTTCGCACAAACGGGGGCTACACTGCGGGCGCCCGGTGATTTGTACGACGACAACGGAAACGAGTGTTTTGCTGGGATCAGTTTTCAGCCAAATACTGCACATCTAAATCTGTGCGCCTCCATTATCCTGCAAAAGAGTGGATTTTTAGTACGCTTGAAGGAAAGTATTAAAGTGCTAAATTTTATGTTGCTTGCAAAAGAAACATTCCGCAAAAAATCGTGCCTAATCGAAACGTTTGATAAAATGAATGTCATAATTCACGAATTGAAACCGTCGGCAAGCAGATATCATATATCAATTTGTGTATTTTGATAACAATTTATCGAATAACATCGAATAACTCGTGACCTAATGAGCAGAAAGTTTTATTGATCGAATCAATATGTTTTCGTTATCATTGATTTGGCAGTTCAAATTTGAAACAACGGCTGTAATCTAAACCAATTTAAGGTTGATTTTCTGATCCAGCTACTAGATTTTTTTATATAAATGAATCATTCATAAGAAACGATCATTATCCAATTGAAACCAGCATATAATTGAGTGTATTCAACAAAAACAGTACTCCAAACGTGACGATAACGATGTAAATAAAATGTTTTGGCAGGACTTATCCAAATTTCAAAGAATAATATTTATTCATAGGTTCTTAACTATCTGTTTGCTATTAAATTATCGCTTTTGTTTAAAATGGTTTATTTAAAAATAGTTACCATTGTGTAATAAACTGTTAATTGCTAAAATTTATGTTTTAAATGTTTGTTGTTTTAAATGTTTTAAAACATGTGAACAATCACACGAAAATTCGTTTAAAATCGTTTTATCGTCCATATTTAACAATAATGTTTTCTGATTTATGTAATTAAGTTCCTTACACAACTATAAATGGTATGGCATATCTTTATAAGATATACTATGGTTAATATATATCTTGATTCTTCCTGTTGAACGGCTATGCATGATGAATTATGCTGCCAATTAAACAAACCAATTTTCCGATTTGAAGTTTTGAAGAACTAAATATTCATCTCTGCCTTTTCGTGGACCTTCGTGGTAAAGTATCGATAGTTTTCATACTGTTTTATTTATTAAAGTTTGCATATGTTGTGTGTAGTACCAGGCGTTTACACTAATATTAATTTTTAGCAACAATTCATTTACAATAAAGCTTTGAAATTGTTTCAAAAGTGGGGATAACATAAAAAAATGAAAAAGGAAAATTAACATTTAATTCATTTACACAAACGCAAAATGGAATATCGTTCCTTTATACTTGCGCTAAATAAAACATATTTTAATAACCAATATTTGTGGAATTCTAAATGCTAACCGATAGGATTTCATTGATATTGATAAAAAAACGTACAAAATTGAAACATCAATTCACTCACCGGAACTAATACGAGCGTTTCGTCCAGCAAAGTGGACCCACCCAATCTGGGAAAAAGCGGACAACAACGCATAATGCCCATCTCGGACCCCGGTACTCATGGAATTCGCCCATCCGTGCATGCGTTTGGGTATTGAGCAAATTGAAAGATGCTTTCAGTTTTGCGTATCGCCATCACACCAGCCACACACTAGCTACGTTTGCCGATCGCCAGGCCTACTTATCCACCCTTCCTTCTGCCCGTCTCAATACGCCCACGGAAAAAAAGCACCCTCCGAAACGGTTGATCTCATTGTGCGGGAAAAGTGGAGCCAAAAATGATGCGTCACACATATCACACGGCGTCGGCAAACTTGGGGCTTCGGAATACAGATTTATGCACGAATCCGCTTCGGCCGAGGCATCCTGGGAGGCCCGGATTTTCCACGCATAGGTGAGCACGACACACACACACACATACAGAGAAGAAGGTAAAAACCTTTCGTCCAAAGGCAAGCTGCAAAATGGATACGCATCTTATCCTATCTGCCAGGGCACTTAGGCCATCAGTGACGGTTGGGAGTGATGCCTTTCACAGCCCGAACGCCATCCGACCCGCACCGTCCCAGAGAACCTAAATCCCAACGGATCCAGCAACGAGATGGCAGTTATGCATTTTCCATTAGCCATTTAGCCGTTTCTCTAGGCTTCCCTTTTTTTCCTTTAGGTGTGTGTGTGAATGTAATTCCTTTTTTTTTGCTGCGGGTGCACGAAAGCATTACTGAGGCCGAAAAGAAGCACCTCGGCTTTTTGTTGCTTTTCGAAAGGTGTAGAGTTTTCGAAAGGTGTAGTGTCTTGCCGGGGCTGTTTATTATCCATCGAACAACCTGCTTTTTTCGGTACTCCTTTTCGATCGTCTCCCGTGCCACCCATCCCAACTTAAACCTTTCGTCGAACAATTTTCATATGAATAATCAAGATGACGGAAAACAAAGAAAATGCCGAAATCATTGACCATCGTCCATCGGGGATCCTGACTGGCTAGGACTCTTACAGCAACCATCGCGATCCAACGTTGTGCACGTTGCTTGCTTCCTGCAATGCACCAAATCGTGTAACACAACTATCATACACTCTCCAAAGGAACAGATAAAAATCAAATCCGCTCCACGAGCGCACAGGAAGGCAGGCTTTTTTCTTTCTTTGTTTTTAGCTCTGCTTTTCACCTCCAACAGGGACGTGTGTGTAGAAGCGAAAATGCTTCTGCTAACAGTCGACATTTTCTCGCAACTCGTCTCCACAGGCAAAAAGGTTCATCGGATGTAGCGTTTCGTTTTTTGTTTCTCTTCTTTGCACGTTGAAGGTTTTTCTTTTTTTTTTTCGCCAGAATTTTCCATCCATTTGCAACAAAAAAAAAGGAAAGGGATTTAGACGGTACGACCATCACATGGGGATCGTGCCCATCATATTCGACCGTTTTTGGTTTGTACTGGACAGCGAAAGCTATTACCGACCCGGGTTACGACCTGCCGTTACACTGGCCCCATCATTCCTTTGACATCCCACCTCTCCTTTCCCTTCCTTCACACCATCCCACACCATTCCAGCTTCCCTCCATTCATGAGATGCCTAGTCTATCCGCTATGCTCTCCCGCGGCACGGCAATATCAAAAAACAGGGGATAAACTGATCTCACGGGACGCGAAGGATCGCATAGGTCACAGGTCAGTTGTCACGCGTCAAAAACGGGCACGCGTATGCAGGTACGGGTGAGTGTGTACCGAACGATTAACATATTTATCCTTGCCACTCACTTCGTTGCAATGGCGAGCGTACCATCATGTACCAGGAGCGAGGATACGCCATTACAGGATTTTTATGGCACAGCTCTTGGCAGCTTGGGCACGGAATAGTGGCCAAACACCTTCACCTTCTCTGGAGGACAAAAGTGTAGCAAATTAGTGATTCACTTGTTCATTACCATTAGCATTTCATCACCGATCGAAAAAATAAAACATTCACTTTGACGCTGTAAGATGTGTGAGTGTGTGGGCATATTTTTTTCCTTTTTTGCAAGCATTTTTCAGTCACGCGAAAGCACATTCTGCCCTTTGTTTCTTTCCATTTTCGTTTTGCATAATTTTTATAACGTTTGTTTTATGTTCTTTTCTTTTGATGTTTCGTCGCCTCGAGCTTTGTCCAGCAGGAAAAAACGACACCCAAACAGGAAGGCAAAAAGGTGGACACGAAACTTTAGTTCTACTTATCACGTTCACGGCGTTCAACGATAGCATGAGGAGTTGTTGCCGGGCACAACGTCCGGCTGGTTTTGTCGTCACTAGAGCGCTTTAAGTTTACACCACCGTAGAAAAGTGTGTTTCTTTTCATCTCTTTTTTTTGTGTTCCACGTAAGTAGATATTGTTATATTTTTATTCCCTTTTTTTGTTGTTCGCTGTCAATCTTGCTCTGTACTTCATCCTTTTTCGTATCACCTACAATCTAGCGAAAACGTTTCCCTCCAAAACGTAATCCTTCTATTTTTAGTGTTTTTTTGTTTACTAAATATCTACAAGGGCACATAAAAACGGGGAATAAAGTCTCACTTTGTACTAAAACAAAACAAACAAAAAAACTCTCCCACACACAACTCCACTGAAATGGTAAAAGCGATGTGAGGTAGGAAGTAACATTTGTCTCGCCGTGAAGCTATCACCACCCTGCTGTGCTGGGGATGTAACAAAGCGAACATAAAAGCTGGACACGGTTTTTGCAACACATATTCTCATGCCAAACATACGCAAAAAATACACACACACACACACACACACACATACGGAGTCGACAATCCGTCGAACCGGAACCGCGTTAGTCCGCGATCCCGCGATGACAAGCGGACCGGCGACCGGCTTTGGAAGGATTTGCGCAAACAAATTCACAACGACACAATAATCCTCGACAGGAGTAGTGGTAGGGAGGGGAGGGGGAGAGGGAGGGATGGGAGAGGATGTTTTGTCGTTTGTGCTCCCCCCGTTCGGCAGTTTTGATATGAAATAGGAAAGGATAAACATGATTTTCGGAACATAAACAATGACATTGAATGTTTGTTTAACAATCGGTAATAATAAATCGTTGGTTGAAAAATGTGTACTCATTATTGCAATGGAACATTCCTTATAATTGTAGCGTTTGTTTTAGAATTTATGGTACATTGTATTAAAAAGATTTAGTAATTTAAACCATTCCAATTTCTTATTCCATTGTTTTGTCCCTTTCCACAGGGTGTATCTTATGTTTAGATAAAAAGTTATCAAAAAATAATTTGAAATTCAGGTGACAGATAGACATCTTTTGTGTAAACATATCTCATCAGTGTATGTTTCACCATGAAAAACTTTCTTTCTCAAGAACGAGCGAATATTGTTTTTTTTTTTTTATATATGCAGAAAAATGACTGAAGTTCAGCCCCAAGAAATTGAAAACAACACAACATTTTGATGTTATATGGTAAACCAATTTTAAGTGGCTTCTGGTAATGGCCACATTTAGATTCTTTTTTGAAAAAAACGAAAAAACACATTAAATGTTATTTAAAAACATTAAAATAATTATAATTAATCAACAACAAAAACTCCTATGGTATCACTTTAAGATGCACCCTGTGCTTCGTAAAATAACAGAACACAATTTTAGAACAAAATTACTAATTATTGACAAAAATATTTATTGACGAAAAGGCGATCGATCTGACGAAAGTTCACTGTTTCAGTGTGGTACTTATATCAGCTTAGAAATTAGCTTAACCGAGTGAAAAGAAAATATTTGGAAGAATACCCGAAGAATAACAATCAAAGGCTAGTTGCAAACACGAACTCCACGAATGGTTTGCAAACTCACTATCGAAAGAATAAGATTCAAGAAGGTTGGTCACGTCATTAACATGACACCAGACTACCCACACTTTTAAGCAAGACGTTCGAATTGGGTTTTTATTCAATATGCATTAGTTAAGAAGTGTACACTTAAATTCCTATATCCTTTTCCATTGCAATTCTTTATATATTGTGAAAATTTCATACAGAAAGAAACGATGACAGCGCCCAAGATACATTTACCCAAATCGTTTTTTTCTCTGTTCTTTAAGCCCCCATACATTGGATGTTTAATTATTTCTAACCATCTCGTATCGGTAATCCAATACGACAAAAAAAAACGAACCTGGTACACTCATGTTTTTAGAAAGCTAATCCATGTTGCCTCATTTGTGTTGCTTCCCTTGCTGAAGTATTTAAATTTCCACCCAAAGCCACCGGAACACAGCATCTTGCGTATATCCTCTTAAAACCTTTTCCTTTTTTTGTTGTTAGCAGGAATGAATTCCGGTCGGCGGCAGGAATGAATGCCATCTTTCGTCACAAAACACACCACAAATGGGGCATCCACAAAACGGAGGGTACCGGGCGGGATCTTGAAGGCCAAGGAATCGGGTGTCATCAGTCTGCAAAAGCGCCATTCAAATTCATTTCCCTTGTTATGGCGCAAACACACACATACAAATTTGCGAATTGTTTTGCATCTCACCCCATTACCTTTTCCGTGGGCAATCATGCCGGCACGCGCGTACGTCTATTTGCGCGATAAAGTTAGGCCTGCCATCACACTCCTGGCCCTGGCCCCGAACGCGCGAACCACGCGTGAAAGGATAACGCGACGTAATAAGACAAGAAAACATCAGCAAATCACAGCCACAGGTAGGCGCACCAGAATCCTACGCTGGGTCTGGGCATGTGGGATGGAAGCCGTTTTTCGTCAAGTGTAAAAGCTTTTCCGCGTTTTCCGTTTTGCTTTCTCACCATCATCGATAACTGGATGCGAAGTGCGAGTGTGAGCGCGTGGAGAACGTTTGTTTGATTTGAGTCAAGCATAACATTATCCAGCAAATGGCCCCTGGAAATGTGTTTGCCAATGCCAGGGTTTTTGCTAATATTCTGCAACTTTTGTCGGAAGACAGCAAGCAGACGGTTGCTTGTCTGACAGACAGGAAGAAATCTTAGCGAGCAAACACCACAGCAACAAACAGCCGTTTGTTAAACCGGGCAAACCCGGAACCATGCACGAAGTGATGGCATCGAAATGGGAAGTTGCACCCTAAGCTCACACAAGAAAATCACCACCATCGACATACGAGTGTGATGAAACAATAGCACGCGAAATGCGAACAAAAGTCGATGAAAGTGCGTTTGACAATCGGTTTTATATACGCCTATGCGACATATAAAGTGGGGCAAAGAGGAAATAAGGGAAAAAAATGTAAGTAAAGTTTCCGGCAGGGCCACCAGCACACCCACCACCGCCGAAGGTAAAATGGCTATAAAATATACATAAACGCAAAAGGTAACTTTGTGTCCCTTAACGGCCTGCTTTTGTGCTCGGCTCCGTGGGGACTTCCCCGCGACAGTTTCCCCGTGAGAGTTGGCCGAATGCGCTTGAGGAGGATACACTTTTGCAGTCGTTTATCTTAGACGATTCTACAGGTTTTTGTTTTACTCTCTGTTTGGTGTTTTGTAGTTGTCTTTTGCTACATCCATTTTGAATTATTGCTCTTCTTTCTGAACCTCGCTGGATCGCGTAAATTCTATCGCTGTCAGCCAATATAGGTTTACCCTCCGAACAGTGACATACACAATTTGGTAATTCTTGCAACAATTGATCTCAATTGTGCCTGTTTTACTGTGAATCGGTACTTGGTGCACTTAAAGGAAAATTGGGAAGACCATACCACCGTATATGCTGAATGGCAAGCACTTACAAAAATCGACACCCTTATGTAAGCACCCTACGTACGTTCATTGTTTGCTTTCATCTTTAGCCCGCATGACGTTATCGGCACGTTATGGAAACGGTTGCATACATGCACACGGTTCCCGTTCGTTTGGTCTTCGGCTTGGGCCATTTTGGCAACGAGTTCCAGCAATATCTGACCACTGAGTCTCGGACTAGGTGCCTTGGAAACTTTGTCCACTATCGTCAGGTACATGCTACACGAACAAGACAATGCAGAACCGTACCATTGCATTACATTTAGAGCCTGATCATGTCCCGCGTCCTGGTGTACCCTTTTTCCTTGCGTTTGTCGTTCGCCACCCGAACGCAAATAGTACGAACAGTGGTAGCGGGCGAGCCCAACCACCCGAAAGATAAAGCCTTCCTATGGCTAAAAACCGTCCTACCGTCCTAAGTAGAATTTTTGCAGCAGAAAACCCCCCGGAAACAAACGCCACACAGAGACCCACCGAAGCGTGGAGGAAAAGTTTAACATCTCAAATGGGATTTACCTTCCACGCCGGGGCATTTCCATCGTGCAAATGTTTGAATTGTGATATTGCCTTTTCTGCTTGAGCGTGCACACACATACACGTAAAACTCCGGACCAAACGAAAGAGGTTTACATTCTTCGATTTCTGACGGATATACATCGAGGCGTCGGATGATTTCCTTCGCCACGGTGAAAAGTTCCTTCCGTTTGCGGTGAAGGAAAATACGTTGCCATATATAGCGCGCGTGCGGTTGGAGGATGTGTTGTGCTAGAAAGGAATCTTGTTTTTTCCTACTGTCTTGCCTTAGTACAAACATACCATCCATTCGTGTGCAACAGTGGAATTTTACCCACATTTGGCCGAACAAAAAACACGGGATAGAAACCAACGATGATCGATAGTGAAATGGATTAATTTTGTAATATTTGCTAAGTCTTTTCTTTCTGTCTTTCGATGGGTAAGTAAACGCTAGAGGAGGGATTTGAGCCGCCTAATGTCAAACTTGTTACTGTCTTCTAGTGCTGAAAGTCACAGGAATGCATGTCCGGTTGCTATTTATTTACATGTGATTATGAGAAACTAGTGGGTCAACAAATAAGTTGTTAGCAATTTATTTATTACAGAATTAAAGACATAAAATGTGAATAAACTATTCAATTATCCCTTGAGGATATTCAACTTTCAACCTTTCGCTTGAATTTCAATGCTTGTATAGAGTCATGAAAATGACCAGTTTTAACACGTCCAATGATCAGAATCCAAAGATCACATTTGGCACGAATCGTCGCGTTTAGCATAACGTCTAATTCTTCAACAAAAAACATGTCTACCTTCCGGTGTACTTCTCATGACGGTCATTCTCATGACACTTCTATTTGCTAATTAAATTAGCCCCAGAGATACACTTTAAAAGAATATCATGGAAATTGGAAAATAACTTGAAATCCCGGTTGAATTTCGTTTATAAATTTCAACTTAAAAGAAAAAGAGACCATTCCCTCTTGTTTACATATATTTAATTCAGCAGTTCCGGCAACTTTCGGTTAAAAAATATGAACTAAAAATTAATGACAAATTATTTGACTGAAATCAAAATCATTACAAGAATAGATGTATTTTTTCTAGTTAGCTTTAAATGTTGTGCTCTAAACACAATGAGGGATCAAATTTTTAAATCTGCGTATCTGCGACTCCTAGTATATCAAGTATCGTACCACGAGGCAATACTTTCGCAGAATTTTGCAAGACGCAAAATTGGTTTCCAACTATATCATCACCATCATTCATTACGACATTGATCGATCACGGGAAGTAAAAGTAATTGAAAATTCATTAAATTCAAATTATATTCTTCGAATTTTATTTTTCTCCTTCATTCTGTGAACCATTTTTCAAATAAAACTCCACATGAAATTAAAAACAAAGTCTAATTATGACAACTAATTTTCACATTCTTGTGCATTTTTCGCTCATGACATATTTTGAACGGCCCAAAACTTATTTGTACACCCTTTGAAGTTGCAGGAAACACTGTTTATAAAAAGATATTTGTCTATTGGTTCCTTAGCTATAAAGTAGCAGCAAATTTGTTTTGAAGATAGTATCAAAGTGCTTCGTAAAATAGGTCGTTTTCTGTACATTGCTACTCTAATACATCTTATACGGTTGAACAAAACGTGAAAACTATTTTCCATCTATGAAAACTATTGACAAAAGCCTGTGCCTTTGCCTTTGTCATCCTCACGCTCGTAATTCGCTCGCTATCTCAATTTCACCATACGAATGCCGATTGCCCGGAAGCATATGTAACCAATTTCCAACCAACCGGAAGTATGCGCGAGACGGTGGGTTAGGCACGGTACAAAATCGCCTAGAGAACCATACGGTACGGGGACACATGTATAGATGAATGGAGTTTTCCCAACCTGCCACAATGGTAGGCTTACCGTGCGCTGTAGTTGTAATGTAACCCCACAAAAATACAACCGATTCATGGTCGGATTTCCTTCACCCACATACGCCGTTTCGTGTGGCATCTTGTGCTTCATTTCGAACCGAACCGAGCTCGCTGAATGACGCTTAGAGAAAATGTTTAAATAGATATGAACCAATATTTACCCCTTTATTTCAATATCGCTTTCTAATGCGATTCGTTCCATTTCCTCGACGTTCGCTCGTACGTAGAGCGAAAAAGGGAACATCTTGGCACGATACGACAAAAGGGAAGCCACCGTCGGGAAATCAGTCACCCTCGCTACCGCACACCGGGGATATTTCGGGCAAAATCGAATCCGAAACCATATTTCTATACAATCGGCACTGCGGCAGCATCACGGGAAGTGATACGGCAATGAGAGCACACGGCATGAACACAAAAAAAGCGATAAAATCAGCATAAGAATCTTAGAATTCCGTCCGACCGTTGGTGCGATCGTAACGAACCGCCCAGAAACGGGCAAAAAGGCATGAAAAGAAGCATACCGGCGGGGTTGGATGGATTCCATTTTCCACCCGACACTAAGCTACCCGGTTGAGCGACCAGGTAAGAAGCTAATTTGTTTTGTTATTATAAGAGGATTTTCTACCCAGACCGTGCAGCAGCGTGTTATATTTCTGTGCACGAAATTTCGGTTTCAAGTGGCACGCGGACAGAAAGGGGTTCGTCTGTGGGGGATGCCCATCTTACGTGCGCATTATAAACCCAACCCAGTGTGAGTAGTTTCAGGATCGAAAAGCGACTTTTTCGAGAACGAGGAAAACTGAAAACGAACGCTCTTCCGACATATCGCGCTGCTTCAATTATTCACCGAATTGATAGTACTTCCGCAGGGTGGGAAAATTATTTTCCCCAGCAATGCACATTGCTACTGCTACGCGGGCAAGTAATCGATCTCCTTGAAGTGGTGTACGTCCTGCTACACCGAACACTGCTGCCCTCTCTCGCTGATTATATACCGCTGCTACCGCTGCTGTCAGATGGTGTAAATGACGCACAGCTGAAGCTTACCGGCCAGATCCCAGAAGCGACCGCGCCACTAGAGCTCGCACTATCATTACACGTTTCATTAATCAAAAGTTCAGTCTGTAGTTTTTCTGAGATGGTCTGTTTTTTTTTTGTGTCGCTTCACTTCTGTCAAGCTCACTTCCAATCTCTCCCAACGCTAAGGCACTGCCATGAATAAAAGCGCTGTCGCAAGAAGGCGAGCGGCTGCATAACAGTGGGACAGGTTATGTTCGCTGTGCAAAAGAATAATGAAGCATCATGCTGGGCAGAGAAGGGCGCAGAGACCACACAGTGCGTTCGTGTGTTGGACGAAGCCAAAGGACGACACGACATTTAATTTTGTACCAGCGACGAGCAGTGGTTCGGTTTCGTTTTTTACATATTTTATGCAGTAAAAATAGTTAATTAACTAAAGTGTACACTCGAACGTACGTAAAAGAAAAATGCTCCTATTTTAAAGCTTATTAGCAGCTTAATAAGACAACATTACAAAATGCAAAAAATACAAAATACAACACTATTCCAAAAATTATTAATTTCTACTTAAAATATTAATCGTTTGTGCATAATATGCTTCTTATAATGTGTTAAATTAATAAACATTGTTCCTGTCGCACAATAAACCTAGCATAGCTCCGGTTCACCAGTTGATTGCTCGTGGAAATACTTTTCCACGACTCCACGTTCGCTTTCTCTCTCTTTCTCTCTCTCTCTCTTTCTCTCTCTCTCTCTTTCTCTCTCTCTCTCTCTCTCTCTCTCTCTCTCTCTCTTGGTGCGTTCGAGCTGACAGAAAATAATAATTTCTCATTCTAATTGATATGGAAACGCTTTCCCGTGTCGACTGTCACTTCCGATTGCTATCAACCGTGACATGAAGGCAAGACAGATATTTAATGCTTATTTTCAATGCGACTACCACGCAAACCTTAATGTGCTGTGGAAAATATGGGTTAAGAAAAACCCGGAAAACTCGTTTCATTTGTCCATCGTTTTATACAATTTGTCCACATTTGACTTAACAAATTTATTTTGTTTACTGTTGCGTGAAGGAAGCATTTGGGCAGAATCATACGGTTTGTAAAATCAATCTTTGTTTGTCGAAACATTTCTGTGCAACCGAAAAGTGTTTGATCCGGACAAACAATCATACCATTCCATCTTAAACAAAACAAAAAAAAAATACAGCCAATTGCGCCAATCAAAAACCATTCAACAAAAACAAAAGGTATTCCAAATTGTTGTGCGAACATTCGTGTGCCCCGAACTTTTCCTTCAAAAGCATTCCCAAGTGTTGCGGAAAATTTTGTTACAATTTCAACCCTTAACCAATCACCCGGATACTGCTACGTTTGGCACACGCACCGGCCAATCGGCTCATCGTGGCGTAGATCGGGAGGGAGAAAAAAGCGGCGGCAAGAAATCAATTTCGTTCATAAATAAAACATGACGCGCTGGCGCTTCGGTCCCGCTAAATAACGCAGCAAAGCGAAACTTTGGCGTAACGGCCAAATTTGAATGTGAAGCTGCGGCCACGGCACGTGCAAATCATGGCCGTCGAGAGTAAGCCAGTAGCCGCCCGCTCACCGCCGTTGATTTAATGGGCCCGACTCCTCGCTCGAAGATGAAGGTTTGCGCATATTTGAATATTTTCTTCTTACGACTTTTTGCTCTTTTTCCGGAGCTGATTTTTCTCCTTCGAATATTCTGATTTGCTTGGAAGCATTCGGTTAAGAAACACGCGGTAACGCGTTAGATAATAGACAAAAGGTGATGCTAAGTACCCATCGCGAAGCTACCCGGCCTTGCTTGATAAAGATGGTTTGGCGTAAAACTTTATCCCGGTAAGCGCAACTTTAGTAACGCTGTTGTGCAACACATCACGAATGGTGAACCTGTTTTATCGCTCTTCAAAAGGGCACACATTTTTGGGACAAAATATTTATAAAAACGAAAACATGCAATGGACAACTTCTCACTAATTTTGGTTTGGTTCCGAACAGAAGAAAGAAAACGCAAACTTCCATCCATACCGGACTCGTTGGTGCTTACCTCGAAAAGATTAAGGCCCCGCTAAAACGAAATAGAGATAGATATTGAAAAAATAACAGTGATATAAACAAAAGGCGCACAGCACAGTTTCACTTGTGGCGCGTCGTAGCCGCTGCAGCACTACACTAAACACTGGCATCTGGTAGAGGAAACGACACAACGACTTTACGGCTAGCGCAATTAGACAGGTGAAGAGTAAAGTATTGTTGGATGCTAAGAAGAAATAGAAGGTCGCTCTAAAGAAGGTTGGACAGTTTTGTTGAGAGTGGAGAGAACAAAAAAAACAACACGTGAAAAAGATAGGGAAAAGAGTTCAGAGTTGAGCGAGAGAGAGAGAGATAGAGTGTGTGAGAAAAAGCTTTTGTTTAGTTAGAAATATACAAACTATGTTTACTACATATCGACAATTAAACTAAAATATGTATTTAACGCCTATTTTGGAGCGGCCTGTTGGTGTATTTGGCAACGGCGCAAGGTCCTAACACGACCGGACCGGGTTCAAATCCCATCCGGACCGTCCCATCGTAGTGAGCACTGACTGTGCAACTACGTGGTATTTAATAGTCTAATAAGCCATTTGATGGCCGGCATAAGCGGGTAGGTCGTTAAGCCAAAAAGTGAGAAGGATATTTAACGCCCAAGTAATGCTTTCAAGAGTGAAAAATCATTTGTTTTATTTCTCCCTCGTTTTGCCTTCAATTGCTAACCAAAACCTATTTTTATTCGACGAAAAATAAATCGAACAAATTAGCATTAATGTTGTGCGCTATTAAAAATGCGACGTTCACAATAATCGAGTGTCACTACATGAAAGATGCTCATCCTTTTGTACAAACCATTTTGACGTTACATTGCACGTTGAAAACCAAAAAACCAAAACGGTGTTTAAACACCCTTCCAACACTCTGTGCAAATCTGGATCTGGACAAAGTGGAGCCATTTTATTTCGAATCATCATTCCTGGATGTCGGTCTGGCGACCTGGCTAATGGAAAATAATTATTAATCAACAGTTCAACTCTACGGGCGACCCAAGCACCCAAACACAACACACACCCCCAAAGGTGGGGCACACCGATGCGTCGATGGTTATCGGATTCGTGGCGAAACGTAGTGGAAAATTGCGAACTTTTGATTCCCGGTTTACACAACGTGACGAACCCATAATCAATGATGGCGGTGCACTAATTTTCAGCACCAGTAGCCATTACGCACGCTTTACCAGTCGAATGTGATGAAGGGTGCGTCATTTTGTGATTGTTATTCAGTGGGATATAATGTACCAACACACACACACACTCAACCATGCAACAAAGCGTACAATAACAGTGCCGGTATTTTTCTGCATAATCCTACCATCGTCAGCATCCTGTTTGCGTGGGATTGTTGTCCCAGAAAAGGCTGCACGCTTATGCTCTCACTGTAAATACCAACGAATAATACGAAGAATGCGTACGCATGTGTGGAGGTGTGTGTGCCTTCTAATCGCGGGATAATTATTTCCAAATTAGCCGGAAAATCATCATCCACCAATCCGCCCACCGGACAGGATGCCGGCACTGTCGAGCGTTCAAAATCCCTCACTTTGTGGGCACGGCATACGGGGTCAATAGTTGTACACAACTGCAGCAACACATTTCATTTGATCACCCACTCGCTTCAAGAGGACTCGGCCATTTCGTGGGCCAGAGGGGGAGGAGGGGGATTCATGGTGGTACACTACTCTCACCTTCCCACCCGATGGAAGCTTTTTGTCAGTGGGAGATGGTAAAAAGTTGTTTGATCACCATTAGCCAGCGCTTGAAAGTAGCCTGCGGGAAATGGGCCACGTGGCACACACACAAACACACAGCAGGAAAGCTGAACGGGAACAGTGAAACATCGAAATCCACCCACAAAACACACACAGACACACGGTTCGCCCTTTCGGTTCTGTTAGCCATTGATGCGTTACAAACTAATGATAATGATATCAAAATCCTGGACCCCGGCTACGTTACCATTCAGCCGATTCACCAGGATTCCCGGCATTCCGTAGCTAGGAATAATGCAGCCTCGAGCTATTGTGAGCAGAGATATATGTTTTTTTTGCTTGCTTTGTAAATGGATTAGCAGCACCGAACACAACACGAACGAATGGGGGGCGCTGGCGCTGCCCGCATTTTCCTGCAGCAGTGTGTCCTATTTCAAAATACTGAAAATATTTCATCCGACGGTACCAAATCAATGTGCTGCAAATCGGCATATCATCCGTCACACACACACACACACAGCCTCGAGGGGTGTCTCTTACGCCCACAATTCAATGCCCGCTCCTTAAACAAGTGGTAGGGGTGAAAAGAACCAGAGTTCCCATACGCACCGACATGCTCAGCAATGTTCACCCTCACGGGCATAAGGTGGACACTCGAAAATGCACCGTGCCGTTTTAAAAGCGGCGTATGCGAAAGATCGCCTTACAACCCCGGCCACAATTTCTGACGGCTTTCTCGGTCGGTACGGGCGCGGTACGCACGAGTCGCAACTAGCAACTATTATCCTGATGTGTTCCCACCGACCGTGTATCGGTCGGATCGAACTGTTGCGGGCTGTAATGCTAGCTTCAGCTTACAAAATAGCCATTGCAAAACCGTTGGCCGGCTATCGTCTAGCTGGCTGTACGGTGGGCCCACAACAGCACCACCATCATGCATCGATTGGTTCTATTTTATATCGCCGAAAAGACGCGCTCGTTTGGGCACATCACCATCATCATCGCACCGTTCTTATTTGCTATCCGAACGGGATCTTCCTGCTAATGCCTGCCATTATGGCCTGCCGAGTGTGGCTCAATAGTTCAAGGATCCATTTCCGCCTTCCGGAAGCACCGCAGAGCTTCCACAGTGGGGAAAGAACGGAAAAAAGGAGGAAACCTCCCCCCCCCCCCCACCAGAACGTTGGGTCGATTCTCGGTTTGGTGCTGTAAACCCCCGCGGGGGCAGGGTTGGCGTCACTCTCATTAAAAGCGTATCCCGCGGTGTTCCGATCAGCGGGATGCGCTGCAAATGTAGCATTGATCCAGTCAGCCTTTGCCAAGCAAAGCGGATATGACCACGAACGCACCACAGCAAAACGTGTTCACGTGTATCGATCAATCGCTATCGGTGTCGGTATGGACCGGTTTTGGATTCGTGAAGATTATAGTTGCTGGAGGCATATTTGAAATGAATTTGGTTGTTTTTTTAAAGATATTTCTTAAGTGTTTTAATAAAGTGAACGCACTCGTTTTCAAAAGTCTGATATGCATGGAGACGCCTAGTACTTTGTGTTATTTACTAAAATTTAACCCCAGAAGAAGATAAAACATAAACCAAAACGGAAACAGATCAACTAATTGGGTGAAAGACTACAAAGCAGCGCTTCGCTAGAAGGACATTATTGGAGCGAAAGACGAAAACCGAATCGAGCTGTAGTGATGCATAAGAGAGGGTAAGGCTGTGAAAGGAAAATCTTCTGAAAAAAGGTTTGACAGAGAGAGAGCTAAAATAGAAAGTTCTATATACGAAAAACTTAGCATAAGAAAATAACAGTAGAGTAGTATATAGTGAAGACGAA
>STHB01000004.1:9162664-9280036 GCA_018908115.1 Anopheles rivulorum
ACATTACTAGTGTAAAACGAAATTATTTAATTAAATTCGGTATTAAACGCATATTTTCAACAAAAGTTATTCAGGAGCGTAATATCATATGAAAATGCCATATTTTAGCATCGATTTTCAAGGATTTTTCATCAAATAGTATTTAAATGTATTTGAAACCATCTGGATTAGAGCTGAATAAGCCTAAAATTCATTTATTTAATGATTTTTTCCTAGTTTCTATTATCGTGAATCGTGAATAATACAATCACCTGGTTTTCCATATTAAAATTACCATGATTATCAGGTTGTTAATTTATTTGAGCAAATAATTAACTCTTTCACCAAATTACAGGGTTTTCAGAGTAAAATTTAAGGTTTTTAGTTGTGGTTACGTTTAGGCATTTAATTGACGTAAGCAAGTTATTACAAGCTGGTAATTAACTTAGTAATTAACGTCTCCAATAGTTTAGTCAAACAATTCTTCGATAGCTTTAGCACATGTCACTCACTTGTTGAAACAATTAATCACATTGAATAAAACAATAACTCAATACATTCTTCAATTATTCCTCCAAAATCTGTGTTATGATTCTCTAAGGCTTAATGATCCTACACATTTTCTATTTAGTAGGGTGGAGATTACGATCTGCAGATATTCAAGAATCATCAGAGAGTAATGGCATTTTTTTTATAATTGACTGACGACTCAAGTATATCTTCCAGGAAGATCCATATACGTTGACCTAATGTTCTCCAATGATTCACAAGACCACAACACTGTTTAGAATATATTAGGAAGCAAAATAAAAGAATTGTGTAGTCTATGTAAAAATTAAGCTTCACGATGCTAAGTAAAGTAAGCAAACTAGAAAAAAAAAAGAATACCCGCATGTCAACACGAATTTCTCAAAAATCCCATCATAGCAAAGAACGCTTGGCGCTTTATCGAAATTTCACGCACCGCCACACAAACACACTTCAGCCGTTCGGCCCTTTTGACCACATGCGCGCAAACGTGCCAAAAAACGTGATCTAGTACTCTTCGGGGTCAAACCTCTTGCAAAGGTGTACAATGTTTGAAAATCAATTAAATTTCGCACGCCGGCTTGTGAAAACCGGCTCAAGTACGCCCAGGGGTAGCAACGGACGTTGTCACACCTGCGATGCCGTAGATCACAGAAGACAACCGACCATCATCACATCATGAGCTGGGTCGCTGTTTGCACGGTCTAAACCCATCCCCCTCGCGGGTACAGGTTAGGTCTCCTTATCATCTACTAAAAAACCCACAAAAGCGGACACAATTTTACGTACCGAATGCCCGGGCCTTCCCAGAGGTCGCAAAAGGTGTAGGAGAAACGTTCCGAGCGTTGATTCAATTTTACGCCATTTTGAACTCATTTTCTTTTGTCACACCGAAAGATGAAAGGAATGTGGCACACCGTGCCGTTGTGATAAGTAAACCTATGGTGTGTACGTGTGTGTGGAGGAGGGTATCACCTTCCTCCCCCCCCCCTCCCTCCCTCCCTCCCTCCCTCTCAAATTGTTTCTGGATGGGGGTACTTCAGTATGACAGTATGCTGAGACACTGTGCGCTTTTGATTCGCTCTAACTCGTCCAACCTTAACGGACGACCTGCCGGGTACAATAAAGCAACGCACAATTATTTGCTTCCTTCTGCTGTGCCATCCCTGCCATGCCATGCCCACTGTGACTCCGAAACCACACGGCACAGGAAACCAGCACCGAGTGAAAGATCCATCCCTCATACACAGCTACTGCTGATCACGCAGTCGACTCACGTAATCTGACCACCGGGCGCGTGTGTCGCCGAGCAGCGTCACAACGTTCAGGTCACAGGACATTTGTTGCGCGCACACTTTCTCTACCGGCCCGTTTTCCTTTTTTTTTGACAATAACGCCGCGTACGGTGGGATTTATAACACCGGCAGAGAAAATGTGAACAATGCTCCAAAAAGAAAAAAAAAGGAACAACGGCACCGGTTTTCGACTGTCCTTACCCACCTGCCGGGACATCTAAGCTGTCGTGGGCCACGCACGACGACGCCGGTAGTCGCTCTCTGAAGTGCCATAACCTTTAACAAATAGATACAAAATGAGTTTCTTCTTGCTGCCCCTGCCAGCAGGATATAACCACCAGTCACGATTCCTTGCTGAAGCACTGAAGATAACCAAACAAAACGAAAAAGAAATGGCTGGAATCTATTCGCATAAGAACCACCAACAAAAGACGAGCACCACCGACCGGAGAGGGGGCTCCAAGATCATTCACATAAATATTTCAACGATACAAGGGGCCCAAATTTATGAACTCTGCCCTACACGTGTGTGCCGCTGCTGGTCGGGGCGTGATAGGCGCGCGCGCTCGCGCTCGGCATAATTTTCACCAGGTTTGGAGCTCGCTCTATCAGAACTTTGGAAGATTTTGTAGTGTAGTGCGGCTTAAAATTGCGCCTACAGGATACAGCTACGGTGCACGGTACCGGCTATATCATGACACGGATGAATGCTAACAGAAAAATGCCCCATTGAGCGCAGCTCGTAACTGCTCGACGAAGCAAATGCCGCCTGACAAGGTGTTATCGGTGCTTGAGCAACTTGAGACAGCGACCAATCCAATTGTCTCTATGGCAAGGCATTTTCTGGCTCGCTTCTCTTATGGCTTTTGCTCATCGCATTGCAATGGAGACGCACGGTTGCCAGCTGTGTTTTATAGGAGGAAATGAATTTCTCATTGAATTAGTACTAAAATTCAATCTTAAACATTAACATGTAACTTCTTCTGTCGACGTTCAATCACTCAAATTTATGAAGTGTAGTGATTCAACATATTAAATAGATATTGGAAAAAACATCCAAAAGAAGAAAAATGACAATATTATGGCAATTAAGAAACGCTACTAGGAAAGGCAAAATAATTTATTTGATAAAACTGATTTTTTCTATTTTTATCAATAAATATAAAAAAATGATTTATTTGAGTAAAATATGTCGGCAACGAAACTTTAGTAATGTAAAGTAAAGTAATGTTAAACTTCATAATAAAATGCAACAAAAACTAAAATTTATTCTTGAAATCGAATATTTTGCTTCATTTAAGTTGATAGTTTTTGATCGATTAATGTTTAATTTTATACATCAAATTGACCTACACTGTTTGTCTGAATGAAAAATGGTTTTAGAGTGATATTTAAGACAGTTTGGCACACTTTTTGGCAATTTTACTAATGTCAATATACAACAGGCATGTTTGTGTGCAGTGTATTACCAATTTGTCACAAATATTTGTCTACTCGTTCTCAATTGCATGCTTGTAATAAATACAGAGCAACGCCGATAATCCGGGCGCCATTTCACCGAATGTCCGATTATCCGTGCTTCTTCGAAATGACAATTCCATAGGCCGATATGACCGTTACTCATTTAAGTCCTTGTAAGAGATCAATCAATATCTTAAATCCTTTAAGAGATCAAGATCCATTTCAGTAAAATAAGAAAAAAAACTACCTAATTTCTTTTATATTTTGCACATTACGTAACAATTTAATATTTGCAAACAAATTTTTACGCTTCATACTCCGAACCGACAAAAAATACCGAAAAAAAGGATAAAGCTATCATATTAAAGCATTGGGCTTGCCCGTTTCATAGAAGCACTCCAGAAAGTTGTATCAAAAGCTGTATCAAAGGCCAAAACTAAACTCACAACGGAATAAAAAAATTCATCTCACTATAGGGGCCACCATTCGGGCACAGTAACGCACCCTTACCTAACCTATCCGATGCACGATCAACAGTGCCCTAATCCACCAGGCGGCGGCAAAATCAATCATCCACGATACGATCCTCCGTCAGCGAGCGCACGAAGCAGTAGACAAGGAAGCCGTACCATAGGCACCTTCATCCCTTTTATCGGCCCACGCGAGGGCGAAGTTTAGCAAAAATTGATGCTATCGAACACACCTCAAACTTTGCACCCCGCCCCCCTCCCAAACGTCACACCATATCATCCACCGAGGGGGGGGGGGGGGCGCGCGAAATTGTTTACTAAATTGAATATGTAAATCGTTCAATCTCTACAACCATACCACACCTAGGCGTGGGCGTGTAAGTTAGTTTGTTTTATTTTTGTTCGGGTTCAATCAGGTTTCCCCGACACTCGCAGTGTATCGTGGCGTCTACTACTACTACTACCGGCGAGGCCTTACATCACAGTTCGCAATGTGAGTAAAATTGAATTTTTCCAATCCACCCCACAAAACCATTCATTTTTTCTTTCTTATCNAAATTGTTTACTAAATTGAATATGTAAATCGTTCAATCTCTACAACCATACCACACCTAGGCGTGGGCGTGTAAGTTAGTTTGTTTTATTTTTGTTCGGGTTCAATCAGGTTTCCCCGACACTCGCAGTGTATCGTGGCGTCTACTACTACTACTACCGGCGAGGCCTTACATCACAGTTCGCAATGTGAGTAAAATTGAATTTTTCCAATCCACCCCACAAAACCATTCATTTTTTCTTTCTTATCGCGAACAAGGTACGAAAAAAGTGGCAATAGTCTCGTCGACTCGTCACATATCGCTGCGAGAGAGTGCAATCGAATCAACGCGCGGCGGTTATATCTATTTTGCATGGAAATAGATCGCTAAAAAGAATGCGCTCCAAACAAACGGACGCACGGTATGCCGGAGATGTGGGAACAAGAACGGCAAGCAGTTTTACCCCCAGGTTTGGCATTATAGGGCGTTATGACACCCGAACAAATGGTAAAATACAGTCTGCAACCGCGACCGCACACTGGGCGGATTAATTGGACGAAAATAGTTGCGCTAATGTTTGTGTCGTTTTGACTCCCCCAGAGGGATGGCCGCCCGGCAGATGATCTAATGAAAAGCCTGCTTCAACACGTGCCATAGTTGGCTCCGGCACTGGTACCAACTTTCCCGTGAAGCACCAGTTCTAATTGATCACCCATCAGTGATTAGGTACTGCCGCTTCTGCGATGGACGGGACACGTCTTTCACCTCGTTGTGCGGCTCAAACTACTGTTTGAGCCCTCGGGGGAGGGAAAAACCGGTGTATTATGTTCGGCAAAACAGGGATTTACTTCCACGCAGAAGGAAACTAATTATTACTCCGCAATGCTTCATGGAAAAGCATGCCTAACGGAAGGCATACCTACTCCTGGTTTGATATAGCTCTTTCTCATCCTTGCTAGCGAAGAATGAATCAAATCCTTAACGGTGTACCGGACTGACCCATCGTTCTACCGTGCTCTACTCATTCCCCTCAACCGGCTTTCGGATGGAAAGATTTACCATCCACCGTAGCACCCATGTTTTAGCTTCCAGTCGTACAACGTCCATCATGTTGTGGCGCTGTACATCCTTGATGAACCATGTTCGAACCAGGTCCAGCTTGGTGCTCTTAGTTTCCCATCCAGCGTTTCTTCTCTTTGCACTATACATTTTAACCCATTATCCACCGGTTGCAATCCTTCCGCCTGGCTACCGTACGGCAAAACCACAAAAGCTTCTAAAATGCATCCGAAACCGAAACCTGGTAACTTTCGCCGGCGATGGGAGTAAATTTCCACCACATCTACACTAAAAGCCAACGTGCGCGCGAGAAAGTGAGGAAAAATAATATTCCTTTAATAAAAAGCATCTTACCTTAACTCCGATGTGCACCGGAGGGAAATCTGCGTGCAGTGCTGGTGGAAGTAGTGGCAATGGTAATGGAAGGGGGCAGGACATCATGGCCTCTACCTGTAATGGAGAAGAAATGGACCGGTTGTTGTTTTTTTTTATTCGCTCCGTCAAGAGAATAACTGCAGCAACAATATTTAACAACTATTGTAGTAATTTTAGTTTGTTGTAGTTTAATAGTAGACATTTACCAAGAAATTCTAACATTCAAGAAATAAAACATGCAACGTCCATGGACAAACATGAGTAGTGTTTGAGGTTCATCAAAGCCTGAACTAATAAGTTGAGAATATTCACAAGATCCACAGCAGAATGCGCCGTTTGCTACCGTACATTAAACCCATACACACACTTAATTGGATATCGGATGTAACCCGCCGTGCACGGGACTAGCACATATTTCGACGTCTTGTTTAGAAACAGGTCTTGAGAAATATGGAAGGTATATTACGCCCGCATCATGCCAAGACATTTCCCTGTCCCCGTCACTGACGTCAATGTACTATTACGTAGAAATTGTCGAATTTAACGAACGCCGTACGTATAACTCACCCCGCATGTGCACTGGTGGGGAATGAAGTTGAAGTTAATTAATTGAAAGCCGGACTGCCGGAAGGTACACCATTTGTACGGCGCACATACCGTTCCATGTTGCAGCAACAATGGTATAGATAGAATTTACGTTTCGCACGCAATGCATCCCTTCATTAATGCGTTCGATTTTTGTCAAGTGCAAAACTACACGCCACACAAACTCAGAACCCCAGGCTTTAGGATGCCCAATGTTCTAAATGATCTTTGTGTGCGTGCAGACTCATTATCGGGACACGCTTTGGGCGGCGTGCGTTATTCTCGCTGTTGTTATGCCAAGGTTTAGAGCAGTTCACTGCGGCTGTTGTCCCCCTATAGCCTTTGATCTTTCCAGCCGCTAATTGACGTAAGTGTGCTACTTCACGCAAAACATGCGCCCGGAAAGGTTGTGCCCAGTCAGTGTGCCCAGGACAGCGAAGCGTGGCGGCTTGAAAATAGATTGAATGACGATAGTGGTGCTCGCAATATAAAAATGTACAATAATTAAGTGCACTTTACATTTGCGCATCGAGTGGCAGTTGATGTGTAATTGCTTGTTCGTAATATTGAAAAATTTCACCCATTTGAAAGTTTTCATTCATCTCATCAAATGCAATTGATCACGTGAGTTTTAGAACCGTATTGAAATTAAATTGGGAGAGGCATCATGTCTTCTTTTTCATGTTATTAAAATCCACATGATCCACATTTGTCATGTAATTAGGTTAATAAAACGTTGATATTACCTATATCAAATAGTGAAGAAGTGAATTTCTGTAACTTTGGTGGTTATTCCGTACGTATCAGTAGGTCCCCAAAATCTTAATTTGTTTCGGTAAGATAGTAACTTTGGAAACTATGCATTGTTATCCCGAACGCAATTTGTTTACCTTTTGCTGTTTGCGTAACAGCATGTAGAGCAAAAAACGCCCCAAAAAATTAATTCATTTTGAATTTTTTTCAACGCTTTTTTTGTAACATTTCACTGCACTGTTTCATGAATTATTTCACAAAATGATACGAATCAACGATCGTAATAATTTTTTCGATGGGTATGGAATAAGCACTACATATTGTCACGAATTTTCTTGTGCAAAAAATAGTACAAACCAACTAGAATTTACTACCAATAAATTATAACAATGAATTTATCTTCCACCGCACAAATCAATTTTGTACTTTTCAGTAATATTCATACCGCCATATTTAAATTTGCGATATTAGCCAATTCCGGTACACAATGAATGATGGAAATCTCGCAGAATTAATTAATTCATAATAATATCATACCAGTACGGTATAGTTCCTGCACGAAAAGTTCCATCACAATGAGTATTTACGAAGAACGTTAAATAAAAGCCTTACGACAAATCAACTAAGAGCAGAAATTGGAAGGCATTTTGTAGCGCATTTAAATTTGTTTGCCGCCTTGTGGTGTTGGCGAATAAGAATAGTCATAATCGTTACCATTATCCTCTGCTTCAGATGGTGCTTTATCAAAAGTAGCATAATGAAGGTTTTGTTTTTTGTTCATTATTTTCTTCAATATTTGATGAGAGAAAAATCGACAAAGAAGAATGTGTGTCGCCGTGTCGAAAACAAGTTCCGTACATGAGCATTCAGCACTCTTTTCCGTAACCAACGCTAAAGGATAACTTCGTCGTAATCGCACCCAGTACTCATACACATCCCGGCACAGTATTGCACCATTTCGTAATGGAAAAATAATCTAGGATTAACCACGGAACAAACCAGAACCAGCCAACCAGATCTGCAGAATAAATGAAATACAGCGCCAAACAAATTAAAAATGATTCCAACCCTGGTCGGCACTAACACCCACCCAGCCGGGCTATGGATCGTATTAATTCCAATCACTTACAACCATCGCCAATACACGCAAACATAAACTCTCATCTGCCGCCCGGGATAAAGTCGTTCGCCCGCTGCGCACATTAAGCGCAGCGAAGGATCAGCGAAAATATCTCAATAATGGACAATGGAACGAATGTTTTTCTTGGATGGAAGCCGAAGCAGCGGCCCGAGCGGACACATTATAACAAATAAAAAAAGCGCGATCCTAACTATAGCAATTCAACCATCCCGAAAGCGACCGCTAAAACCCGCTAATGAAAATATGCTGACAAAGTAACCGTCAAACCAGCCAGAACACGGGTAGAAGCAGCTAGCGGCAGGCAAATAATAAAAATAAAGCATCAAAAATGTTCGACTAAATAAAACTGCACCGGGCCGGTTGACAAAGCGTGGGTTAACTATTTTGTGGGAAAGTGTTCTTGGTGGCCTGGTGCACAACAAAATAGCATCCCACACTACCAGCAGCAGCAGCAGTCATGCTTACTTAGGGCCGGTTTGGTCGCCAAGCCTAGCCAAGCCGAGGGTCATAAAAATGGAAAGTTAATTTTGTGAAATTATGTCGTAACAATTACGATAAGGAATTTTGAATTTCTCTACCCGTTTTTTTTTTGGAATGTCCAAGCGGACCAATCTTTCACTATCCTTGTGCCGATGCGAAGGAGGGCCAATGTCTCATTTTGCTTCACTGTGGCCGTGAGCGAGTAGCTTTTTTTTATGAAAATGTTGGTTGCATTGTGGCATGTAAAATGAGTTTCATGAGCAACATTCATCGACCGACTGCTGGCTATGTTCCTGAGCTGAGTATTTGTGGCTCCAGAAACCTTGGACCATATAAACGGGTTATGAGGGAGAGATAACGAATGAAACAGCATTATTAAATCAGCACCAAAAAAACCAGTCTTCCTTGATCTTCTGGTTCAACCGTTACTCACAATTGCATTTTGAATGAATGATAGGAATTTCCGAAAATAATTTGTTTTAAAATCAATGTTCCAAAATATTGCATAGAAAAATTGGAAAAATTAGACATTGAAAAACTCTGTGCCTGTAAAGGTAATGTTTAATCAATTTTTTCACATTCGCAACACTAACGAACGGTGACAGACATTAACGGCAAAACAAAGGACGTTATGTGAGCGATACGATACGAGAACACACATGCAACAGGAAGCTATAGATGCTCGGCAAACGTTCGTCGAGTGAAAGCATGTCCACTTTTTCATGGCGATCAAGCCCAAACCATCTCCCGCAAGTGTATCCCTCCACGCTATCGATCCACGTCCAACGGAACGAGCTACGCATATCGTGGTCTGTGGTGTCCTTCTTCAAAGGAAATACCGTCCCATCCTCCCAATTGAAACGACTGCACACTACCGATCTAATCCACCAAAGCAACAAGCCAACACACGCCCAACCAGACATGGCATGGCAAGTGAAACAAGCAAATAAAAAGGAAGAAACGCTTGCGAAATATGTACTCCGGACAAAACGTATTGAAATCGAAACTAGAACTGACATCCGGGACGTGTGTGTGTGTGCGTGTAGCGCATTGTGTCCGTGCCTTTCCACCCATGAAACGTCCAGCAACCAGACAGGACAGTTAAGGGATGCTACAGGCTGTGTGGTTCCGTTTACGCTTACAGCACCGACACGCAACCTGCAGCAAGAAAAGTTTGCGAGCAGCAGATACCTTGCGCAAAGCGAAAAAAGTAAAAAAAAAAACACACGCAAATGTTCTGTTTGACAGTGAATCCCCAGCGGATATCGACATACTCTATCCGGGAGCGTTTGCGTTTCGTTTGTAACCATTTCAGCATTATAGGGGATGGTTTATTTTTTTTTTTTCAACACAACAAAAAATCATCTATTTTATTCCGTTTTGTTTTGTGCGGTACAAGTACGTGTACAATTCGAGAATAATGTTTTAAAAAGTTCAGATGAGTTAACTAGCTGCAGGATTTTTTTTAAACTTTTTTGGGAGTTTATTTGAGCTTTTCATTTTCTAACGAATTCCAACGCTTTCCACCTAACGTAAGTATCTTCATAAATGAGTTGTGATTTTTAATGCATTAATTACATGAACAACAAGCAATTCAAATGATAATTTCTATCACGTTCTAGCATCTGTCCCTAGTATGTGTTCACACGTGGGATACAGGAAATCCCGACGCATATGGAGTACAGCACGCCTGCTTTTGGTTTCTTTACATTACAAGTGAATGTGCGATGGTCTAAAGTGATTACCACAAGATACTCACTAATATATTGGTTTGAAAGTATGACAAATAAGTTTTAAAATTATATTAGATTTTCAAGCTCAATTTCATCTAAAAAAAACCATTCATATGCGTATAAACTTCTCAAAAATAGTAAATCGCGCTATATCACCCTTAGACCATCTTTAAATCCATAGCAAAATTAAGAGTAACTCATAAAGCGTTAATTTACCCTATTCAATGGTAAATTTAAATAAAAAACTACCTATCACTGAGCATATACCAGGGTATAAATACACATTTTAAAACATCCTCATCATTACGAAGGTGAACTTATGGTTTATAAGTAATGAGCAAGTGATTTAACTTTGAGAAAAGACTACTCGAAAGAGTAAATTATCAGACCGCATCCAGGCTGGAAAGCAATTATGTAGGTACATTTAGCAACTCTATAGTAAAATAATTTGCGCTTTTTTTTGTAGCAGATGACATTCGTCAAACGATAAAATACAGTGTCTTAAGTCTAAAACATTATCTTTCAATCGATTGATTATCAATCCCAATGCTATCCATCTAAGGTACATTAAATTGTTCAATACAAACGGGAAAGATAACTTTAACTATCCCATTTCTTTGCCTTTCCAAAACGGAACCAGAAATCATTAAATTACAAGCAAGATGTGTGCGAAAAACATGTCCACCAGTCTGCACACTAGCTCGTAAGTTGCTGCCAAGTGATGTTGAGCGTTAAATGGTATTACAAAATGGCACACTTGTGGGACACCAATGCCGGGAAGCATTTGAAGGTGGCAAAGAGGAGAGCGGTCCATTGACCTAGCAGCAAATTTGTGTGTATCCACACACGGCCATATATGCTGGCGCGCGCGCGCACACATGCAAACCCATACCCCCTCCCCCCCCCATCTGAAAACCAACATCTATTTTGCAGTAATCATATGCTTGTTTGCTGTTCGCTTCTACCAGCCAGTAAACCCCATTCCAGATTCCCCGAGTGTGTGTTGGAGTTCTGGACCGCTGAACAGCGCTGCAAGGGGTTTGATACTTTTTCACTTCTATGGAATGTTAACTGTCCGGTTGCTCGATTCGGGCGTGAGCGTTGGGCAAAAGAATGTCGAACAAAATGTTACCTTGAAAATACAAATCAACGTAAAATAAAACATTTTATCCCGTGCATGAATTTAGCAACAAATTCGCAATGTCAATTCATTGCTCGAGAGACTGCTATCGAGTGGAATTAAAACAAAAAACGGAAGAAAAAAGCATCACTGAAAATGCCAGCGAACGCTACACGAAAGAGCAATGCATGATCATTGACGATCTTCTCCCTTCTCCACCGAATGTGGGGTAGTGCAGCATAAGCTATGACGCAATGGCAACGCAATACCAACACCAACCAAGCCCAACACGTCCCAAAGCTGGATATGAGCGAACCGGCCGGCATCGGGAACAGCCACTCATCAAACGCACACACCTTCACAATCTCATGGCACGATCGCGAAACCTCGCTCGGTGGAAGCAAAAGCCAAGGCGACGACATGACGCGCACTTAACCTTGAAAATGGCCACACCGTGTCTCTCCATGCGAAGATCCACCATGGCTTGGCAATAGCAACAGCAAGCAGCAGCAACAACAACAACCAAAAAACCGGTCGTAGACGGGAATGATCGGCGAACCATGCAAACACACAACCACTCGTACAAACCCGCACAAGCCGTCGTGTCATGCTTCGCCGAACCTTAACACACAAGCATGTACGATCATCATCAGCAAAAAAAAAACTCCCCACCATCCCACCAGTGCATTGGGATCGCATCATTGCGGGTTAAATTTTTCATTTCACTCGCTCGCATGATTTCACTCGCAAACACACAAACACATGCCCGTGCCCCCTCTGGGGAGGGAATATTGAATGCCGGAAAGCCAACGGCAGCATAGTTTTTAAGGCGATCACTTACACCTCTGCATGATGATAGCGTGCTTCTTTCAAGGTTGCACACGAAGAAACCATTTGCAGGTAATGTGCAAATGTGCGGGCTGTTTTATATGTTGAAAAGTGGTTTTGAATATCGTAACCCTTCGTCCATGATCGGGATTAAATATAATGTGCTTAACTTGTGAAATATTCGAAATGTTCGCTTACATCTGCTTTGTTATTAAAACTAATTTTAATATGCAGCAATAACCATGAAAGTTTGCTTTTGAATAATTTTCTGAAGAAACGAACAAATTTATAAGCCAACCTTAATTAAAAACGTTTTAAACTTACGCATTTTATAATAAATAATTAATTTCATTCCAAGAACAATATTTTCCTTTAATCGCACATCAATATTTATAATATTAATGATCCAAAACCTGATTGTTTGACTAAAAGTTCAATGTTCCGATCAGTTTCATCTGAATACTAATATTTCATTTATTTCATTGTTTTCCGTTCATTTTTGAATGCCGTCACATCTACATCGTTTTTTTTACATTTGCATTTAAATTGGTTACACCTTACTAGGTTGTAACTATGAATTTTAATATCCAGTTTCAGGTCTGCATACTGCTGCACGGATTAAAAAGCTCGACCTAGAAAGAACAACACATCGAGACATCCTAATTGACATCAATCAACACAATCTGATGTCGTTATCTATCCAAGTCCACCAAGTCCGGACATTCCTTCGCATGCAAAATAAATAAAACGGTGATCGTTTGAACCGCTACGCTTAACTGGGTATCTTTCTCCCGAATGGGAGGTGAAACACGAACACGATCATCCATCAGACCCTTCAATGCACGTTATGCATTTCGGTGCACATAAAACCGGATCGCTAAAGCAGACGCTCCGTGGTCCGGTTTGCACGCTGACATTGGTGCGTGCAGAATCTCCAAATGGTTGCATTACGCAATTGACCTCAAATCGACTGGACCTACCCTAGACGTGGAAGCGTATCGAATGCTAATGATGCAAAAACGGGCACATTACATTGTTGTACGCATGTGGGAAAAGGAAACTTTATTCAATTGGATGTGTCTGGAACGGTAACGATTAAGACGTTTCCCGGTGTATAATGTTGCCGGTAGAGGATTTTCAATCATTTTATTTATTATTTTTGGTAAAACTATCCTAATAACTGTGTGAAGTTTTAAGAGGATATGATGATGTTGAAATTCTCCAACAAGACACAATCTTTGATAAAATCAACTATTTGTTTCATTCTCGAAAAAAAAATTTGGAATCCAGCAGAAAGAATACCCACACGGAAGATCAACCATATATCACATTCTCAACTTGCGGCAGAGCCTGTAGCACGTCACAAGTTAAATAATGATGGTTGAAATCTCCCTGGATAGGTTAGACTATCTACTCTGTATTCTAGCGAGAGCTATCAGAAACTTCTGGAAGGCTATTGAAGATCCTGACATTCGCCAATGTAGCAGACGCCTGTCAGTTATCATTTGTCTGGATAGCGAGGTTGACAGTGTTATGGCGGTGGACCATCAACGAAGATTCTTAAAACTCTTAGGTTAATATAGGAAATCAGAACTTTCAAAGTTGTCTAAAATTTCTCCTATTTTGGGATAAGCTTATTTAACGTAAGTATCGATATACATGTTATGGTGAATCACACCATCTCTCAGCTGACCAGTCTCCACTTATAATACCTTTTGTAAAGGTCGTAACCGAAACGTTGTACATACAGTGATTTAGGTCGTCCAAAAGGACAGAGGTGGCTTGGTAGTTCAAAACTAATATGGATTAGTAGAGTCAATATTTCCACTCTCGAAAGGTCGGGATAATAGTTTGGCTAATGGGTTACGAAGATACAAGACTGCAGGCCTAAACCATTAGATGTTTGGAGTGCCTAATAAGTCAGTAAATAAGCTATTGCAAAACGAGCATTTCTGTAAAGCACAACCAGGTCGCTTAAAACATTCTTTAAACGCAAGTTATTTCCAGACTACTCAGTAATCACTCCTTCATATTTTATCATTCTTTGTCAACAGAATAAATTTCTTCATCAGAACGTTAGACGAGAACCCCGCAGGCGTCAATTCAATTTCCGCCATTCTATGACAATGCTAAAGCGAACCACCTACCTTGCCCGGAGGGTTATGCAGAATTGTTCGACAAGTACCAACAGGAAATAAAGGCATAATTGAGGAAAATGCTATCAAACGAATGCCCACACCTTGATGACGGGTCGCGAAGTGAAAGCCGGTGGGCCCCCCGTTTCAACTTCAAATAAGTTGTCTCATAAGTATTTTGATTTTCCTGTTTGTTTCTCCTACCTCCTTCTCACTTGGAATGAGTCGTTAGCGGAGAAATAGAGCAAGGATATAGTTAAGAAAATAAAATGACTTCCTTAGTCACATAAGAATAAGAAACAAAACGCCCAATTGCAGTCGATGAGAAAAGTATGATAAGCCCAAACGCAAGAAAAGGCCTCTTATACATGGTAAAGCCGGAGAAAGGGACAAACATTTCTTGAAAAGTATTTCTCCCACCAATTCATCCCGTAAGTTTCCTTTGTCGGATGCCTTTTGCTGTGTTTTTTTTTTCTTCTACACCCACCAACCCCAAACCAGCAGCTAAGTGCTTCGATCTATTATCGTATCTTCGTCTCCTAATGGGTTCATTTATCCTGTTTTCTGGCGATGGTTACTTCCTGTTTGCTTTACCTTCACACGACCTTCCCGCAGGCAGCATCTCCGCTTCATTGTGGCCGGCCCGAAGGAGGTAAAATTGAATCTCATTTGCCTTTTCCTTTTGCGAAAAGAGCTCACCCACCTTTACCCGGGGGGAGATACCGGAAAAGCATCATCATCTTCACTGCTACCCTCGACGGGGTGTACATAAAAGGTACAAACTGACTACACTTAAGATGCCACAGCCATTGTGTCCGGTGAACTTTCCCAAAGCACTTCAGACACTAGGGGTCGCAGTAGACGCGGTTTGTTCGGCAAGACAACGACGGCTAGCTCACAACACCATGCTAGTGCGGAGGTACCACTTTCGTAAAGAATTGACCCACCTTGCTAACGTCAACTGCCCGTTAATGTGTGTACCAAACGCCGAACCTCATCGGTTTGACCGTCCCGGATCTACCAGCAGTATGTTAGTGGACCAAATTCACCCATCCCCGGACGAGGTTAAATTGAAACAAAATGTCTACCACCGTGCTCAAGACAAATAAGTTCGGTTGGTGCGGGTGCCGTGAACACTTGCTGTATATGCGTAACAGCTCGAAACGTTAACGAAAGTATACTCTTCAACTGAAGGAGCAAACAACAACAACAACAAAAAACCATCCGAGGACAAATAAAGGTTACTCCAACCCTGCACACTATCATCGTTTATCGATGTAGAGCACTCCACACCACCAGCTCAACGGTGGTGCGACATACATTGCGCTTTTCGCTGAGAGACCAAGGAAAAAAGCATCACACAAATGGTTCTTCCGGTCGTTAGCGAATGACTTTAGCGTGGTTGGAAAAGGTGGAAACGTTTTCGCACGGCGTATCAGAAACTAATCACTTGGCAATTGGGATTTAAATTGAAGGGCAGCACGCAAAAAATTAACAGTCCATATAATGGCACAAATCTTTCACGAAAATCGTTTAGTAAAATATGTCTAAAAAGCTTGATTATCTTTAATATGATATAAAAATTATTAATTCTAAATAAAATATCCTGTTTTATATTTGCTTTTCAACCGATGAATACCTTGGTTTCCTTATATACCAGAACAATCAAACATCTACCTACAGCAACCTTGAACTTGAAGGCTAATCTGTGTTACTTAAGACTCCAAATAGTTATACAAAAATTGGTTGAAGTTATCATAGACACCAAAAGTTGGCTTGTGACTTAAGTAATGCACTTAATTTCTATTCGAGCATAAACATAGATTTCTCGCAAATCGTGTATGATTGTTCACGAATAGCTAACCAGATTAAAATTTAAAAATTAATAGTTTAATGTTAAGTAAAGTTAACTAATTTAATTTAAAACAAAATTTTAAAAACACTAAATACACTTCGAACAACTTAAATTAGTTCTAACTTCATAATGTTTAAAAAAAAAATTACCACAACCAAATTCACTCGAACTAGATTAAAAACTGATACATCTTTAGTCGAATTTCCGCAACGACACCTAAACACTTTCACCCTGTTAATCAATTTGCATTAATTTGAATAGCTCTTTTACCATCTATTTCTCCCTTCTCTCTATCTGTCTCTCTCTCTCTATTTCATTCTCTCTAGAGAGCAGAGAGACTCTCCATCTTTCTCATTCCAGACGACGCTTGATGAAATTAACTAGATTGTATCATAAAGTACAATGTTAATTCAAGCAACGAGTCATTCCATTTGCCGAAACGCGCGCCTAACCAACGCGGGTACAAGCGAACACCGGGCCATGAAACGATAACGACCTTCATTCATTGAACTCATTAAATTAAAACTCTGCTCAAAAAATCTGTAAAATGATATCGGATATTACCAGCGGGAATAGGGGGACACCGAAAATGGCTGAAACCATTACCGCTCTTGGCCAGCATCGGCGATAGCAGTCAGAACAGTTAGAATTCTTCCTTCCAAGGATTTGGTTCGAGGTTGGTGAATTTTATGTTCTTGCTGGAAATCTTGACTTTGCCTTTTGGAACCAATTTCTACCAATTTTAGTTTGGTCGCACTTCTTTAAGAATTCCAAAGCAATAAATATAGCGACATTGATTGCACAAGTATCGTTTCAAATTGTGTCACTTTTGATTTTCTTCATTTCCATCTTCAGTAGCACCAAAACATGAAGCAAAAACCAAGATTTTGCATCAAATGGTTTGCATACAAATGGGATTGTCCACCCGGCTTTAATGCCACCACGAACGATGTTTGGTCCCGCCAGCACTATTAACTATTTTCAATCCCGGCCAGTCTCGCTTCGTGCTTCAACGACACTTCGTTATCCGGGCCAAGCGTGTTGAAAGGCATATTGTGGATGAAATTAATTTTTGGCTATCCTTTCTACCGCAGCAAAGCCAGTCCGGTGCTGTACCATATTGAACTGCTTCAATCAAAGATGGGTTTGAAAGGAAAACTTAATCTCAACCGTTCAAACCTTTTTCTAGTTATTACCGGCGAACAATGGCGGGGGTCAAGCCCAGCCTTCCAGCCATCCAGTGTGCCCCAGATAGTAACCACCAAGCAAGGGTGAGGGCTTGGTATTTGGGCCTCATGCTCCCAAAGGGTGGGATTTTGATTTTCTCTTTTGTCAAACTGCTGTTGTGCCGCAATAAAGGACATGGTGCAAAATTTAATCTCTACAAAGTTTTTTTTTACTTAAACTTTTTTCTCTATTGTGTTGGATTATAATTTAATACATGCAAAAATCAGGCTGTTAGCTATGTATTACAATACAATACAATAACAGCTAAATTAATTTCATATTCCAATTATCAAAATTCTATCAATAAAGCATAACACGTATTACTTATTATTTATATCGTTCGATTATGACACGGATCCGTGACAATAGGTTTCGCTTAGTCACGCCGTGTTAACCTTCTAAGCACTGCTGTGAGGTCATGATCGCGTGTCGAAGCAATATTTCACTGCTTAAACGCGTTTGACAGGGTACCCCGAACCGATATTTATGTACGGTGTACCACCCTGTGCTGATGATGTAAGACGATCGCTCTCCGAAAACGAAATAACATGCCACGAACGAATGGATGGCCAATCTACCACCATAAAGACACTGTGTTTCATGGTGTTTGTTACAAAGCGCGCCAATACACAAATATTTTTTCTCTTTATCTTTACCTTGCGGAAAAGGGAATTGAGAATGGGTGACAGCTGGAAGTGAAATATGCTAATTCGATGACTGACTGATGAATGTGGCAACCGTGCGACAGTGTGTTTGTTCGAATGTCTTAGGTGATACCGAGCGTCGACTCATCGGCGATCAAGAATTCAAACGCTTCGCAGGTGACATCATTGGCTCGTGAGGAACTTAAGCATCGTGAAAGGCGATGGAAAGAAAATGCATTCTTGCAGCACATTCCATTCTAATGACAAACAAGGCACAACAACAAGCAATCATTAAGCCACCCCCTTTTTTATATACATGTTGACATGATGTATGGGGTGACAAACATGACACAACATAAGGGCTTTTCATGTCAAAAACATAAACAATAGAAGAATGGAAAATATTGAACATATGGATTGGTTATCTGTTTTTAATTTACTAGCAAAAACTATCCTGCAGCAAAAAAGGCATGGCTGTCAACGTTCAACCCACACAAAGGACACCTGATCACTCGGATCCATCCACACACACAAACCCACACCCACCCACACGGCCTTGTGTCCCCAAATGGTTAGATATGTTAAGCCTTTACAGAAAGACACCACTTTTTTGGTTGGCTCTAAAATACAAACAACAACAAAAAAACGCCCCCAAAAAGCAACAACCCGATCCCGATGTGGCCCCAAAAAGCTGTCATAAAAATACCTGAAGCCCTCCACGGAGATCCTTCCCTTCTTTGTTTTTTCGTTTGTTGCTAGCTTGACATATTTTTGCGCTAGCGCAAAACAATTTCGAACCATTTCGAGTTCCATCCCCTTGTCACGAGCCAAACCAGGCAGCCTAAGTAAGCCTAAAGGGACCACCATCCCCCCCTCCCCCCTTCTCGTCCGCCTTCTTTGGCTTTCCTTTCTTCACACGTTCGCGTTCCGTCTAAGAAAAACAACAAAAACCCAATGTCCATCCCCATCCCAACAAAAAAACATACCCCCGAAAAGATAGTCGCCTGCGACAAAAAGGATCACCCAACCACCCACCCAACACACAAAAGCAAAATAGAAACAAACGCACCAAAAACTCATGCCAAAACGACCTCGGCACGATCGGAGAGAAGAACCGCCCGGCCAGCCATAACTACCTGGAAATATAATGCCAAAAAATGGAATGTGGCGCCCGCGTCGGGATGAAGTAAAGAATGTAACTTAATGAAAATTTAAACCATCATCATAAATGAGCATTCGGGAGCTGCGGGAGCATTACCAAGGGGGTATGGATGGTTTTTGGGGGAATGCCCGGGACACAGCGAAGAGAAAGAGGCCCTGTTTTTTTTTTGGTAGAAGGTATTTCATCAACCGGAGCGCACCGAAAAGTCGGTCACACAAATAGTACCACCCGGTCCCGATGGGGATGGGAAATTCGAGGAAGAAAGAAAAAAAGGGGAGAGAAAAATCAGGCTGGATATCCTTTATTCATTTCCATGGCGTGATGGCGAGTGAGTGAGGAGGGGGCTGTTGGGGAGGCGTGAATGGCAAGGTGGCTGGCCAGTCCCGTGTTGGATGGTTTTTCATATTCTTTCTTTTTTTTTTTTTTGAAGCTTTGTTTTGAAGCTTACGGAAAACTTCCACGCCTTCTAACGCTGGAAGCGGCAACAATTTGGTTGATTTTTTCCACTTGCTCATTCCTTTTATTTTAAGACGGCATCTCGGGTGCCTCCATTTTTTTTTGCTTTGGAGAAAACACATTCTTCCAGCAATTCTTTCACGCAGCCCACGGGGCCACAATACAGTACAGTTTATTCAGTGTACTATAAAGCGAAACACGCTCGTTTCGAAATAGAAAAACTTTTTCGAGCTGATTTCGGTGCTTCCTGACGGACATCCATCGTTCTTCTCCAAGCTTTTGGTGGAGTAGGGTGGCAAAGGAAATAAAAAGGGGAGAGGCAAGAAGAGAGAAAAGAGACTAGCTCAATTGGTTCATTGGAAGGTTTTCGCTTAAACAACTGCCTGACCAAGAACCGCCCTAGAGTAGTCTAGCGTGCTCCTCAAGTGGCTGCTAGCGGGATGCCGTGCTTGTCGCTCTGACGATTATTAAATTATGTAAATGAGATTTTTAACAGCTTCCCAAAAGATACATTGTTCAACTGGTAGCCGAGCTGCCGATGGTGACAACATGCCGCATGGGTGGGTGGGTGTGTTCGACTAGCCGACGAACATTAATGTTCCGCGGCTCGGCACACAAACAGATCGTGCGGCGCCCATTACGGTCACTCGACAGATACGTCCACCGAAACGGTACGGTTGGACACAGGAACTCTCAAGGACTGTCGTCCTGCACAAATAATAAACACAAAAACCCAGCACCCAAGTAGCAATAAAAAATGGATAACTCGCCAGGCAACCGTTTACGATAAAGGACACAAAAGTGATGCGAAGTAAAAAAAAAAAGAAAATGGAGAAAAGCACACCCAACAACAAACAAAGAGACACTACTAGAAGGAACAAGAATACGGGCAACAGATAATGTCAAAAAGAAATTAAAGTTGCAAAAATGCGTTCCAAATTGAAACAATTTACCATTTCTTCTTCTCTCGTTCTCTCTGTTTTCGGGCCTGTCAACGGTACGGTCCCAAAACGCTATGGCAATGATTTTATGATGTAAAAAGCGCCCGAACGCAGAGCGGCTTATGTTTTCCCAACATTACCTACGGTGCATTTACCTTACCTGAGGGAAAATGCTGGGGAATTTGATGCGCGCAACACACACACCCGACAGTGAGCACATTCCACCGTTGACAGTTGCATGTAAGATTATTAAATATTTACGTTTAAAACCCATTTCTTCGCATTATGATTTTTTTGTTCTATGTTTTTTTTTTGTCAAGCATTAGTTCCGGATGCTTACGGCAAAGAATGAATGTTTTCTTTTTTTTTTGTTCTACTCATGTGTCCACAAACAATAACAACAAAAACTACAAACTGCGAGAAAATAAACTTATAATCATTTCAACGAGCACCGGCTGCACTGTAATGGAATTACAGCGTGCAAAACTTATTCCGAGGAACACCGGAAAGCTACACAAAAACCGAATAAAAAGGAACCTTCAACCACTATATTGCATTGCCGTTGTCGGTTCTCTACCATTTCTTGTCATTTTTTTTCTTCTTCTCCACTCACTCGCCGTACGTCAGCGTACGTCACACGGAGTGAACGCAGCCGGGAATGCCCTGCCTGTTTTGTTTGCCTCCCGGTGATAGCTAGTTAGACAACTGTACAAACAACAAGTCGCTGACATTTTTCACAGAAGAACAATTTCCCATAATCAACCTCCGGGTGGATCCTCCTGCTGCTGTTGCTTCTCAGGCTGAATTCACGAAAGGATTCCGCGCTCCGAGCGCCACTTCCGGTACACGTCCATTTACCATACGCATCACCGAGACGCGATGCAACGGGAAGGCAATATGCGTGAATCGTAAGATGTTCCCCGGTCAACTGGCAATGCTTTGAATTTCCTTTCCAAAAGCATCTACCTCCCCATCACACACACAAAACAGCGAACCAAATCTGTTGGTCTGGAACCGCTAAGTAAATTTTGAGTTGATCATGAAAAACACGCATACAGTAACGGACAAAACAACAATTGTAATGCGTTAAATCGCGTGTTGTTCAAAAATATATATAATTCCATTCATTTGTCCCATTTCTTTTTAGAATTTAATATTCATTACTAGCATTTGGTTGATTTTTTTAAGGAAGTATTATTAAGAGAAAGAAATGATTGGTATAAATTTTGCAAATAATCTATTTTAATCAACTGTTAGTATAAAAAACAACCTACAATTTGTCGTTTATAAAAGAATAGTCAATACAACGGAATATTGAAAAATAAAATAAGATGAATATTGAGTAATATCCAAAAAAAATTTAGTGCAAAATTCAAATATATTTATTAATTTGTATTGTTGAAGTGCGAATTGGAATTGTCCATAGGGAATCCGGGAAGAAATTGTATTGTACAATGAGAAAACAATATCAAACATCACCGGAATCGAATCCAAATTCTGCTTATTGGGGTTTGCCACGATAGTAATTTTCTTCCGTTGTTATTGCAACACTTGCGCTCATTTTGCACGACACTGTGCAATGCAAATAAAATAAAAAAAACACCAAAAACAAGTTATAAAACGAAACGGAATCAGGTGAAAGTTTTAGCAGGTAGCTCAGGAAATAGAAAGCAGACATCACCGAAGGACCACACTCTAACCGGGTGGGGAGGTCTTTTGTTAGCATGGCTTGCAAGAACATCGCGGCAATCAAACCACCTTCTCGGAAGGAAGTTCCTACAAGGGGTGCGGTACACCCTTAACCTCCACCCTCAGATGCGATGACGTTAGCAACACTTGTTCAGCTCATCAACCCTACCATCATTATCGAATCCGGGAGCAAGTTGAACAACAGGCATGATGATGTACCGAATCTTGCTCTCCTTTGCTCTTCGAATGCGGTACGAGATGGCGTGGGAGAATTGAAAAAAAAAATGAAAAGAACTCCATTACACAAGAACTGAAGTATAAACAAACGCTATTTTCATTTCATCAAACCCGCCGCTGGGAGGGCCATACGTACAACAAGCACGTCCTGCGAAAATAACGAAAGCAGCAACGTCACCGGGGCTCCGATGGTATCTCAGGACTCCTATGAATCCGGAGGATCGCCGACGGCAAAACACAATACACGCGCCCGGCAAACACACTCACCATGCCGCCGTCGCCACACGCCCGTGTTGGTTGTGCGGTTTGTGATGGTTTTTTAATTAAAGAGAAAATGAATTACACTCCTGCGTTGGCAAGACCCCCGGAAGGCGAGCTACTTAGCAAAGGTAGAATGGAGCGAGGGAGCGGAGAATGGAGAGAGAGAGAGAAGGGTACTGAAGAAGGCTGATGGGTAAGATCAAGAATGTTCCATCAGCCATCAGGTTTTGGGCAAAATAAAACCTCCGCAAGCTTTCTAGCACGAAACGAAAGCTCCACGGCAATTCACAAAAACCGTCATCTCAGCTAATCTCTGTTGATGGATGTACAGTACCTTTTTCTTCAGCGTGCGAGTTCCATCTTCCTACCCGAAAGAATCGTATATATACACTTCGATTAAATTAGCAATCGTTATTCGTTTGGAGTTTTGCTCTTTCCCTGAATGGGGCTGCAGGTATTCATTCCATGCAATCTAAATGCAATCCGACTTGTAACGAGTTGTAATTTAAATTTAATTTACCGACCGATGTTTCACAAAAAGAAGAAATTGATTTTAACGAAAATGGAAATGTAGAATTGTTAGAAGGAGAATAATTTAATGTTTTAAGTATAATGTTTCCGATTTATTAATTTAGAACGTGAGAAACAAAGGAAATGTTTAGCTCCCAGAGGGATACAAATTGCTATCAATTCAATTATTGCATACATTTAGGCACTGCTTATCAAAAGGGGGAAAATATTTGTACGTTTATGAGCTTAAGTACAAATTTAAACAATATTGTAATGCTGTTTTAGCTTGAATGAATAAAAAAAACAAAAAAATGTCATTCACCTTGGATATTTTGTTTATAAAAGTGATTTCAACATCTACCCTGAAGATGACCTATAATAAATGATAAAGTGATTTAATTGAAAATTAAATTCGAAAATTGAAACGTACAACAGAATCATAAAAATAAAACTATTTAACATTAAAAAACATTTAACATTGTATATACGCTATAATACATAATTAAAACATTCAATAAGCCAGTCCGAACATTACACGCCATAGGAAAAACTAAACGCGAAAGCAAATATTTAGAGACTAACCAATTCATAGTTAATAATGATAGAACACTGTGCGCCATTGTTGATAAAATACAATGATATTAAATTAGCAAACGTTGAATTATTATTACTTTTTATGTTGAAAATTATTAACATACAACAGCTTCCTATCACACCGAAAGCAATCATTTCTACACACGACAAGAAATAGCATTCATAGGCATCGTTAAGCTAATTTGAATATGTGCTTTGCATCGTATCCGGATGATGAAGTGTAAAGGCACCGGACGTGTCTATATGCTTCGATGCATAAATAACGGATTACCGAACGCCGAGAATGTTTCCACCGTCCGGGAGTCATAAATAAAATTTTACATATTTCGAACGAGACTGCACCTTCAACCTGCTCCGCTTTATTGATCGTAGGAGAGCGAAACAAAAAAAAAAACTAAAGGTGTATCAAAATCCCCAGCAGGTTACAATGATGTTCGGCCAGGGGTACGAAGCCAGGTGTACATTCACGTGTACAAGCGCTCACCCATGTGAGCTAGGGAAAGAATACTATTCCGAAAGCCCGGATGATATCCTTTCGCCCGGAAAAACTTCTTAGCTTCACCAGACACCACCGGTTCTAGAATGTGGAGAAAAAAAAATGAAATCCCACCAACCCATGAGGCATGAGCACATCGTTCTGAGGAAAAACTCCTGCGGGATATACGTGAGTGAATAAATCAAGACCACGGGGCTTGACTATCGACCATCGACCAAAACCGGGGAACCGAAAACCGTTCGCGGCATGTTTGAGCGAAGATAAAAATCGAACCCGACACTAGTCGAGTCGGGGGCCTGACTCCCGGACAACAAACTAACGTTACTGCATGCGAAGGTACACATACGGTGTTGTGTATGTGTGAGTGGGAGGTGCATGTGTATACAGAAGGTATTATAAATGGAGTTAAAAGTGCACTTTATAGGTCCCCTTGGACGTTCGTCCTGGATGATTGGAGAGCCAGGCAGGTTGAGGAATTCGGGAGCCTTTGGCATTCCTTACTCGGTTATGATTGTACGCTTCTCCGGACGAGCATACCAGCAGCACAACGGGAAACACACCGAACCCCGCATCCAATCGTCAGTGCATCAGTGTGAGTGTGGTGCAAGGGCTTCTTCATTTGCATTGGGTGGCAAAAAACCCCCCGTAACAGGATGCGTATTCTGTCCGATAGTCACAAGATGCTGCGAAGACGTCCACCCGGCACTGGACGAGGATGGGTAGCGCAAGGTTTGCCTGCTCAGTCAAGAAACCCGACACGTACGTATGGTTCCAACAACACACGCTCTGCAGTTGCCCCCGAGAGTGCGCTAGTGATGCATAATAAAGCGCAGCGCACTGTACGGCAGGATCGCATCATGCTTCTTCCGGGTGAGTTCTCAAGTTCTCGAAAAGCTTCCCGCTTGCGACTACGAACGCGATGACGCACTCCCGCTTCCATTGCCATCACCCCGGTTCAATGCAAGGTGAGAATGCTACTGCCGACGATGTTAGTAAGGATGTATAAAATATTCAAATCATAGCAGGAATAAAGGTAACATTCATGCTATTTCCGATTTTTCAACCATGAACGAGTGTTGCATCCGAAGATGTTCGCGAGCTATTTCCCTAGTTACTCCCGTTGCACCAATATTCCATCTACCGGGCACAACTCACACCTCGCGTGTTGTGTTTATCTAGCGCCTAGCTGCCTTCCTTATGATAAATACATCTTCCGCATTTCCCAACTTCCGTGCAAAACTTGCGAGACTTTCGTGCGAATGTTAGGTCGAGAGAACTGATCTCGGCGAACCTTACAACAAACGCTACAAGTTGCCGCCAATAACACTTCCATCGCGAAAGGTTCCCGGTGTTTTCCTGCGTGAAAGTCGTCGAAAAGCCGATTTTCATTTAGCATGGTTGGGTGAAATTTTGCATTTAGTCTACCTCGTCACCATTCGACAAACGGTAACAGATCAAGTGGGACATCGTCGTCAAGCAAAACAAGTTTCCTTTCGCCCTGACTGAACATTGCCGGATAACTTGTTGCATCGATTGCAATTCGGTGAGCTGGAAAAAGGGTAAGATATAAACTGTTGCTTTATTTAAGTTTAAAGTTTTCTTATACCGAGATGTGTCTATAGAAGGAACTTGAATATGTCTGGTCTATATTTAGCTAACTAGTTCAATTTTACAAGTTCCTTTGCCGAAAAGTCTATTTCTGGATCACTTTCCAAAGTCCTCCTTAAAGATTATGAAATCAAGGCAGATATCCACTCCATAATAATTTTATTACTATTATTGTTAAACAATCGAAGGAAGGTTTGTGAAGAAATCTTCTTAACTATTACGCGTACTGCAAAACGACTATTAGAAGTCATTGGATTCTTCAACCAAAATGTTATGAATCTCAGTCTAGCCTTGGACACTTGAAGTATTTGTGTAGGGAGATTCCCACGCCCAAACTATCATACCCAGACACTTAAGGCAACTCTCTCAATACTGACAACTTTATTAAAATCCTTACATTTCCAAACTATATGCTTAACTATTAAAAACTATTAATTCCTAACTAACAAATTATAATTGATTAATAATTCAATCTATGAATTGTGAATAATTCAGGTGGTGAAATATGCCAGTTTTGTTTGTATTTGAGCTATTGATTCCATCTTTTCCTTGTCATTGGTTTTCCAGTTCATATGTCAAATCACCTTTGAAACTGTCATTTCCGAGCTGCACGGATAATCCTACACCCGGGTAAATGGAACTCACATAATTGGCGTTCCGCTGTAAATAATTATTAACGAAAACCGGACCAAACTAGCTCCCCACAACAACGACACAAGGAATCAATACAAAAAAAAGGAAAAGCTAGCTGGAGTAATTGATTTTCCATTGCCCGTGGCTAATGAAAAGACATTTGCGTAAACTGCGCTAGCACCTAGGCCAAACCAAAACCCATTAGAATTTGCGCGCCCATCAGACTCGAAACGTCACTTCGCTTTACAGTTGGTTTGGCTCCATTCCGCACACCCTTAACACCCATTTGCTTTTAAAGATTATTTTGAGGGTTGAAATCCATCGTAAGCGCTTCCGCTGTAGGTCAGCTGTACTACAAAGCTACAAAAAAATATATGATTTGGTGAATATAACACCGCAAAAACCGGGCATGCCACCGGCACAACAGCTGACCGACCGAGTGAACCCAAGCCCACCGGGTGCACCACCTTCCCCAACAAAACCGCCGACAATCGGGGGACCAGCTGCCATTAAAATTTATGATAATGATTATGGGTCATTTTTATTAGTATAATCGTCATTATTGCTACCTTTTTTACCCCCCATCGCCGGGTTTTTATTTTTCACATCCTCGCAGGGTGCCCGGGAAGGTCAGTTGGCATTTTCTAAAAGCGGTGGAAATTTGAGTACGGGACGGACGCATCAGATTTCCCGCGGGAAGCAACAAACACTCGCCCCAAAAGTGCTTAAAAAACTGTGATCGTAAATGCGGGGAAAACGAAGCGTTCGTTCACTGGGACGACAGAGATCTGCATGCCGTCATTTTGCACGAAACACCAAATCCAGCATGGGGTAGAGGAAAGAAATTGAACCAATTTTCCTTCCATCGTTTCCTATCCATCCCCATCTCCATCTCCTGACAGGGGACGTCCACCGCGTCCAATCGTCCAAGGAGCGTTCGTTAAGGACAGTTTTCACTGTTTCCAAAGGCAGAGCAAGGTTAACGTTTGCGTATTTTTCCATTAATATCAATATCGCTGCTTTTCGGTTTTACTTTTTTTTTTGGGGTTCGCATTTTTTTATGGATGTTTATACTGTCTCTCCAGTACGCTAATCATAACGAATCGCTTATGATTATGATTGACAGGGAAAGTGCTAGCGAAACAAACAAAAAAACAGGCAAAATGGCAAATATGGAGCTATTTTCTGGCACAAAGTGCTATGAATTGAATTTTAATCCGAACCTGGTACGGTTGCTGGTAGAAGGTTAAAGAGGAAATTGTGCTGATTGAACGGAATAGTTCGCAAGCAATAACCACCGTTCGTGGCAGATATCGCCAACTTTAAGTCTATCTAGCCGTCAGTCAAACGGCACGTACGTGCATATCAGCAGAAAAAATAAAATGCAACAACCTTACGGAGAACACGGCTGCCACACATCGCACACCAGTGTGGAATGTATGCAACCATCTCGGAGGTATCGTTTAGCTTCACCAGAAAACGAACCAAACAAACAGTAGAAACAACAAAAGAGACAAGTATTTGTGGTGCAATGGTTGACCGAAACGGTGGAACGCGTCTTTTGATAATGGATCAATATGCACGTTCATTTCTTTTCAGCAAAAGTGATCCACACACACAGCCTGAGAACGTAATGCACGTAACCAGCGAGCGTGTGTAAATCGCTAGAATGCCACACACAGCAAATGACGCTATGGCCTTTTTTGCTTCCCTATTCTAGCGATTGGTCACGTGGATTTTCTACCAAGACGTGATGTTTACACTTTTAATGCAGCCGACGATAAGGGGGTATTATGATTCGGTCTAGTTCGTGAATGTATAGAAATCGATATCAGCATATGCTAGAGAGCTGAAACACGTTTGCAGCATTGTAGAGAGTAATCCGCACAATAAAAAAAAAACATGGTAGTAAAAATAATATACCATCAATAAATTTGAACAGCCTTCTTCAAGGCTTACGGACCTATTGGATCATGGCTGTCATTTTTGGCTCACCAGACTTAATTTTACATCGAATTGGAATACTCGGTCTCAGGCTACCAATTCCGCATTAATACAGAAAGCTCATAGAAATAGCAAGCTAAGCGTCTTTGATTACAGGAGATACTTATAAAAAGAGTTCCGAAAAATGTGTGGTTGTAGGCAATGTCAAGTTGAAGTTGAAACGATATAAATGTGAGATCTTTTGCTAGTCTTAATCATTACCAAGGTCTTTTCAGAATGTAAATTTCAAAATTATCTTATCAAAACAAATAAACCCAACAATGTATTCTTACATTCATGTGTAATCCTTCCATACCCAATGATTCTACCCAATTCTTGCATATTTCAGAGTTCCAGCAACATTTTACTCTACTGTTGTTTCTTTTGAACTTGTCTGCAAACAATTGTTTTCGAGTGCCATCTACAAATCAACAAGGAAGCGATATCCTTCAAGATTAACATTGTTCGCAATCATTGTATCCTTACGTGTTCCAAGCACATGTACAATCGCTGCAGCATTAATTAAATGATTTCAAGCACCATGTCCGACGCTCAATTGCCGCCCCAAAACGCTTACCCGTTCAATATTGATTGATATTAATTATCGCAAACGCAATTTCGGTAGCCAAGCGACGAAGATGCACTTTCGAAATTCCTTTCAAATCATTACTGCAACTTCGTGATGAATTTCGATACAGCCTGCTAGTGACCACTTCACCATCTTCAGCCGTACCCAAGTTTCATCGCAAAATTTTGGGAGATGCATAGGGAAATGGAAACAGTTCGCTTCGTTAACACGACAATACGAAGCATCACACGTTATTAAACGGCGTGGTAACAAGCATCGGAAGCAACAGAGAGTGGCAAGATTTATGAACCACTGTACACAAACGCCTCACTAGCAGAAACCCACCCGAACGATGAATGATGGCGACCTGAGGAACGTTGTAAAATGGTGCTGGGTGACGGCTTTAGGCAGGGCCGGGCCCACACCACTATACTGATGTTTGTGCGTTCGGCTCGCTAGAAAATGTGACAGCCAAAAGACAAACTCAAGCAAATCAATTAACAGGCATTAAATTGTCATCTTAATAAATTACAAACCACGCACTTCACCCGGTGCCATACCGAACGGCCGTCAGACGCTTTTATCATCGTGAATGATAGCTATTTTACACATCGATCGGATGGCAATCAGGCAGCAGCCGTGTTCTGCGGGTGCGCGTCCCCGAACAGGATGGACAGTTTGTCTAGGTATGCTCCCAAGGAAGGTAAGGAAGGTGGTACCTTCACGAAGCAGAACACAACTGTTTGATATGCAGGAGAGTTTAGTCGCACCCACGAGCAGCAAGAACGAACGACAAGGATAACTTCGTCCATGGCGCGAAACAGCAAAAGTCGTTCTAGCGAAAGAAACAAGCCAAGCTTTTGGAAAACTTCTTCCCGAAAACACGGAACCATCCGGTACCGGAAGCTGTCCCATTGGAAAGCTGGTTTAGTTGGTGAATTTGCGAACAAGCCCCCAGCAGACGATGACGGTGTTTGCCAGTCGAAAACGAACAGACATGACTGACGACCGTCGCCATCCACGTGTCGCCCCACACAGCAAAGACACAGAGATAAATTAATTAGTCAAATGAATTTGCGCAACCCAATTAATTACTGTGATAATTAATTTAAATTTATTTGTCTAACACCACGCAAAACAGCGCTAAGCGCGCGCCACGGCAACTTGCTGCTGGCTGGAGCGAGATCCGTATGCGGGATAAGATGGAAAGAAATCCCGGCTCGATATGCGCTTCTGGGCGGTACTACTCTGTGCGCGTACCGTGACGATTTCGTGAGCTGGAATTGTGTCAGTAGGGTGTGACCTTGATCTGGGCTGAAGGATCCCTAGAAGATCCTAGAGAATACTCTGCTATACTCCAGACAGGAAAATGTTGAGCTTAAACGTACTGTTTTATATTTATAGATTTGTTTGTCGACATATTCCAGTTCAACTTGAACAAAATCCAGAAATGACTAAAGATTAACATTTGAGCCCACAAATCGTTAATTTTTTTAGACAAACTTAAGTATTCATCAGACATTCGCAAGCTTGGCAAAGTATGGCAAATATTTCTAGGATACATTACTTATTAACTAAAAACATTAAATTTCAATAAAAAAAATATGACTTTCACTTCTAAAACAAAATATGTCTTCATACCTGACTATGAAATGTTTAATAGTATGTTTAATATGGTTAATAATATAGTAATTTTGTCTAAACAGTATAAATATCATTAAAAAAAATCAAAAAAGTATGTACAAATGGCAAACATATTCAACAAAGCACAGTAACGGAAACCATTAGCAGGCAAGTTGTGAATTTGTCACCAACAGCTCCATTAAATCTACCGCGATGATGCCAGCGACTAGCGAACGATACAAAATGTGAAGTGTCCCACACCGTCTGTGCGTCGATTTTGCATCTGCACGATAGACATCATCACGTTCGTGCAAACAACGGGTAGCAGCGCGGTAGCGTCTTGGCGAGCGTCTTAGCGCAAAACATGTCATCGTGCGCAATGATTTAATCACACTTAAACTCGTGTAATTAATTGGGAAGACCGGGAAGAGGCACTGCCGGGTCGTGCGATGCGCAATGATCATCAACCGTGTATCGTTGGCCGTCATCGGGTTTTTCTTGTGTACGACACACGAAATCCATCCTTTCGCTGACGAGATACGTGCCCAACGGAGTGGCTGGTTTGAGTGCCGCGAAAATCTGTGCTGCGTCGGCAAACACATTGTCGGCTATCGCAAAAACCACTACACGAGACCAAGAAGAAGAGCCTGAAGCTACCACGCAAAGCAACAGAACCTGACAGACGCTTGGGGTAGGAAAGCGAGTGTGGCAAACATACCGGCAAATACGCCACGAGCTGCAGAATTCGTTTGCTGTGACGGCACAATTTACCCAACGCGCAGGGATAATATTACAGCCAGCCAGCGTGTCGCGACATGTGGCAGGGTCGATATATGGGGCATGTGGGATGATTATCCGCGATATCCAACCAACCATCCGTACGGCTAGAGCTAATATTATGCAATTTTAAACCTGAAGACAATGCACATGTTCAGTGCCGTACGCAACTGCTTCTTCAGCATACGAACGTTAAATTCTTCCCATAAAAAAAAATCTATTGCAAACATGCAATTGCTGTTCACTCCAAACAAATTGTGTCTTAAGGCATTAAGCATTGCATTGTGCAATCTATTCTAAGTACTATAATTTTAAATTCGATTGCAAAGTTAAAGCTCAATAAGCTAACCAAAAAAACACCAAGTAAACACTCGTTCAATGCGGGCCCTGATAAACTTCCGGCCTGTTGATATCCTGTTGTGCGCTTTGCTAATTTCACCTACAGTTCATGTGCGCATCGCCCCCATCCAAAAACCGTTTTGCTCACCGACAATGAATGGCTCTTTCCCTCTATGTATCTGCCATCGTTCCTTGGTGGTAAAACAACTGTTCCAGTCAAAACACTAAATGCCAGCCCACTGCAAGAAAACCGACCATCCCCTTTGCAACCTGTTGCGCGCTGCTGGAAGGATTTACCGTCTCCAATAGCAAAGGAACATATTCCGGCCAATGTGGGGGCGGACTGAAAGAAACACCCAAAAGATATGGCGAGAGCCCATATTGTTGTTCGGTTGCACAGTCAGCACGTCCGCAACAAGGCGAAAGGAGTTTTTTTTTGTGTTTGTTGTTGCGCCCACTATGCACCGTAATTGTGTGCCTGGTTGTTGAAAAGCTTCCGCCCTCAATCGGGAACCGCCCCAGGAAGGAAGAATGTACTGACACACAACACCATTTGCTCTAAGTGATATGTGCCTGTGCCTATTGCTACCATTCTTTCCTAACTATCAGGCCATTTCCTTTCCTTTCCAAGTGCGGCTAAATGAAATGCCATGCCCGGAGTGGGCTGGAAGGACTCGCAGTCCCATCGCACACCGTATGCCAGCCAGACCGACCGACCATTCTCGCTGCCGAGGAAAATCAAATGAACACCACCGAACCCTGGGTATGAGCCAAATGAAACTCACACACAAAAACCCAAACTGCCTTCCTGCGCCTGTTCTTTCTTCTTCTTTTGTTTGCAGTATTGTGGTGAGAAAAAGAGAGAGAGAGTGTGTGTGTGTGTGTGTTGGCATAGAAAAATACTTCGCCGACGTGATTGTTCCGTACGAGCAGACGTAACATTTCCTATCCCTGTGGTACAAACCCTACAAAAAAAAAGTACACGTCTCGTACTACGGTGTGTGGGATGCTTATGAATTTATCTAGAAAATGACTACAATTTATACAACTCTTTCCACCATTGCAGTACCTGCGAACAGCTGTGCTGTACTGCCTTCCTAGTTGTGCCTAGTTTAAGCCGACACACTTCAACGATAGATAGTGTGCGCGCTGTGCCAAACGTGCCAGCTCACTGACTTCCTGACTTTTCTCGCACAACCTGGCGTTTTGCAACGATTTTCTTAACTAGTTCTTTCCCCGCCGAACTGAAACGATTTAATGCCGGTGAGTTTTTCCATCGCACCCTCACACCGCTGGAAACGTTTTCCTTCTTTCTTCTTTCCGTTCCGCCCAAAGAACCTTTATAAATGCTTCTGCTACTGCTTTTCATCCCTGCTGGCCGGTGCCGGTTTGTCTGTGCACAATCTTCGTTTGCGATTGTTCGTCGTTATTATTTACTTGCGCTCAACAGGCAAAGGATTATACGCTTAAAAAATAGGTTTCCTGCAACTGGCAACTTTTTCACACTTATCCAATGTTGCGCTTTCGTTTTTTTGTTTTCTCCTCGCATGCTATTTATTGTTCGTGTTGTCGCAGTCGCACAGCTTTGTTTTGTGGCTTTTTTTTTGTTGCTTGCCACTTTAACTAACGAAGCACAAGGTGGCCGAGCGTTGTGTGACAAAAAAAAAACATGGCACAGCAAAACAAACAAAAAAGCAACAAAATTACAGCCTTCTCGAGCATTTCTCTAACGCTGTGTACCGTCGTGTCCAGGACGTTCGCTGTAATAGTTCCGTACTCGAAACACGATTTTCATTACGGCAGATAACAGATTTCTGATGCTTTCTATTATTTTACGGCATTAGAGAAAATTGTTGACCACTTGCCGGGGTGCACGTGCACCGTCCCCGTACGTTTCCCCCTTATTTTGGCGTGGTTATATGTTCCATGTTTGAAATAGATTTGCCCAACCTCGACATCGCAACTTTCGAGCTTTTTCGAGCACCGAGCAATAATGATGGTTCGCTATTATTTAGCAGGTGTGGGTGGTGCACCACCGTTCCACCAACGATGCAACGATTCGAGGCAATCTATTCAACCTGCAGATAAATTCAAACGAACGTAAACGTGGCACATTGGAAGCAACAACAAAAACCATGAATCCTTTTTAGGAGTTTTACAGCATGATGGAGATGAGTTTGCTTTTTGAACTATGTTCGCACGGGGTTCGAGCGAAACTGCTGGGGATGGGCAAGAAGTGGTCAACGGTCACACGATGAAAAACCTTTTCACCTTTACAACGGCAGACGGGTGGGTGGTGTTTTGCTTGTTAGATCGCTAGAACCGTTTTTGTTCGCTCACGCTGTTTTTTCGCTCTCCAAATAATAGCAGATTGCCGGAACAGTGCAGGTTCTAATAAACAATCTCCATTCTTATTCACAAGCAGCATCACTTACCTAAAATGAAATAAAAAAAAAGCAGAGAAAGAAAACACATTAGATTTAGATGGTTCTTACACAAACGTGACTGTAATGATGCAAAATCGTTTTCAAAGGAGAAAATGGTTTAAATTATTGCACCTTGATGCAATTGTTTTAAAATACGATCACAGCTATAGAGCAAAATAAATTCAAAGACGGCGTAGCACAAAAAAATATCATATTCCTTTAAAAACGATTCTTTATCTGTTAACATATCTTAATCTTATCCAGTTGTGTGATTTTAAAATCTTTTTAACAACATTTTTGCTGTTAATGAATAGCTAAATTGGAATTATTTTTCAATTGGTCTCTAAATTTATTTTATTTTTTAATTTGTTTCTGCTGCTTCCACTTGGTAGTATGAAACTTTGTCTTCACAATGTATGTGCATAAAACTATCGATTTAATATTTGAAGATTAAATAGAAGATTCTGATTGATTAAATTATTCAGCATATTAAAAAATTATAGTTTGGAGCTAAAACAATAAATGCATTTAACAATCGCAATCGATAAAAGGCGTGACAGTTCGTTAAATATAGCTCATCCATAATGGCCGACGACACCGTGGGCCAGGTCGAAGGCAATTTGTAGCTTGCCATAATTCAACTGGTAAATTGTTATGCGCATCCAGACGTGTTGCTGCTATTAAATAATTTCCCCACTGCCGTAGGTGCACACAGATTGGTGCAGGTTAAAACCATCGCCAACCGGCTATCAAAACCCATCAATAACTGCAAAACTGCTGCCCATACAACCCACCATCATATTCATCACCAGTCGCGTTGACGGCAGACGCCGGACGGTTGTTGCAGTTTGGTCTGCCCATCGAATGAGAAAAAGAGTGTGTGAGAGAGAAAGTAGGGATGGGGATGCCCATCGAATGAGAAAAAGAGTGTGTGAGAGAGAAAGTAGGGATGTGGGCCTAATCGGGCAAATTAGACACGCCAATAAAACTGACACATCTTTCACTACCAGCAATTAACTAGATCAACCCCTCGTGCAGCCGCGAGCCGTGCGGCTTTTGTGGAGCGTTCGGAGATATGGACGGTGTGTCGACAGGGCCGTTGAAATGGGGCGTACGAGTGGTCCATCATTCGCTCGTCGCCTGCACGCGCATCTAGCCTGGCTGCCCTTATTCCTACCGCCCACCATCCACCACCACCACACGCCTCTCTTATCCAAAGCCGTTACAATCAATCAAACTACGACGAGTTGGGATTTTTGCTCTCTCCGCTCCTCCAAACGGCTGCTAACGTCCACCAAACGTTACACCGTGTGGCCGCCCAGATCTTTCATTTTTTTGTTTCCTCTCCACTTTGCAACCGGCCCTAGCCGACGGTAAGATGAAAAACAGATATTTTCCATTACAAAAAAAAAAACACACACACGAATGAAATGAAACACTAAACAAACATCGCACGCATGGATGGGATCGTGAAGTACGTGTAGGATAGTAGACCCTCTTCCCCATCATCGCAAACGCAAACTAAATTTTCCACTCAAGCTAAACATTGGGGCAATTTGTCCGTGGAAATGGCATACCGGTCGGCCGGAGCGTTATAAAGGCAGACAGAAGAGTGAAGCAAAAAAGACATAGTTTATAATAGCGACGTATAGGCTCATCTCATTCGTCGCCTGATTGCATCTGAATGGTTGACAGAACCGAAACTGTGTGTGTGTGTGTGTGTGTGTGTTTTCGTTTCTTTAACCAAATTACACATTCTCTACCAACATCCAATAGAAGCTATTTGTTTGTTTGGACAGTGACGAAGCGCATCTATTTTCCTCGGGTCGCAGATAATCGCACCCGACAGTGGTTCCCTTTCAGGCGTTTCTTAGGATCAAATATTTTTACCTCCACAAAACCACACATTCGGTCCACGGTTGTGTGGTGGTCCCCTTGGTGTAACACAATAGCCCCCCCCTCTCCCCTACCCCGAATAATCATCGGTTCCATCGGTCGGGAAAAGAATTTTCATTTTTCCCTGCCCGGCCCAGTTGCAAGACACTATTTTCACGAATAATGATGATTTATTTCCGGCCAACCGCCAACCGAGAACGATCAGTTTGCGAGCGAACGTTCGCGCTGCGCTGTTGTGACCCGAAAGGTGCTAACCCTCCCACGCGGTCAACCGTATAGGCGATCAACAAACTACAAACATTCGGTGGCAAAGAAAACGGTGCGCCACATAGCACGTATGTGAGGGCCAGCTGCTGTGTACGCATTAGAAGAACGGCGATGCATCTACTGCTGGCAGGAACGGCAGCACCAGCAGCCAGACAAGTGATCGTGCTACTATTTTTGAAAATGGATCACGATGATCCTTCATCTCTGCTGCCCGTCGTCGAAATGGGCCGCCTGGTTCCAATTACCGGCCCCAATCCACCTTGCTGCCACACGATTCCCCAATCTCTTATTCTCATAATGGGACCAAGTAGATGTCAGAACCGAAATGAAGGTGGTTAAAATTGAGCCCCCCACCTCCCCCCTTAACTCCCCATGACTGTCAACCACCGTCCCGAGTGTTTCCATCTTCCTTAGAGAACCGCAGTCGGATGTGTTACCGAAACGCGAAGGTTGAAAAGCGAAATCATAACAGAAGATAAATAATTGTCACATTTAGACGACCCACGCGACTGACCCGAGAAAAACCAACAACAGCAAAAAAAAAAGGGTGGGCGAACGTCGTGAAAATGTGGCAAAAATCAAACAAGTACGACGAACCGGCGAGAGGAAGATTTTCCCACCGGGGCAACATTGCAATGCGCTTGGGGTGGTGGTGGGTGATCATGTGTAATATATTTTTGGGAGCATAACACGCGTGACCGAACCGAAGTCGGAAGAAGCATGTTTGCATTCGTCTTCCGCAAATGTGAGGACTCTTCAAACCACCGTTTGACAGGTTTCAAATACGTACAAGCATTTAGTTGTAACGCTACCCGCGGTGTGTGTAGTATTTATTCGTGCTGTAGCGTTCGGGTTAAGCGGCCAAACGGACGGATAACCATGTAACAGAAATGCCATTCGCGCTGGCATGTAAGCTGGCCTGTTCGCGGCATTATTAACGCTGGGGGCCGAATGCATAAATCACAACAATTTCCTCGATGGTCGAATCCGCCATCGGATCTTCACATGGATAAAGGAAAGCAGACAAACTGTGTAAAATAGAATAAGTGTACATTCCACTGCTTACACAACATCGCTTTGTTTGAGCAACAACCGTCAAACCGTAATCCGGGCATCAATCAAACGGATCTATATTTCTCAGGCAAAGTGTCGCGATGCGCACGAACATTGATTTACGTCAAATCTCAACCAATTAGTCGACGAGGATCCAAATGATAAAGACACAAATAAAAAAGGCGAAAAGTGTAAGTTAAAAATGGGCAGCGAATCGAACAAACGTTTGCTTCAGTAAAGTTGTTATTATGTTTCGAAATAGTGTTATGGTTGGAGCTGTGGATAATTAATGATTGAAAATGATATTTTTATTAATACAAAACAAAACTAATCGAAACATACGAATGTAAAGAAGAAACACTGAAATCAATCATCTTGCCACCAAATGTCTAAATTTCTCGGAATAAAATCTCTCAATAGAAACACCGGTATCATGCATCAGCTGAACGTTATTTGAAATTTTCTTATTATAATTAATTGGTATTTTAAAATTTTTGATTTTTATTTATTTATGAAAGGGATTACAATAATCAACAAATATGGTCTACCCTTATTTGTTAGATAAATGCATTATTTAATAATCGTTCTAATTTATGTGTCCTAACGAAAAAAAGATCAACGATCGATTGTGTTTGCCTTTGTTTAAATACTGACCACAACTGGGAAAAAGTTGTTTTGTCGGCCTACCATTTATACATTTCTATACATATCTATCTATACATTTCTATACATTTTTATTTGGCAAACGTGTAGTGGTGCCTGATACGTTTGCCATATATAAATGTAAACCATGCTTTCAAATATCATATCATTCATTTCATGAGCCAATTCTCAAACTGTTTATGATTCCCCAGATTTATTTTTTCCGTTTTACCTTCATTTTACTATTCTAACTAGTTGCTAGCAAAAAAAACAACTTTAGCTCAATATGTCTTTGCAGTGAAATGCTAGACATACTTGGGACATTAATTCTTCTGTTGTTGTACGACCTCAAGAGACCGAGGCCTGCCATTTCTAGCCATTTCCTTGACATTATGTTTTTACAGCTGGATAGTTTGATTCTATCGTGCAGAGTGTCTTAGGGCCTCAATCTAGGGGAATTCCTCATAGTCCTCGATAGTCTTCAGTGAAAAATAGATTATGTCATTTAGAATAATTTAGAATTTTAGAATCTTCAAATTAGAGAATCTGAATCAGTCTTTTAGTTGAAAAAGTCGTTCACATCCATAAATTTGAACCAAATTCATCGAAAACTAATGAATACTTTGGTGGTAATGTTATGAGTAGCTCTAGGGCATCTTCGATGTGGGTCTTCTAATTGACAGAACACTCCACAACTCTGATCGACGACGTCATTTATCCATCAAAGATACGCTTTTAAATTGCATCAGACTATTGTTTTTAATCCACAATATATCATGTTCATTTCTACATGTTACGGCTTACAGATATCAAGCTAAAGCGAAGCTAAAATTCGTTGGAAAATGGGCACCAATCATACATTTCCAATGTATCGACCCATATGGAACGTCAAAATTCAATGTTTTTTTATTGTATTCATATAGAATGGCCAGGCTGTATTGCTACAAAATTCAATGTTATCACAGGCAAATAAATTAACTTTCATCATGAGAGTAACAACATTTCAATTTCCAGCCCGGAAGGTAACATAACCTATTCAGTACATCAACAACACTGACGCACACTTCTTCAAAAAAACGCACTAATCCATGTGCCGGATTAGAAGAACAAAGTCAGCCAATTTTACCGAAACAGTGAACCCAAACAGCATCCCGCTCGAAAGCTCCCGGCTTGCCAGAACCATAGGCTTATGAATGTTTAATGCTTTCATTAGCTCAAGGGTATCTCTGCGCGGTACTCTAATTCATTAGCAATTCGGTACGAAAAAAAAACAAAACCAAAAATTGCATGACAGTAACACTAACTAACAAATAATCCAACCCAACCGGCAGTAATGTTGGGAAAGGTAGTTTTTTTTTCTTCCACCCCTGTTGATGACAGCTATTTGAACAATTAAAGGTCAACGTTGCGTGAGAATCCTGTACCGGGCGGAAAAATAACGCTCGCGCATTGGTGAAGAACTTCACTCGGCAAGAAGAAACTGACAGCCGTTGGCAGATTCATCGGTTACTTTTCAATTATTGCGCAACATAAACCAGCGCCCCTGTGCCGTCAACGGGGGATGATGATCTCATGTTTCATGCTTGCTCTGATATTGTGTTGTCCACATAGTATATTGAACATTTTTTCCTCGGTAATACATCATCTTGCTCCTGGTTCGGTGCGAAGGGAATAAAAAAAAAACATTCACGATCGAACATTTTCCTGCGCCCATCGCCCGTGCTCAGCTGCCACCGAATCACCGTGTGTCGTGTGGCCAACCTCATGAAGTCATACATCAAAAGAAATCATAACCAAAGAGTCAACGCGATACCGACGAACCGGCTCTGGTGGTGGATATGGACCACTGACGTAGACCGTTGACTGAGTACATGGACCGCAGAATACACCGGGGCGGTGAGTTCATTTTTTAACACTAGCGCGCACACATTTCTTCTATTTGTTATTGATGTGTAAATACCTTCTGCCACATTCTTCTCGTTGCCCGCTTCCAGTGGGACATGAAAATTGTGCGCGGAACTCGAAACGTACCGAAAAACGACCGTTTTATTGGCGGTTTCGTGCGACATGCTGTCCAAAACATGGGACGTACACATTCATCCATACAGCACACGCAACACGAAAGTCCACCAGAGGGCGGTGGGATTCAGTTTGCATCATCATCGTACGGATGCATTGCCGACGACGTGAGGGAGAGGACCGCTGGGTGGGACACACACACCGCCGGTGTGTTAAAATAATAATTCAATTTATACACAATTTGCTTTCATTTGAAGCATGTCACTACCGATTCGCGGGTTTTCCGCCAGTTCTCCGGGGCTATTTTGGGTTTTTTGTGTGCGTTGTGCCGTTCCTCTTTTTTTGCTTATTGCTGTAACCTTCCTACAGTGAAGTCAAAGAAATACATGTACACGCATCATGGTGTGGTTTACGATTTGTCGAAATGGCAACAAGTTTGGTACGCGAATGTAGTTGACTTCGATGTCCATGGGAACGAACAGCGTTGATTGCATAAAACAAAAACGCTGGCGCTACGTTTTATAACCGATTGGGCTCATTTTTTAATTGTGAAGTAGTCTTGTTTACACTGCTTTTATTTATTCTATTTGATCAAACATTTTCAATGATAATGACTTATCAAGGCAAGTATTGCACACGAATTTCAAGGATGCCATTTTTTGTATTAATGTTTTGTTTGAGATTTTCAACAAGACCAAGTCACATAACACTTAATTAAATGACCAATTCAATTTCAACATTTCCTGCTTCAAAAAGGTGAAAATGTTAGTTTAAACGACACTTGTTAAATGTTAGACCACCAGTAGAAGATATTCAATTACTTCTTATTCCAGAGCTTTTTCAGCCATTTAGATGACTCAGAAATTCATTACAATCTCCAGCATGGTTGATAATATGTCCATTCTATATACTGACTAAATGATTTAGTTTTAGCCCAAAAATTTAAAAACCTTATAAAATCAACAAACGATTTTATTTGAACATCATTTTATAAAATATTACTAAAAAACCTTGAATATTCATTGACTTAAAATTTGGTTTTTTGTCACTAGAAAGTGCCAAGAATACATACAAAACGTTTGTCGTGTTGTCATTATTTAATAACTTCAAAATCCTGCTCAGTAAGTGTTTTTTACATGTATCTACACTCATATAATAAAATTGGATGCGTATAGCTATTGATTCTAAAAATGTGGAAACCAATGGACACGAGAGAGTATCACGATTCCGCCTTCCATTTTTATTCGAGTAATGTGTTAGCTTTACGGGTTTTTTTCAATAAATGAACCTTTTTACGCAATAATCAATGTGGTTCTCTACATAACAAAAATCAACATTATTCCCATTAGCAACAATTTTTCCGGTACTGTACTATTATATGAGCTACTAATTGTTGCTTGAAAACCCTTTTTTATATATTACTGATAAAGATAAACGTGTTTCGTTAAGCGAAATATTGTCCTAGAAACAATATTCGTTTCTCAACACTACAACGCGAGAATAATATCTGCGCCTCCAACAATGACACCGACGAACACGGGGTATTAACTCCAAACGGCACAGTACGAACACAGTGGCTTGGCTATGTGAATACCTCCTCCACCGCTAGCTCGACGCTCCTTTTGCCGAGCTTCTTTCATAAATAATGGTTTATTTTTAGCGAAAATCATCACTTTGCAGTTACTGCTCTGGGGACCCTGAACCATTGCCTCCCGCAAACGGAAACTGCACTTTACCGGGATGGTTCTTCCATGATGGGATGTGGTGCTGCTTCTGCTACGAGCTCAACATGAACCAGACAGCAGCATCGTCGCTCCGTTCAACTGGCACAACGCGACGTGTGCATCTTATCCTTCCCGCATGTGTGCTGTGACTGCACCGTAAAAGATGTGCACACGTTCGTGCGACTGGCGCAGGAAGCAAATCCGTGTCGACCCAAGTCCGATCGAATGCGAACGATAGAGCGATCAACTGCTGTGTCATTGCAGCTACAAAATGCATTCAACAAGTGCTAAACGAATCGTTGTCGAAGGTGCACGGCCGTTGGCTGGTGGTAGGGAAGGTCGGTGCAAGAGTTTAACAGTCGTTTGAACACGTTTTGTTCGACGGATGTACACATGCTGGCAGCGAGAGACAGCAGCACGTTCTGGTTCAGCATGTAATTATTTCTTTTAGGCTTCATCTGCGGCAGAAACGAATCATCTCAACATTTCTCCAACTTCAATTTGAGGTTTTCCAATAAAGACATATTTCCAATCTAACCTGTTAATCGCCGAACGTTTATTTCTGTTAGCATCGCCACCCCGAAAATGGCAACCACGTGTGATTGTGTCAAGCAGCAAATTAGCTGCAAAATCCAAGTGGAAAGCTTGCCACACTCGAAACTCATCATTTTGGTTGGACATTTGCCAAAGCAAATTGTTCAACACATCTTCATACGCACGTTGCCATCGAACGCCTGGCATTGATGGAGAACGCGTGGTGATCGGTATGTTTTGCTTCCGCTGCTAGCAAAAGCAAACGTGGCGTAACACTTTCACGATTGTACGTACACGTCAGATAAGTAAGTGAAATGTAATTACACATCTTCACACCGAAATCCTAACGCACGACTTTTGCAATGATTAGGAAACTGAACTAAGCGGACGAATGAGGCACGAGAAAACGAGATGCCGTTTTATACTGTTTCATGTTAAATTGCAAAAGTTACAATAATTGTTAGTAGTTATTGGAATTCCAATGTGGAATCCGTATCCACACATATCCACTCCAATTCGATCGCTGAAAAACCGGATTCGATTCCAAAAACATTCTCGACTCAATTCCGGACAACTGGAATTTCCGAATGTATACAAAACCGGAATCAATACCGAGAGTTTCCGAAGTACTCAGAATTCTCCAGAATACTTCGATGTACGGCAAACATCTGCGAACATGCGGAGTTGCACTAATACCTCAGAAAAATCCAGATCCATCAAATTTAATCAAATCCAGAATTATTCGCAGATATTTTATAGAGAGATAGAGTTTGTGTGTAGCGTTTGATTTTACCGAAAGTCATCTTAATTCTATGAATTTTTTTTTCAGTTTTTATTCCAGGTTTACTAGCACACTTTCTCGGAATGTCAGCTATTTGTAATTTGATATTTTCATGGGTCTCTAATAAATGTCCACATGTTTTTGGTATTGTGGAGAGTTGTTTTCTATAAAAATACTTTATTTTTAACAAAATTTGTAGCATCTACTGCACACGGTTCATATGCAAAATTTAAAAAGTATTGCACATTCTTTTACTATCCAAATCACCATAGCAAAAATAAAATGTTTTAATACTTTCATTTTTTAACAACCCTTTCACGAAGCTCAACATTAATTTATGTAATCAAATAGTCCAAAAAACCATTTAAAAACCGTAGAAATGTGTGATACTATGTTCGGATAAAAAAGCGGCTTTTTCACTCTTACTTTTGCATTTACTAGTTGAACATGAGCCCCGATGAAACCGATAACACGAGCAACCAACTTCCCATGATCGCATCGATCCTTCAAGCATGCCCGAATGCAAGCGCTCCAGCGCGCGACATTTTACTTCGCTCAACATCACAGACACACAAGGTTTTGTGTTTCACCTAGTAGCCGTGACCGCACCAGAAGCTTCAAATGCGGGCCCAACCGAAAGACAACGAAGACACGACCGTGAGACACCACCGCTTCGCGGTTAGTCTTCGCATTTCCTTCACAGCCAAAATGGTTCAAACTTGCAAAAACGCACTTGATGCGAGCGATCACACCGCACGACGTAGAAGAAAAAACACACGCAGGCCAGCAATAATAGCAAGACACGATCAAGTTTGCCCCAAGCCGCGGTCCGGCTGAAGCAGTTAACCTTGAACGTCGTCTTCTACGTAGTCTTGCATCACGGAGAGGATTCCGCTTCTTTGCGGCTGACCATCGGAAAAGGCCACCCCGAAAACACCAACACACACTGCAGGAACGAATCCCAGTCCGAAGTAGCACAAATGCACACTTACTGGGGCTCGGTTGCGGCGGATACGGCGCACGGAGCCGCTGAGAGGGAGGGCAACAAAAAAAAACTCCAAACCAGTCCCCCATCGGAAATTCGAAACGCGACGAACGCAGGAAATGAAGAGACCCAAAACACACTCGTTCGCACGGTTGGTACGAAAGAGAGAAGAAACAACCCATTCCTCGAACGGTTATGGTGAAGGTTAGGGCTACAAATGTGTTCTTCTGCGTAGCTCCACCACCGCCCTTCCAAACCATCAGTTTCGATCTCTGTCGCTCCGGCGACAAACCTTAAAGACGTGTAACAAAGTGATTACACGCCATCTTAACCGAAACCTAAAATGCACCCATTGGCAACAAGGAGCATTGAATGCAGCACCGAAAGGCGGAAAAAACTCACCGAAAACAAACTCAGCGAGCTGCCACAAATGCGCTTTTCCTTTGGTGTTCTTGTTCGCCATCAGGCATCGAGCGACCAGCGGTAGCCTAACGTAAGGTGAGCGTGTCTTCGGTGGACCATTTGCAACAAGGCCTTGAACTTGACTTACAATTTTGACTTACGCGTTTCGTCCAAGAAAGGAAAATTGTGTAAAAGTGAAACCGGCACCGGTATGCAATTGCTGTTTTTACGCTGCTTGTGGAGACAAGCGGTATCTTGGATGTGTTAGAGTAACTTTGAGAAATATATATACTTCTGGAGATAAATTTTCCACAAGAGAGTTTGTCATACACGCAGTAATTGGTAAGTATATAACGGTAATATTTAAATACTTCATATCTTGCCTGACGTTCATTGGGAAAATATACTCTAAACCACAATGACGTCCAAACGATTAACCAACAAATGGTTTTAAACAGAAGGCATGAGCTGCTCTACAAAACCCGTTACAAAGTTGTCGAAGTCGAAGTCGAAAGTGAATCAATGTTTGATCAATTGCGCTAGAACTCCTAAAAGCAATGTGGGGGGGTTAAAATGTAGCAGCGAACTGAAACCGTACATCATATGAAGAGCCAAACCACGCATTTACGGCGTAAATTGAATGTTATCAACAAACGGGGTAGACGACAAAGAAGGCCAAAGGCCACCGACACTATGCAAAGCACTATTTGCCTTTGAGGTGGATAAGGTTTACTATGATAATGACAACTTCAGCTGCCAGTGCGCCAACATCTTCTCGGGATCTCCTTTCCCCGGCCCAACTGCTCAAGAGCCTTACCTTAGGCTTTACTGTCAAACTCTTCTTCTCCTGCTACGCCGGAGACCCCTAGCTTCAACTGTGCAAATCATCGCACCGATGATTTCAATTTCCATACATTTACCTCTACTAGACGTATGTCAAACCTGCCCAAACAGCCATGACTTTGGCCACGATGTCCACGGCACGTCTATCGTCTACCTTTCGAACGTATCCAATTCCGCTCCACAGCAAACTCCTCAAACTCACGCACACAAACACACACACATAGTGGTTTGGATAGAAGTTTTCGTCTCATTCGACACTCCAACTCTCCCGCTGCCGTCGAGTTCCTTCCGCTCACTGATGGCAAAGTTTTTGGCCATGGTTCCAAACCAACCCGTACAGCGGACGACGGACACCAAGGCTAACCTACCCTTGCAGTACGGCAGGCCATCATGTGCATGCTGACTTCAGAGCATTCGGGCTAACATTCGGTGACCCCTTGGCCAGCCGATCACAATCAATTGCCTTAATTAACATACACAAACACAACGCGCACATCAGACACCGATGACGACAACTACGGCAACAACAGTGTGTCCTCTGCGATGCGCTGCAGTAGGAATCACAACGCCATCAGGCCGGCGTGACCGTGGCACCCATCGCTCCCGGTATTCCTCACCCAACGATTCAACGACAATAGACGCCGCAGCCTCACACCCGTCGTGTTCAGTGCGCCTGCTTCGCCCACTGTTCGACCGCTAACGATCAAACCCCGTACGGATGGATGGATCGCCACCATCGAACGAAACGAAGCATTCACATCTCGTCATAGTTTATTAAAGTCAATTGAACAATAAATAAGTGAAGTTACCGCGACCTCACCACTGCCTGTTCCTCTCACCCCAAACACGTGCTGGATGATGATGATACGTTCAAGAAACATGATGGTATTGAGAAGAAGCAGAAAAAAAAACAAAAACATGCACGCCACCACTACACCGTAACGTTCCGAAGATTGACGATATATGTACACGTTGCGTTACGCTCCTACACTGTATATTTGTTGAAGCTGTAAGAACCTTTGTATCGGCTCGCATGTATTTGCAATAGCATAGCCTTAAACGTGCACACGCCATCCGCCACTCGCCAAAGACTATTCCTTTTGCTGGAATTCCATATGCAATAGATGCTCTATTGTGTATCGGTGTATAAAGATATTCAAATACTATCATCTCCGGGAGGTCTCACTAAAGGATGCCGGGCGGATTGAAGGGATGGGAATGATTTTATTGAATTTATCCTCGAGTGCCTATCGTCCCATCTGCAGCACACTTCAGCTCCCCAGCACGTCTACTTCACGGCAGAATATTTACACAACACAATCACTGGGTTGGCGGGCCAATAATCAGTGTACGGATGGGAGGGTGCCGGAGAAGGAAGAGTATAGGAGCTAGAGGGGGGAAAAACAGCAAAACATACCCCCGGAGGTAAATTTTCCTTCTGCTGCACGCCTGCTACAAAGGACACTTCGCTGAACTAGTTCAAACGATGTCGGCGTTCCATACATCCTGGTCACGGCACCAGCGCAATCGTGTTCCGGCAGCATGGGAAATACGATACGTCTTTCCCGCACCTGAAACAATTCTCTCTACCGATTGTGTACTTACGTTCTCGTCCCCATTATTGCCTGATTCGCCGCGGTGTGCGAGATCAAGACATATCAAGCAAACAGAAACAAGTGTCCACTTGTATCCTGACGAGTGGGGCTAATTGGTGGCAAAGATAGTGAATCATATACAACCGTCAGACATTTCCGATCAGTTCCTATACATATGCGAATCATCAATGTATGGATGTAAACTTGCAAAAAGCAGTGTTTTGAACAGTTTTTAAACCTGTCAGGAGTTTTAAATCATTCCACAGGTTTAGGTAAACTACAGCATCTTAATATTATAGTTGATGACTAATCTCATTTGAAGTGATCAGTATAGAGAGAGAGAGAGTAGGTAAAAGACATCTTATTTTAACTGCGTTTTGGAAAAAAATATAAGTAAAAGTAGTACTAAACCAAATAAAGTTACAGAAATTTGCATTTCCAAGAGCATTGCACCAGTCGAGAAAGAGAACAAGAGAATATTGTGATAATAAACAGCTTACCCAACGTGTTTAAGATTGGTTGCACATAAATGTGCCCGCTCGGTGCGTGATTGTCTCGGATGCTTATTTCAAACGATTCGACGATGCGACCGCACACGTTCACGTTCCGTTCGTCGTTCCGTTCGCTCTCGTCGTCACGACGTGCCAGACACACACACACACAGCTGAAAATCCGCAATACAGTACGGTTTCTTTACGTTCTTCGTTGCACCAAACTCCGTTCTTGACACGCGGGCACAGTTCTTTCTTTCTTTTTTTTTGACTGGAGAACGACTGGAGTTGAATCTTCCGTTCACTTTGCCTTGCTGCTCGTCGACGCGAAACCGGATGCTGATGCAAAGCCCAAAACTTAACTTTATGCTCTGGTTATGCTAATATATATGTGTACAATGGCGCCACGATGGAGATACTACGTTTAGATCACTTATGGTTTTTGCACCGCTTTTTTAAATCACTAACCACACGACGATCGCTTTCGCTTTCTAAACGGTCTAAATATGTCAAACTTTCAATGGCTATAAGCAAACTCTTTGCAAACATAACATATGTAACAACTGCAATTGCAACGAAAACAATAAAAAATATTAAAACTCTTTTCTAGAGCGAATGCCACATTTAAACAAGGTGTAATCTCACTTTTTTGGATTTTGTACCAAACCTAACACAAAAATCACTTTCACTTCCACTTTCGCAATACACTATTGTGTAATAAAAATATTGTTTATCAATTTAGCAAAAAATTCTACATAATCACGCTACAGCCGAAAACCCGAAACCGTGTGTTGTTCCTGCACATCCGAGGTCTCGCACATTACTTCGCCGTCGCGTGATCGAGAATTTTGGTGTTGGTGCCAAAATATCTTCAAACAACGGATGAAGGAAAGAAAAAAAACAAGCGTGGCCCGAAGATTGCCGCAAACGATGAAGATCGAGCGAAATTCAAGGGGCTCGAGATGGTTGAAACTGTACAAACGACCAACCAACACCACGATAAAAGGATCGTAAAACCATGGCAGCGTACATGGAGGGCAAGCTGTTGGGGTATAGCATGGAATCCACGCATCCAACTTCACTTTCCGCATGCGGACGATCGCGCCACGGCAATAGGAGTCTTGGGCGGAATTTATGAATAAACACAGCCAGGCAAAGCGGCGAACATGGCATAAAATAAAACCGTGGTTGTAAAAGATACTGGAGACAAACGAGTGCCAGAGCGGGAACGCAACGTTTCAGACATCCGATGCGAAACGGCTGGACGATGAAATCATGGCAACCGAAGAATCATGTGAAGCGTGTAGAAAGAGATCGGTTGCGGACGAGCAAAGCCAAAAGCGGGGCGTCTCCATCAATTGTAGTGCTTTTTTTTAATTCTGTGGCTTAGTGATATTGATGATATTGATCGAAAGGATTGATCTTTTGCACCTATTTGCTCATTGGAAGGTATCACGATTTTCATTTACAAAAAATATTTAATAGTAATATAAACGTTCAGCTTTGTTCTTATGCACCATCCTTCGATGCAGCCTCTTTCTCTCTGTCGGGTTTTGTGTTGATGGATAATCGCGCTCGTTAGTGGTTGTTTTCTTTGGTGTGCAAGCGCGGGAACTTGTATGTCACGATCAAACAGCACAACACTCCATCAGATCGTCAAGAGATCCACATGATCCCTACCACATTCGGGAAATCTGTATTGCACATGTCGCTGTTAGGTTCCCTTAGCGCACACACACACACTTGTTCCTTCTCTCTGTCCTCCTTCTCTATCTCTCTTTCTTTTTCTCTCTCACACACACACTCTCTTTTTCTCTCTGTTTGGACGAACTGGACGAAGAAGAAGAAAAAAAAAGAAGAAGAGACGAAGGCATTTTAGGTATTATGTTGCATCGATTCTAAAGGAAGAAAACACACAACCGTTTCTGCTTCGGATACAAGGAAAGAACAAGGATAGCTATGCAAAGCTATGGAGAGAATACAACGCACGCAAGCAAAGTATGTAGAGTTGTGCAGCTAATGTATGGGGTGTAAAGTTGTCTGCGCACAGATCGGTAGAGAAAAGATTTTTAAAAAGGATAGAAATGCTTGATTGCATAGGACAGTAGAAAGAGAGAAAGAATCGATTATAGTGAGAGTAAAAAGAGCGGAGAAAGATAGTACAATAAGGGCAGCATATGCAGAAAGGCACACAGCATAGAGAAGAGAATATGTAAACACAGAACGACTAAAACGTTTGCAACAGACATGACATGATGTATCGCATTGAGCGCATGAGAAGAACGGTGCGCTGCACTATAGACAGGAATGTGTGTAAAAGTTTTGACAGAGCACAATTGGAAGGCAAACAGTGGACAGAGGCACACATAACCACGTGCCGAATGTAGTGACACGAAGTGAGTATTACAAGCATTCGTTGCAAAAAATATGATTTACAAGAAGTAGACAGAGAGAAAGAGAGAGAGAGAAAGAGGCAGAAGAAAAGAGATATAGAAAGAGAGATAATTACAAGACAGATTTAAAGTATGCGCCAAAACAAAAAAAACACAAGATGCAAAATGGTAAAGAAGATATAAAGAGTATAACAAGTTCGAGTAAAGGTAGGAGAGCGGAATAAACATGGTGCATGATATAAACCTCTACAGTTTAAAACCACGTGTTTTAAACCACGTGGCGTCTATTGATAGAGATAACTATGAAGAATTTCACTAAAGGATGCTATTATTATAGTTATTTAAATAGATAAGAATATTTATAGTAAAGAAAAGGTTAGGTGTAACAAAACAATGCAAGTTGCAGTAATTAATATAATCATTTTAATGACTCAAAGTCGGACAATTTAATTGTCAACAAGAATAATGGCCATGGCTTATCATAATTTGTTAAAAATGTTGTTTTACCGATACGATCATAGAAAATGTGACTATTTATAAAAACGGAAGAGCATATATAGGTACATATTTATGAAATGTGTATAACTACATTTGCATTACTGTAGAAAAAAAAAAACATTTAAAACTAGAACAAGTGCTATTTGGGTGAAAAATTTGTCAAACCCATAACAACATTATCGGTGCAACGAATAGAAACAAAAGAGCAAAAATTGCATGCCAGCTGCTATATTATATTGCTATATTGTATTGAACATATTAACTGTTTTTTGTCAATGATGAGGTGAACAAGTAAGTTTCCAGCGTTTTTTTTTTTCAATGACGGATTTGGTGTTCGTGTTACATAGTTTTTTTTTATAATTATCTATCGAAAGCTACAGCTTCCACTCATTATTCTGACATTTTATGCAGTTAAGAGCAAATCTTAGAAATAATATGGGCTGTTCTAATTTGAAAAAGTGTTCATAAAAACAAGTGATACACGAATTGTATCAGTACTGAGTTATAAAGCAGGTTAGGTGGAATTCTTACCCATTATTCGTCATAAAATGTCCAACCCAACAGCAAAATATGGCTAAACATTGTCGTGGTATGAAATTATTTACGAGTGTCTACGGTATGTTTTTCTTGCAGTTTCCTTTAATAGAAGTTTCATATTAACTTCCTGGGATCGTCATCGCTTCCCCGCATCTCGTTAGCAATTGGCAATTTTATTAAACCTTTCTGATCCGCAGATATGCATAGTATAACAGTCTACTGGGAAATATTTCGTTTGGATAGCAAGTTCAAGTTCTATTGTGGAGCAAACGATAGGGCTACAAAATAGAACTAATGATTCTACAAGTGATGATGTTAAAAAAAATTCTATTTATTTCAATAATAACTATTTATATCTATTTATTTCAATAATAACAAAAAAACATGGAGCGGACCCGGTGGTGTATTCGACAACGGCGCTAGTCCCTAACACGACTGGACCGGGTTCAAATTCCATTCGGACCGTCCCCCCGTAGCATGGTCTGACTAGCCTGCTACGTGGTAAAATTAGTCTAATACGGCCAGGCCGTTCTAACATTAAAAAAAAAACAAAAAAACAAAAAAACATGCTATCTTATTGACGAATGCCAAACACATAAATATAACACATGAAATCTAATGTAAAAAATTTTGTAAAACGACGAAAACTTACGCGTACACCCAACGATAACATTGTCAATAAATGCACACAATGCACCATCGTACTAAAAATACGCAATATGCAGCTAAACACAGTGTCAGCTTCTTTTCCCAACCCAAACAGTGGAGTGGACAACACAGACGAAGTATGAAAATACCTTGGGTTGCTCCACCAATAGACCAAAATAAGAATGAAACGGGATGAAATCATCCTTCGCTGCGTATACAAAAAAAAAAATCGTGTGAAGCGGCACATACATAGCTTAGAAAGCGTCGTCACACTAGTGCGCCGTTAGTGGCAGTTTATTTCGGTGGTAAAAATATCGACTCATGCCACAACACAACATCGCCGCCCCCACGTACATGAAAATAACGGCCAAATCGCACCCCACCACTTGCGTCCTAGTATCCACCACCCACCCTCCTCACCTCCCCACCAGCCTCCCAAATCCAAAACGCCCCACACAACAAATTTATGATTGATATTATCTCCTCTAAACCATTATCCCTGGGTTGACATCGGTGCGCAAGGCTCGCCCCATCATACTCGCGCCAAACTAAACGGCAACAAAGTACAGGCAGTCGTGTGCAGGGTATAGAAGAAGAAAAAACACCTCCCAATCGAGGAACACCCGAACACCATTTGTCCTAACGGTGAAGGTTTTTGCGGCTTGCGATAAAAGGAGAAAGCAGTGGAAAAGTGAAAAACGTACACGCAACAAGTTGCCCCTAAAAATACGGTACATGAAACAGATATGTCACCGGCATGAGCCTGCCGCGCGATTTTTCCCCACATCTGTTTGCCCTACAACGGCCACACACATACACACACACACGTATAGAACGGCGGAGGACATGAAATGGTGCACGGTACAGTACCATTGAGCCGACAAGGCAGGCAATCGGAACTACTGCCATGCGACATGCAAGACATATCTCTTTCGCCTAAGCAGAGCGACGGTGGTCTTGTTGTTCATTTTTTAAATCACGCTTCTTCAAGCGCCTTTTCCGTTGACAGAGTGCGGCCGGCCGCCCGATTGCACGGCCAGGCGTTACGAGTCAATGAACGTTAAAAATTATCGTACCGCCAAAGCAACGCAAAATTACAACCACAAGCGTACACGGGCACGAGCTTCAGGTGATATTTTGAGGGCAAAGAATAGGGCGAAAAACATACTAGAAGCAACAACAAAAAAAGCATGTGGTACTAAAAATATTGAATGAATATAGCGAAACATTCAAACGCTTGTTGTTGTCGGTTCAACCCATTGAACCGATTCGTAAATATAGCCTATAGTCACAAACTGGTATAAATAAACAGTTTCACATCCATTGATAGATTTTCGTCCTACGGCTGTAGCAGCTGAACCACGCTCGGCAAATCAAAATGCCTTCACAAACAAACGACTAAAATGAGCTACAATCATTCATAAATAATGTGTGCTAAATACATCGAAATATTGGAGGGTTTGCAGTTACTGCAAAGTACCTACTGCAAGTACCTTTTAGTACGGGGCGGCAGCAAAAGTGAGGCAGAATTGCACAATAAAACTTTCACCGAATATGTTTCAGAGTTTTGTTAATCTTTTTGTTGCAATAAACAATAAAACACAAACGAGGCACTCAATGTAAGTTGCAACCGAGTTTAACGTTTTTAGCTTGCAGGTTGCAGCGCTGGTAGTAAAAAGCCAAACCAAATTAAACACGGCAGGAATAAATAACAATAGAAGGAAAATACACATTTATCCTGCGGCTTTCGAAACTGCAGCTGAACGTACCATTTCTCTCCGTTCTATGCAATTATGCGCAATTTCTGCCAATGCAATGGTTAATTGTTACAAAGTAACAACACGATTCGGTTCTAGGTTTTGTAAAAATGTAGCTTTTTTGGGCTGAATTTGCATAAAACTGTAACTCAATCGTTTAATCCGTCTTATAAAGAAGTTAACCCTCCTTAAACGGAAATGCAAAAGCAAGTAAATTAAACGGCTTTCAAAATAAAATTATCTTCTCAAAACCTCACGACTCCTGACTAAAAACACTTCTAAAACAAATACGAAAATAGACGTTTTCGTCCATTTTTCAAGCCACAATTGAAATATTTCAATCCAAGTCAAAATGGCGGACATTAAATATTTAAAAGTTATTTTCACTCATTCATCCAATCATTCCAAAATGCACTAAAATGCATTTTAAAAAATGCATTTAAAATGCTCTCATAAATAGGAAGTAAATAGTAAATAGTAAATTGTGTAATGGAAATCTAATGAAATTACAAGTAAATCACTATACAAATCATTGAAGGAAACAATTGACGGTGTTTTGAGACAAAATGGATTGGAACATTGAGCATATGCATTTTAGGGCTCAATATACTGCCTTAGTATTTGGGAATATTGATTTGAAAAGATGACCAGATATTTCTGAAACTGTGAGCTTACGTACATAATTCTATTCTTTTACTTTTTCCATAGGATCATTTGCATAGATATTGCCCTTTAACAAGCCCTCTCATTTCACAAAATTGAAACCAAACTCTAAATTTTCAACACAATTTTAATGAAATTAAGATTGAAGTTGAACAATCAAGATAAGGATAGATCATTAGGTAAAAAAAAACATTCATTAATATACTAATGCTTTTCGTTGCATCATTCAAGCGATTAAGAATGTCAAAATCGCTCAAAAGAATAAAACAACCACATGGTGCGTAGAAAGGGTGCACAAAATCCCACTCTCCTGGCAGTTGTCATCAATTACATTCCGCCACCTGGAATCCTCGCAAATTCGTAATAAAAATATCGAATCCCCAATAGCGCACCACCCTTCAATCTCGAAACTCAAAAACTCCAACACAAACGACCAAAAAAACATCACTTACAATAAGCACACCAGCATAAACTTTTGCACCAACTGTAATTAATCAAAATGTGTGACAAAACAGCAAACCACACATTCGCTCGCAAGAAGGTGTTTCTAAATACGGTTGGGAAAATTATTTACCTGTTGAATAAATACCGCACAAACACCGACGCAGAAAGGAAACAACCTAATATTTGCTTCATTTCGCTGCTGAAACAGCGCCTAAAACAAACGCACAATAAAAATAAAGGCACATACGTTCGACGCGTACGCGCAACACAACTTTTCCCATCACGCGCATTAACATTATTTGAAAATAATCACCAAACCGTAAGCAAAATTATAACCAACAAAAAAAAAGAAGGATTAAATTTATCATTTTCACAGCTGGGACTGCTCATGTATATGGAGCGAATAGCTGGTTCGTTTCGGGGAGGGCAAAGTTATTTTAAAATTAGGAACTTCCACCCGGCATACCCATACACGTAAACAATATCCTTCGGAGGCAATCAACGCACGGTGTTGTTGATTGCTGATAAAGGCTCTGGACTAGAATGTTGGACGCTGGTTGAAGCTGCTGCGGCTTCACACTAATGGGGCCCCAAAATCGTTATCAACGCACGGTAGCGGTGGTTGATGAAATGAAAATAGTTGCCAATTGTTAAAGAAAGTCAATTAAAAGTCGCCCTTAGGTAAACTCCCAATACCCCGAAAAACAGCCGAGCGTTCAATGTGACCCGCGCTTTCCCCTTTTTTCCCCATATTTTCGGCACCTCACTAGTCAGAACATCCACCTCCCAGTGGGAGGGCCAGATTGGGTGGGTCTCACTCATCACCGATCAACCGGGCTACTGAAACAGTTACGGAGATTTGATGTGATTTGATATAGGCAGCAGAGAAGAAAACCAAATCATTTCTTCCGTGCCCAGCAGCACCACCGGACCCGGGCTCATCATAATCGAATTCATTATGAAGCACAATTAATTTGAATTAATTTTCAATTAAAACAACCCACTGCCGGCGTCCTGCCGAGGTGTCGTCACCTCCACTATCACATCTCCGCATATTACGGCACTGCCGGAATGTGTACCCGCCTTTCGTACGGTTCATTTCAATATCAATGCTACACCATCAAACCATACACCCCAGCCACCCCGACAAAACTCACCCCGAGGGACGAATGGGTTGTGTCAGAATACGTTATTAATGCGCACCATTCCACCCCGGCAGAGGAAGTTTTTGTTTATGGGTTTCTCCCTTAGGGAGAGAGAAAAACGACCGGTGTTTATTGGTTCAACGCGATTGCTTTCCTCCCCAGTGTATGCGTGTGTGTGTCTGTATGTGCTCGGTTGTTCGGGAAATCTTCGCTGGGGAGTTCAGGTTATGGCCAAGAACTGAAGCTCGTTTTCATCGATCAATTAACGGTCACTCAACGGTGCTCAGTTTCAGTTGTAATCGGTGCTTTATTTCAACTTTACTTCTCCGCAACGGGCCATTGGCAAACAATATTCCACTAATATTTGTATTGGCGTATGCATAAAAACCTGCACTGGTATTAGTGATTTTTCACACCAGTGTACTTTCACCTAGTGGCTAATCAGGCTTTATTTTATCTTATGTATTGCAGTCCTCCACATCGGAGTGAAGAAGTTTTGCGATATTGATATTATGGCATAACCATTCCTCTGGTCAAAATCCAGCCAATTGGTCAGACAAATCTGCGAGTTGTTCAGCGAGGAAATTGATTAAGGTCATCCACGAACTAAATTGCAGCTAATCATCCAGAAGATACGTGTGATACGAAGTACTGGCAAATAACGTCTTTCTGAAGGACTGTGACATCTTATTGGCAGATGAGACTTGCTGAATGGCAACGTCAGACATTTGGATCATGTACTCTTTCGAGAAATCAAACATTTATGTCTCCTATGCTGTTCTAAAACAATTATCTAGGTTACACTAAATTCTTGAAGAATATCTCTCATCTACAGAGGAGATTGGAGTGCATCTTCCAATCTTTAATATTTGAAGTCTTACTGAGGACCTCTAACCATGAAAAACACTCAGTTGCAAGCAAGAGATCATATTTGAGCAAATCTCTAGCGCAATTAATTTGTAGTCTAATACGAAAACGTAGGCGATAAACAAGACCACGAGAAAAACTTGCAACAAACGCTTACTTAGCTGATGTGGAATCTATTCCTGGGAGACAATTGATGTATTTTACGAAGAGTAACTCTTAAGCATAAGATTCAACCTAACTTTGTTGCGCTTTGCATAAGCTACTTTTGGAATATTTGGATAAAACATTGTGCCCATACAGTATAGTGTGTGACACACTCAACCATCCCTTCTATATTTTCCCTCAATTTCTCCACACTCTGCCAATTGCCGGTAGAATGACGATTCCAGGCGAACGCAAGAGTAAAGGGACGACGATGAATACGTCTAAATTTAGAGCAATATTAAACAAACATGAAATGGCACATGGTCGCTCGCCGGCCCTTAAACTTTGGTACCCAAAGGCACATTATTGTTTCCGTGGAATGTTTCACACGTGTTACCAATTACTGTTAAGATGCACACGGTAGTCTCTCTCATGGTTACATGATTATTGTACAAGTTGGTGTAAGTTGGTACAGTAATGTTGCACAGAACGAGTTTCAAAAAACGATGTAAAATACTGAACAAAAGTATAAAATCAAAAGAAGAGCCAATTAATTAAAAGCTACAAAATTCCCTACAAATAGCCACAATCAGCAGCAGCAGCAGCAGTAGTAAAAAATTTATAAAAAAATGAATGACTTCAACAGGAATGTTTCACATGTTCGATATGCGTACATAACTTTTATTCTGCGTAAAACAGCGCAACATTCTTCATTACAATGCGTTCATTATGAAAATGATTTTTTGTGCGACCATTTTTAACATGGTCAGGGGGACGGGCAAACATTCCGCGTTCATTTTTTGTTTTGTTTTTGCATTCAACCAATCGATCAAACGTTGCACTATTTTATGTGAAAAACGAAAGACATTTCACCGAAACCTTCTTGTGTGTCGTGTGCAAAACAGCACACTTTCTACCAACAGTGGGTTTGCGATTATTTTTTTTCTTCCTTTCTGTGCTTCTTGGAAAGCAACATTGCCCCACGACTGACGACACAAAAATCACAATTTTTATTACCCTGTGCACTTCGCCGGCCCGTGGTGCATCACCGTCATCAGCAGTCGGCACAGCTGCAGGCAGCAGCAGCAGCAGCGGATGTTGGCCACAGTAAACATACCATTCATGCGACCCGAACCATCGCGCGCACCCGGAGTGTGTGCGTTGGTATGGAAATGTATTAATAGCGCCGCCAAAGAACCCTCGGCCACGCCCGCGCTCACGCAAACACGGTTTTTCCAACCGGTTTTGGTGGAAAATTGGAAAATTGCTTACGTTAAAAAAAAAGAACACCCCCCGTCCCCGTGGGCGAAAGGACGAAAGAGCGGTGTATAATGAGGGGGGAGGGGGGGGGGAGAGAATATTTCGTCCCCAAACCGACTGACACTGTGGTATTGCTTTTTCGCGTTCTGCTGCATGCACCATTAAAACGAGTTGATCGTGCAGTTATGTGGGAGTAAATGCTACCCAAAACCTTACACCGGGCAGAGGAGGAGGACGATGACAACCACGGGTGAAGGAAGTTAGTTTCACCGTGAACCAAAGGGATTGTTTTTTTGTTCTACATCAAAAATAAAAATGCGCTTGTCGGAAATATTGCCCAAAACGTATTTATTCACCATCGTGTCATCGTTGTGTTATCGACCGAAACATTCGGCGGTCCCGATACTCCCGCCAGCCCGATTGTCAATCGACAAAGTAAACACAATGACATCCGTACAAATCGAACATTTGTGCTATCGCGATCAGTTTGCTAATCGATCGTGATGCATTAGCGTGACGAATGCAAACAGTACCAACAAATGTGTTCCTTTTCAAAACCACTTTTATCAATGTTTGCACACGAAGGGATGGTAAAAGTGAAAAATCATCCCCAACTTTTATTATACAATATTTATTGATTTGTATACCTTTTAGCGTATTAAATTAACCCATAATTATTGGCAAGTGTCGCTCAATTTGGAGGTATACTCTATTACCAAAACAAAAAATTAACTGTAGAGCTTCCATCGCAAAAGCAAGGGAAAGTTTACACATCAACAAAAGTGATACGCAGAAACATGCGAAACATTTCCGAAAATGTCATTGAACGTATCGTGTCCAAACCGGCACATATTTCTGCTGAGATCGACGTTTCCGTACGTACGACACTGCAAGATATGCACCACCGCTCAAATGTTGGCAGTGTTTGCGGGGTTTGGAATAAAATAAAGCGGTTGGATGTATGCGACACACTAAGGCGTCATCCTACGAAAGTGCCGCTTCCTTAAAGGCTACATTGGAATGTTGTGAAACCGGCAACAGGTTTCAGTGCAATTGTTATCGAACCACCCATCGAAGCGAAATGTATGATGACTCATGCAGGGAAGCTTCTTACACGCTGCTGCAGCCCCAGAGTGAAGGTAATCGTGAAACAATGTGAAGATGATTTGGGCTTACAGGGGATGAGTTATCTTCCATCGTTCCGGATGGTACAGGATGACTTCATTTAAAACGCATTACCTAAAGCGCGGATTGCATGCAGGCAAGGGTTCATGAAAAAGATATGCAATTCCATATAAGAAGCTTCAGTTAATGCGCGATTATACCAGTGTTCATTGTATAAAAAGCAAAAAAAAGAAAGTAAAACTAATAAAAATTAAATTTAAAATCGTCTTTTGTGAGTTGTTCAATTAAATTAAATTACTTCAAACTAAAATTAAATTTGACATAATAAACCTTCTGATGTTTTAGCAGTACATCATTGTAACATGACGTAACGAGACATGTCACCGAACAACCTTTAGAGCTACTACAGCCCATATCATAACCATTGCGATCACTTATGTTTCGAGAACAAAAAAGAAAGTTGGCGAAATAAAAATTAACAAATTTTGATTATTATCAAAGCATAATGTGTGATAAGGTCTTTAACGAGCAATGTTTAACTTTTATTTCAAATTTATGGTCACTAAAGAATAATAATTTTTGTTTGCACTCGTGCTTGTTGTTGAGGTAGTTTTAAATTGAAAAAGGGATTATTTCATTACGTTAACGACAGTTTTAAATTAGTAGATAACATCTGGTATCTTTATACACACAGCATACAAATAAATATATATATTAATGTCTCGTAACCTTTCGAAAATATAATGTGTTCGATTGAACTACTTCAGATTTCATTAGAATATAAATTACCTTTGGGCAGCTCTAGTGCTCTAGTGTACGTAACGTGAAGTGAATAAGAATTAATGCAATATCATGTTTTCCTTCATTTTCCTAGCCCGTCCGTTAAGCATTTGGGTGTAGTATTGCTTATCTATGTTGTATGTAAAGTAAAGCAAATGAATGCCACATAACTTCCACAGTTCAGCCAGAGCTATAGGGTGAAGTATCCAGCATTCGTACGAACTATTATGGACAGAGTATCAATTTCGTAACCTTAATTCCAACACGTATCACCGGTTGGCAAGGGACACATCGGACATCGGGAGGATTTCATTTTTCTCTTTCTTTTGGTCCGCCGTGAAAATCGGCTTCGTGGGTCGTCATAAGGTGGATGTACGCAAACCATTGCTAGTGTCCAGCTTAATGGTGTTACTACTACATAGAATTTGACACCTACATGTGTGCGGTGAGTGGACTGATAAGTTATCCAACTGGAAAATCAATATTTCGAAATGGACTCACTCCACTGTTCGTTTACTGCCTAGCGCAAGGTGTGTTGTTTTATGTAAGACTTAGAATTTCTGTTTGTTTTGCTATTTAATTGTCTTCCATTGAATATGTAATAAAATTCCAAATCGAAATAGTTTACTTCAAGAAGAAAAATTAGATTCATTCCAATACATTCCACCATATCTATTTTCACACCCGGGCAACATAAATCATCAACAAAAAAGCGCAGAACGTCCTTGAACAACATTTCCATCCCGTGGAACCTCCCGGTGGCCATGGTATCCACGGTAACAATAAATCGCCCCCTCAGAGCAAAAGAAAAGAAACACACACACAATCCACACAAAAGCAAGGTAAAGGAAAAACAAATCGAACGTTTTACCACCCGTACCGGGGTGGGGTCGGGTTAGGCTAATGTATTATAATTGTTTACCTGCCACGGACACCCAGAGCAGTGTGCACTCGCCCTGTTTAATGTTCGAAATCATCCCCGGATAAACATATTGCCAGCCCCCGTACCAACCCCGACCAGCGCAGTATGGCAACCGGCCACCGAAATGATCTCGCTCCCCATACATGTGGGATGGTCAGTGGTACATCGGCTGGATCCCGGGCAACAATAGTTGGCCTCAGTTGGTCGGCGCTGAACGTAGCGTTTGATTTATGAAGGCGCGAGCAGCGCACAATCGTCCCGGTACCGGTGATGACGCTTTGCTAACTTTACAAACCCCGGGGAGGGGCGTACATCAAAACCCCGGTGGTAATGGAGAAATTTATACACCTACACAACTATCGGTCGACAGTGGCTCCCTGGTTGACAAGGAGGCAACCCAATGTAAACATGACACGCGGGGCCCGCAATGAACTTCTAAGCGATTTACTTTTTTGCGCTTCTTTTATTTTCGTCTATCCTGCCTGGTAAAGCGGGGAAAAAGAGCTTGCTTGACGGCTTTGAACGGTTGTTGGTTTAAACAAATAAATAAACAATTACTACCAGCGCAATTATGCGGTGGTGGTGGGCATGTTTTCAAGCATACACATCATTTTTTTTTCGGTTGCCCGAAAAGAGAACATCAATTGCGTCTAATTCCCTTGTAGTCGTACAACCAGAAACGCTTTCAATGCGCTTCATCAAAAAACGCTCCAAAAACATACAATTTAAAAGGGACTAATATAGCTCACGAAACCCGGGTTCTAGCTCATTTGTATAAAGGCACTGCAAAACTCACCCTTGTGACGCCGTTCGATGAGCACATCGTAAACGATAAACTCCACCGAACAGGGGGAGGGAGGGTTTTGCCGGTTATCTAAATATTTACCCTTAATCGGCTATATTTTATGCATGACGCTAGCAAAACGTACGCCAACCAAATGCACACGAAAAACACGACACGGAGCACACCACGGGCGTTGCACGTTTCTGTGTGTGCTCGTCGCCGCTTACATATCGGACACGGATGCGACAGCACAAAGTCAAACACAGAGTCAATAACACGGTATCGGTCACAGAGAGTGGCCAGCTGGTTGTGACTGGGGTCAGGCAGCTGTAACGTGCAGTGACTACCATTGCCAAACAGATTCTACCTTCAGCGCGTTCAATTTTTTTTTTTTTATTTCGTCTGTCAAACGAATTTAACGCACTGTCCAATCCTTCAGTAATCAAACATAAATGACGTAAATGAACCGTTTAAATAGCTGACTGCCAATGAAGAAGAGTTCACAAAGGCAAAAGGCACATAGGCAAAAAAAAATGAGGGCAAATTCCATAATTCCTTGAGGTTTTCAATATCCCACGGAGTGAGTTTGAACGTGAAGCTATTAAATTCTTATCCATCAAACGAGTTATTAGGCTATTAAGAAGTAAAAACAGGTTGTGGAAGGTATATTGAACGTGTTATAGTTTTGGAATAAATTAAAATTAAAAAATCCCATTTTTTGACAGAATAGCAGTGAGTTTCTGAATCTTGGTGAGATTTTAACCAGAATGAGTTAACTGTTTTTTTACGAGATTCGATGACAGAATCATTGTGGTATCCAGTTCTAGCTAGACATATCTTTGAACATCATCATCGGATCACTTTCAACTTAAAATTCATGCGGAATGGGAATAGACTACTATTGTGCAACTTTGAAGTTATGAAACCACTTAACAGTAATAGAGAAATGGTTAGAACCAAAATCATAGACATTTCATCTCTAAGATATGAATTAAATATGTTTCACCCTGACATGAGCAGAGCAATTATTTGAATTAAACAAGGAAAATGTAAATTCTTGATGAGATATTAACCAGATGTTGATTCTCGAAGGTCTGGTAAATATGTGATGAAAATATCACATCAATATCTAAATTTCAGTGCAAACAGTGGAATTATCCACACGTGTAAACAGCATAAATTCATACAAATGTGTGTTTCCATTTGTCAAACAAGACTTTGCCAATGCGTACAGCCAAGTTCTTGAAATCCCCCAATTGATTTGAAAGTTTTATCAGATGTTAGTTATCAATCAATTTCTGTATTGTTAGTCAAATTACTGAGCACTTTTCCAGTCAAACATTGCTGTTTGAATTTTAGACATCCGCGATTTCGACGAGAATTCAAATCATTGAAATTTGGCTCGTCTAATACTGGAGTGTGTTAACTTGTTACGTTGTCTTGTTGTCAACCAATAAACATGGAATGAATTTCATTGTCTATGATGTAGGTCATATTTATAAGACATTTATCCAGTAAGATATCACATTGCACCCTTCTTACACCACTCAAATGTAGTCCTTTAAACCGCCGACTCAATTGTAAAGGTCACCCAAAACAGTTCCATTCATTCCTTCGGCAAACTAATCACCAGTATTGGTAGATTCTGAGCAAATGGTCAATTACACAACTGCCTGGCCTAAACCGACTAATTGGATTTCCCTTGCAATGATCCTGAAGGCAAAACTAACCTGCATTAAAAATGAATCATACCAGTCCCCCGCCGAACCTCGTGTGAAGAAGTTCCAAGTTCCCATGTTGTAATCAAAGACCCAAACTACCGACCTGTTCTGGAACTAAGCTACACGCCGCTCACGCTCCTGGAGTGCAATGGAAGCGATGAACATTTCACGGCAACAAAACTAACCAAAAGGGAAGGTACCCGACCCGACAACAACACGTGTCAATTATCGCACATACTCACGCACTCAACAAAACGCGTGTGAGCGCGCGGCAGCAGAAGCGCAAGAATGCGGGTAATGTATGTTTAGTTCCAACCCCTTTTTTGTCGATGGCGGTTCCAGTGTTCACCACAATTGGCCACTAAATAGACCGCTAATAGATCAAACCGCTTGCGTCGTCCTGCTTCCAACAAACCAACCCACCACCTCCCTCGTTGTAAGACAAATGTTGTTAGAAAGGTAAGCGTGACCGAACTGAGCAAACCTTGCTATTCCCACACCGTGTAACCGCTAAAATGGTTTCTAATCACGCGATCCGGCAGACCCATGTGTCCAGAAGGATAACGAACTTTACTCGGGGGAAGGTTAATTTTTAATAACAAAAAGGTGCGCGCCTACCACCCAAGACAGACCCACACAAAACCACCAACGGTACACAACAGGTTGGTTTGATATCCTTTAAGATCCCTGTAAAGCAACACAGAAAAAAACAAGAGAAAACTCCAAACGAGGCGGTAACGAGGACTACGGGTAAAACAATCATGGCTCACAAGTTGACAACTTAGTTCCCTCCCTCGTTATTTTTTTTACCGGCATGCTGCCACAGTATCTACCTTTCAGATTTTCCGACATTTTCCACCCAAACGATAATTAATCGTTCCGGCATCGAGAGGCAAACACGCCCGCACCACCGGCCAATGTGGGTGTGCTTTTCTTTCTTACTGTGCATACCAAAAGAAAGAAGAAAACAAAGGCACACAAAAAGGAACAGCGACCTCAGATTGTACAATATTTTGCACCACATTCGTTCGAACGGGAAGAGGATGTCGGACGACGGACACAAGGAAAGGGGGAAGCAAAAATGGGGTGGACAAAGATAAATGAACACACGGCGAGTTTGTTGAGAAAGTTTTGTGCAGTGTTTCCTGTCACGGGTCCACCCTTTTTCCACTCCATCTTACTTCCTCTTTTCTACCCCATTTTCCCCTAAGGAGTACTGTTCATCAAGTGGTTAAGAGTTTTGCCCAGGAATTCTTGCCACCCATCGGTCGTGTGTTTGACTACTTTGCAGCTGGAACACTAGTCGGGGAAAGCAACAGCAGCAGCAAGAAAAAAAACACCGTTTGCTCGCGAATAGAAAATGAAGCAGTCAAATAGGACATAAAACACCAAACAAATCCTCATCCCGGTTTCCGGTTAGATTGTGCAATGAGGCGCAGCAGAAATACGAATCGGGGGAAAAAATACATATAAAAAGGATCGTTTTATTTTCCACGCGAAAACGAAAAACGACTGCACTTTACCGCCTGTTTTTGCTTCCACATTCATTCGCATCCTTTTTGCCACAAGAAGTTGCCACACACACACACACACACACACACACACACACACACACACACACACACACACAAAGAAGGGCAAAGATTTGTGCCTTTTCTGTTTGCTCACATCTTGCCTCAATGCTCGCTTATTAACCAGTCAAGTGCATGAGGATGCAGTTTTTTTTTCTATGTTTTGTTTGCACACTCAAACGCAATCGTGTGATCGTGCAAAGCCCATGCTGCGGGCATGCTCAAGCCTCAAGGTTCTAATGCGGCAGGATCATCTGCTGCTGCTGCTGCTTTAGCAAGGATTGAAGGGAAAAACGAGTTTTACGCACACACACAAAAAAATATGACTATTGCAGTCGGAACACCGGAACAAAGCGAATCCCACCTAACCGGCCGGTATTGTTCACCGTTGGCGCCGCAGAATGGGTGGGTAAATTAAAAAACTATAAAGTGTGCAGGTAATTTTTCATTTCTTTACCACTCTGCCCCATCCGGTTTTGGCGGCTTGCGGTGCAAGATGCAAGGATAGCAAAACACACACAAAAAAACAAACGCGGTCCCGTAAATAGGACGCGAAGAGAAGATCCTCTTGCATTGGCATAAAAAAAAAACCCCCGTAACGCTGTACGGAAAGTATGTGCGATGGTTGTGGGCAAGAAACACAAAACAACAGCCTCAGAAATGGAAAGAAAATCTTCATCCACAAAACCCTCATGCAGAACAAGTGTGTTTGTGAGCGCGAATGCGAAGGTTTGGAAATTGAAATATGAAATGAACAGCAGCAGTGGTTGAGGAGAAAGCCCATGAAACTATGATTAAGCGGAAGGCAACGAGAAGAAACAAATCAAAACCTCAACGGTAAAGTCCCCCGGGGGGGGGGGAAATTGCAGAAAGCAAAAACACTTTTCTGTTTTGCTTGCTAAAAGTTACTAATGAAGGTATGTAAAGGTAAGAAAGTAACACATAAAAACACACACAAACACACTTCTACAGAAAGAGAGAACAAACGGCGATATAAAACATATCTTTTAGCGCCAGCGGGATGCGACTTTGATTAGTTGAAGAGAGGACAACAACGAAAAAAGAATGCACAACTGGCACAGCAAAACTGTCATTAAATTAACATTACACAACAGAAAGGCGATAGTTTTGTATGTTTCGAGGAAGGAAGAAAAAATGAAACGTATTCTTTGTTACGTATGATAGTTGTTGCAGATGACAGAATGGGAGAAAAAAAACAGTACAACAGGTAAAAACAAGCATACAATAAGACACCGAGATAAGTAAGCTACTACTGCAATGCGATGATTGTGATTTATGCGAAACAAGAAAGGAAAAACGTAAAAGTGAAAGAATTATCATTGTAAAAAGTGCACAATATGCGCTATGTCGAAGGGAAAAAGCCAGGAAGAAAAGGAAGAAAACAAGCTGCTAAATGTACACAAACGTGTTTCGATTGTTGTCTAGTTGTGGAACAGTTCTAGCTAGACGTGAAAGTGTAATGCAAAAGAATGCAATATAAAGCGAAGAAAAGGTGTTGCTTGATAAAACAAGGGATGGCAAGTGTAAGTATAGGACTGAAACTAAAAGTGTAGATAAAAGAAACGGAAAATGTGAAAAAAAAATGATGGTATAGAAAACTTACTTTGACAATATTGACAGGCTCTGCACGATAGAAAGTATTGCTTCGCACCAAATGCTTCCCGCACCTCGTGTCAGTGGAAAAACAAAACTGGACGACCCGAACGGTGGTTTTCGCTTGCTTGTTTTCTTCCAAATTTTGTTTTTTTATTTGCTGCGGTTTCAACTAGGTATACCGCCACAAGATCTAGCACGCACTGTCAGACTTTGATGACACCTGTCAGACAGGAGCTATAGCAACGCGCACAGCAAAACACACGCACGCACACACGCTAGAAGTGATCCACTGGCTTTACACTTCTAGCATTTCGCTTGGGACAATATGGTTTGCTTGGATTGCTGTTGTTCTGAAGCAATCGTCGTTTTTGCTGCTATTGCCGGACACACTTCTTTTTTTTTTGGCAATGTGAAACGCGTGATTTTACGTGAAATAATGATGAACCACTTACACTTGACCGCGCAAAAGGGGTTGCGCAAAACACGGGGGGTGGTTCTGGCTAAACACCTGGCGCCGTGGTCAGGTCAGGAAAACACTTCACCGTCTATCAGATTACAACAAAATCAACTAACAAAAAAAAACACCTGCATCACACAAACCCAAACAGAGCCAGTAAGCATTTACGACCACACACACAATCGCACGTGTTTGTTGGATGCCGTTGGAACGAGATCGTTCATATCCGGGGCCACACACCACAGCACACCGACGCTAATATTTATTGCAATGCCTCCCGGCAGAATATTATGATTGCAAATGCGTCCGCACTATGGGGAGAGCATGTAATCACTATTGTGCAGGAAGCAACAACAACAAAAGCACAAGCGAAAAACACGATCACTACACCACACAAACACACACACACACAGACGATGTAGCTCTAAACGCTGCACGCGATGAGAGATATGATGCACGGTCAAATTAAAACCTTCGCTAGTTAATTCTCTTTATAGCAGAACGCTGTACGTCGGGGTGTGCTGAACCATCCCAAAAGAATGGGTGTGTGTGTGTGTGTAGTATATCCGGGCTACCGCGGCAATGTGAAAATGTGTGGCCGAAATTTTCCGATTCACTTCGGTAGGAAAAGCAAGGTTCTTCAACTCCCAGCGCGCGCGGTTGTGCGGTGCAATATGCGCAATGCAGCCGCGTGTATGTGTTAGCCGGTCACGCACGATGGTTCTGCTCTCGTTCTCGTTCTCTCCTGCTCTCGCTCCCATTCGTTCTAGCGACGGTTTACACTCCTACACTGCAGCATCCAGCAGCATTCGAGCAAAAGGATTACTGCCGAACGAACACTTTCCCTCTCTTTCTTGGGCGCACGCACATTCACACACACACACAAACACACGTACGGCCGCCTACGACACAATGTGCGCGCGTGGACGGCACTCCCGTATGATGGAACCGCTTCTTCACTAAGCTGAATCCACTCCAAAATGCCAGGGTGCTTACCGAGAACTGTACAGCAAGTGGTGCAAATTTGCCGCGTTTGCGTAAGCCCGTACGAATGCTGTACGCGCATACGCGATCTAACGATGCCTTCGCTTAATGCAACACGGGATAAGTAATCAACAACACCAGCGCGACGATCGCCTAGCGACAGTACGAATAATGCCCATGGAAAAACGCAGCAAGCACGGTGAATCGTTTCTACCTCGAGACTGAAATGGACGGAGAATGGGATAGCGGTCCAACCAAACGGCTCACCACGCTCTACGACGAACGAATGTAAAGACAAAAAAAAAACGCTCTCCCTTTCCGCTGCTTTAGCAGCGCGCGCTCACTCTCTCGCTCTCTCGCTCTCTCTTTCTCACTCTCTCTCCCCCACACACATACGCTCGGTCGCTCGCAGACGATGACAGTCAGGATGACGGCGTTAGACCATACACCACACGGCAAAGAAACGAGACGGACAAACGCGGTGCGGTGCGGCCCGGAAAGGGAAAGAGATCCGTCAACGCTCGCTTTCGGTGTGACCCGCAGGTTTTTGTTCTTTTCCACCCCGCATGTTAGTCACCCTGTGCTTTTTCGCCCTGTGCAAGGGTGAATAAAGCAAGAAAGAAAAAAAAAACGCACACACACCACACACNACACACGTACGGCCGCCTACGACACAATGTGCGCGCGCGGACGGCACTCCCGTATGATGGAACCGCTTCTTCACTAAGCTGAATCCACTCCAAAATGCCAGGGTGCTTACCGAGAACTGTACAGCAAGTGGTGGAAATTTGCCGCGTTTGCGTAAGCCCGTACGAATGCTGTACGCGCATACGCGATCTAACGATGCCTTCGCTTAATGCAACACGGGATAAGTAATCAACAACACCAGCGCGACGATCGCCTAGCGACAGTACGAATAATGCCCATGGAAAAACGCAGCAAGCACGGTGAATCGTTTCTACCTCGAGACTGAAATGGACGGAGAATGGGATAGCGGTCCAACCAAACGGCTCACCACGCTCTACGACGAACGAATGTAAAGACAAAAAAAAACGCTCTCCCTTTCCGCTGCTTTAGCAGCGCGCGCTCACTCTCTCGCTCTCTCGCTCTCTCACTCTCTCTCCCCCACACACATACGCTCGGTCGCTCGCAGACGATGACAGTCAGGATGACGGCGTTAGACCATACACCACACGGCAAAGAAACGAGACGGACAAACGCGGTGCGGTGCGGCCCGGAAAGGGAAAGAGATCCGTCAACGCTCGCTTTCGGTGTGACCCGCAGGTTTTTGTTCTTTTCCACCACGCATGTTAGTCACCCTGTGCTTTTTCGCCCTGTGCAAGGGTGAATAAAGCAAGAAAGAAAAAAAAAACGCACACACACCACACACCACTTCACCATATGGCAGCGCGTGGATACAATATTGTGGTGAAGCAAGGTGTGTGCGTGTGTCTACGCTGTATGATACAGGGAATGGGTAAGTGAGTTGCGTGCGTTCGCGTGTGTGTGTGTGTGTGTGATGCTTTTTAGCACCCGCAATCCCTGCAAAACTCTCTTTACCCGTCCCACATGTATTTGCGCTCCTGGTCGCCGTTTGTTGGACTTTCGGTGTACGGAGAAGCGCGCGCTTAATCGATTCGATTGCGCAAAGCAAAACCCCATGGCCGTTTGCCGACACCACCACCAGGAGCACCTTTCGCGAAACGAAAGGAAGAGGTTGCAGTAAGGAAAATAAAGCAATTACGCCGCCCGGCAAGGGCAAACAAACGCCTAGCAACGGGTATGGTGTGTCTGGCAAAGGGGAAACGATTACGCCGCAGGGATAGGAAGGGAGGGACATGTGGTTAAAAACAAACGAAAAATGTAATACTATCTTTCCCGCTCGCTCGCTCGTGTATCGAAATTTAGCTTTACCATTTGATCGCAAAGTGAATTGAACGTGCCGCACTGTTGTCACTACTACCATCACTGTCACTTCGTTTGGGACATTCCGCTTGAATGTCAAAACCAAACAGACGGGACGCTATAGAGGTACACACCATCCGCAGTTAGCCAACCGGGTAAGGCAAGATGCGATGGCTGGGGTGCGCTGGGTCGTGAAACTGTCGCGCCACACCGGTAGAACAGAGTCAGCAACAAAACAAAACGTCTGCTACGTACACACACGCACTCTGCGCTAGCGGTGTAGGTGTGAGCACAGTGACGTGATCGAACAACGGCAGTGGACGCGCATCGTGTGGCTGTGTGTGCGTGCTCACGCGCGCGTATGTAAGTCAACACAGCCGGTGCGCTAACCTGCAACGGCGTAACTAACCGACCGACCAAACTCGATAACTTACGAAACGAAAACAAATTCACCCTTGAGACCTTTGCGCGCTGCGTGTGCTACCTTTTGGAACCATTTTTGCCTTCGCTTTTAGTGTCCAGTTACGTGATGTCCTGCTGGTTCTAACAGTAGAAAGCAACAGAAAAAAAAACACACGCACACAAGGTGACACACTGCCACCGTTTACTAGGATGTGGCAAAGGTACCAGCAGTGATTTGTGATTGTGAAACGTCAACAAAGAACAAACCCGCCTGCTACGACCAATAATCCGTTTTTAATCTTTATAGACCCAATCATTTCCCTTTTTTGCTGTGGGATGACCGCTTTTGGTCCGATTGGCGCTACCATATCTACTATCTGTAAGGGGTTTAGCAGTGCTTTAGTTTATCTTCAATTGGTGCGATTACACCGACAGTGAAGTTTTTGTTTCTTTTTCAGTCCATTCCTGAATGATAAAGGCAGTGTTCGAGAAGCGCCAGTCTAATTAGCCAGCTATCAAACACTGCTGCTTAGATCAATATTTTTGTTCTACTTTATTTATGTACTAGCGTCTGACATTTAACAGGCGTTATGTTGTCCAGCAAGAGTGGAAGTGGATTTTAGCTATGACAGCAAATGTAATTCAGCTTCATTATAACCAAAACCACATTAAATTAATACCTCATTCTACGATCGTGCAGTATCGAATTCAATTTTCAACCTACACACGCATCATGGATTATTTTGGCAACATTTTTATAATAATAGAACCTCGTAGCGTGTGTAATTGTGATCCCCCTCAAACATTACATACGCATAGAAAACGGCAACATTACCATAATCCCCAAATCGCCAGTTGTCACCTTGATCATAAAAGGGTTACCTGAAACCTAAAAGCGTGAGCGCTTCGATGGTACAAACACAGCAGCAGTAGCAGTAGTAGTGCGGTTATTTACTTCACCGTCGGCTCCCCAGCGGTTGATTTTGACTCATCGCTATGCAATCAAAGTGCTTGGTAGAGCGTTTTTGTTGGAGGGAAACATGGCGGAACATGTGGGCTTACATACAAAAAGAGCAGCAAAGTGGTTACACATTTTCGCACCTTTANTAATTAGCCAGCTATCAAACACTGCTGCTTAGATCAATATTTTTGTTCTACTTTATTTATGTACTAGCGTCTGACATTTAACAGGCGTTATGTTGTCCAGCAAGAGTGGAAGTGGATTTTAGCTATGACAGCAAATGTAATTCAGCTTCATTATAACCAAAACCACATTAAATTAATACCTCATTCTACGATCGTGCAGTATCGAATTCAATTTTCAACCTACACACGCATCATGGATTATTTTGGCAACATTTTTATAATAATAGAACCTCGTAGCGTGTGTAATTGTGATCCCCCTCAAACATTACATACGCATAGAAAACGGCAACATTACCATAATCCCCAAATCGCCAGTTGTCACCTTGATCATAAAAGGGTTACCTGAAACCTAAAAGCGTGAGCGATGGTACAAACACAGCAGCAGTAGCAGTAGTAGTGCGATTATTTACTCCACCGTCGGCTCCCCAGCGGTTGATTTTGACTCATCGCTATGCAATCAAAGTGCTTGGTAGAGCGTTTTTGTTGGAGGGAAACATGGCGGAACATGTGGGCTTACATACAAAAAGAGCAGCAAAGTGGTTACACATTTTCGCACCTTTATCAGGCTATAAAGCTTATGCTGACTAGTAGTATACAGACGAAAAATTCAAGCTCTTCAGCACATGTCGGGAAGATACAAAAAGGGAGTATTACAAAGTTTATTAAATAATTTAGCACACAGTTTTCAAATTGTTCTACTACTGTAATTAGATAATAGTTTCTAAAGAACCGATCACACCTTACAACAATGTTCCACGCTTTGTTTTAGCGATGTGATCGCCAGTCAACACCTTTGCAACCCATGTGATCATCTCACCTATCTCTATGTGCCATTGTTTGCAATCCCCCCAAAAACCGTCTCTCATCCGGTGTGTTTAATTACGAACATTCACGTATATTAATGCAGAAGAAGAGACGACATGATGATCGTTCGTCCATCGTCGACCATGATCGTGGCCCACCGATCGATCGGCGACCAGCTCTCCACGGTTCGCGAGAGTCAAGATCGCACAGCACCATCATCTCCAACTACCGAAACGGTGCGCGAACCGAAGCGGTGCCTGATGAGCATGTGTTCGTGGATAGTAAACTTGGCGCGTGCTACAACCCCCAACCCTGCTTGGTCAGGTCTTTTTTTTTGCGCCAGGTAAAACAACAGGTGGTTAGAAAAAGATGGTCTTCGCTTGTGGTGTCGGTTTGCGCTGTGGGGTGTTAGATTGGGCTGGTATGGGTTTTGGTTCGGTTTCATGCTCTTGTGCTCCACGGAAAAGATGGAACTTGCCACGGGCCCGCTGGTGGCACGCTCGATCAACCCCCGTAAGCCAACCACCCCCATTGAGCTTCAAGACCTTGAACTTGGACGGTCACCTGTATACGGTGTGTGTGTGTGTGTGTTTGTACCGGCCGTTTGGTGCATCGATCTAATGTCAAGGGTTTGTTCGGTGTGCCAGCGTCTTATCGGCAGCTAGTCAAGGCGAGTTCGAAGCAAACAGCTGTTTGGTGGTGTGCCTTTACGAATCATCTTTTGAAGCCTTTGTCGTTCTGTCAAGCGATGTTCAATGTTAATTTGCTAATGAAGCTAAATAAGCCATTGCTAAGTAGCATCAAGTATGCTAATTATGTGCACGAACTTATCAACTCGTGATTGATGTTTTTTTTTCTTCTTTCAGTAACATCAAGCACTTCGTGAAGTCTTTTGGGCTTTTTGTGGTAGTTATGAAATGTTTTTCACAACATTATTTTTAATGCTTCCACTTTTATGTCATTGTTTTACAAAGTCTAAACTACAAATGATTTATTCTTAAAGTCCATATGTATTTCTTGCTAGTACTCTTATTTAATACAGTGGAAACCCGATTATTCGGGTATCTGCGAACCAACAACAAGCCGGATTTTACATTAAAACGAATATTATTTACTATAAAATTCCTAAAATGAGCGGATTTCTGGAGCTCTTGAGATCATTAAAGATAAATATAATTTCAATTTTATATCCAATGCTTTGCACATTATTTTTGATTTCATATGCGGGGGACGATTGTGATCCACAGAATACATTTAAATGATGTTCATGTTAAGATTGGCTATCAGAAAATACTTTATTTTAACGTGATTGTTGAATATTACCATTCCCTGACGATTTTAACGCGAAGAATTCGTTCTAGCACCGTAGCGACGATCACACACGGATAATCCGCTCGGAGGTTAATATCGCCACGGATAATCGAAATTGCATTGTAATTCATAATTAAATGTTTATATTTTTGAAAGAACTTTCTTCAAGCAATATATTTTCTATTCCCTAAAACTTTACTTATATAATTTTACATTTGTTCTACCATTTCCCAAAAAAAGCGTACTCCTATGCTTACATTCGAAGTGTAACACAAAATCAAAACTAATGTGATACGATATTCCCCGGTGGAAAAAAGTACAAAACCACAATTGAAATGGCCGGAAACGGGGCGACGGGTTTTGTTTCCAGTGCGGTTTCATAGTAGTTTCAGGCGACGTCCGGGGAAAACTATTCACCCCCCTCCCCCTCAGCCCTCACGACAAGCTGATCGATCTGACCCAATTAAAAATTAACTGATACCGAAGTTAGTTTGTGTCCGTTTGCTATATGGTCCATTTTCCAATCCTACTGCATGCCGTCCTCGCACAGCGTAGGAGATTTTCCCGGATACGTAATAACGGCCACTGTCTCCCTTTTACCGGTTGGTGAGGGAAAGTAGGGCTGGCTATTCACACAATTTCCCAGCGGACAAACCATTCTTATGGACATGCGCGCGCGTTTGTCGCTACGTATGTGTTGTGGGTGTTCTGATGCCATTACCATTATTTCATCTCCACATCTCCCATTTTGCCACACAAATGTCACGTAAACAAAGCAACTATAAATAGAGCCGCCGAGCGGACCGTGCGGGTAGGCGAACAGTAAATTAAACAATCATTCCAGCTCGGCGGAAAATTTCACGAATGCCTGGTCGAAAATGTAACGCACCGGTCATCCCACTACGGTAGGGGAGTTCCAAAACCAAAAAACAAAAATACATACACACAGAAACTCCTCGTCGGCACAAAGGCCAACTATTGGCTGGGTTGGAGCAAAAGTGAGCAGTCGGAAACAAACCGAAAGGCCAAACTAACAAACCGAGCTCGGTTTGGGATGAAAAACCAAAACAATGGAAAGTTTTGCTTGGTCCCTGTTGCCGCAGTTTCACAACTTTGCCCACCCTCGGATGTCCGGATGTTCGCACTTTGCTTTGCAAACAGCAAATTTGCCATTTCCGCGAAAATGGTTCAGTTTCAGGGATTGATAGCTTACGGCAGTTCAGCAGCCATGTAGCGTATGTTTTAATAATCGGCATTGAAACTCCCGCTGCTCGACCAGCTCAACACGCAGTGCCGACACGTGTGCGGATGGGGGTTTTCTGCGTAGTGGAAAACGCACATTTGTTTTGTGCACGCTTTTCCACCAACAACGACGCGTTGAATGATTTTCGGTTGCATTTGTTTTTTGTTTGTTCGTGCGTTTTGTGTTATTTCTCTTTGAGGGTTTTAATGAATTTATAAAGTAAAAACGTGATGCCGTGACCAACGGACACCATCATTGTCTGTCGACACTTCGCATTTGGTCGTGTGTGTGTGGTTTATCGGGTGCAATGTGTTACGCGAATGATGATTAGACGTGGAATGTTAGAATTAGACTACAAGCTAAAAGCTTAAAATAAAACAAAAATGCTGAGTTGAGTATTACTTTCGTGTATCATTAATTTGGTTCTTCGAAATTGTTTGAAGAATAGCATAAAATAAACTTCATTTCTAATTTTTATCAAATTACATTGTTTTATCTATTGAAAGTAACGACGTTTTAATGGTGATTTTTTTAATTTTCTTACCAACGTTTTCATAAATTCATACATCATTTATCAGGTTGTAATTTGAACTATTTAGTCTTTTATAAGTATCTGAAATCGTGAGAGTATAGTAAAAATTTGAGGAAATATTAACTATCGAGGCGAGAACTAGTTGTTTGAACTGTGTTATTAGATTGTAAGCTAATTCAGATTATTAGTAATCGACTTGGGCCAATTGATGAGTTTTGTGTACAGTTTCCGGTTGATTCGTCTCTTCTTCTTTAAAGATCTAGTACATGTTTTATAAGTGCTGTGGAATGGCCAGCTCTTATACGTACAGATCTAGTACTCAATGAAACCAAGTATCTTCTGTACATCCTTTTCTCACTGGTGATTAATTTTGGACCGACACGACTCAGTGGTCTATGTTTGTACTTTTTGTGTGTATCCGTACTTCAATACCAACAACCGATTGCTGACTTATGATCCAAACTAAGCCAAGATTTTGACGAATTCAAAGATGCAATCATATGTCTTTTAATGTCTGTCAGCTGAGCAATGTACATGTAGAGCTATATTCATGTAGGTAATTTCCATATTAAAGATTGTCTCCAAAGTTTCCACCTTTAACGCCAAGTTGAAGGAGATACCACCAAGCTCACTCCCGTAACGGTGACTCCTGATCACAGCAAAAGATCTTGAGTTTTAATATTGGAATGAGCTTGGTAAGTGCCTTTGAATTCTACGAAAAGATGGTAAGTGTGAAGATCCAGTTTATTTTCCAGAATTTTAATCAAAAGATTGGATCTTTAATGGATTAACCTGTTTAGAATTCTTTTTGATAGGTTTTCAGAATGATTTCTGCGAATAATACAAATCTATCTTTCATCATTAGGGAGAAAACTTTCGAACGATAATATTCAGTAAACCTTACAATACCGTTCACAAATTTTACGTTTAATCTAGTCTAATACGATATCATCTGCAAGTCAACAACGAACTGACAATTATAATACTGGACACAGCGTTTATTCCAATTCACAGAACATTTAGTTAAATAATTAGTAATTAGTATATAATCACCCAAGACCTAAGAAAAAAAAAAACAACTCTAAGGATGTAAAAGGTGCTGTATTTTTTGTTCGGTACTTACTTCGATTTCACCATTTTTTAGTACAAAAAAATCATAACAACTTCCTTCCTTCGGGGCGGCCCGGTGGTGTATTTGGCAACGGCGCCAGTTCCTAACACGTCCGGACCGGGTTCAAATCCCATTCGGACCGTCCCCCCGTAGCACGGTCTGACTAGCCTGCTACTTGGTAAAATTAGTCTAATACGGCCTGTTCCGTTCTAACATAAAAAAAACTTCCTTCCTTCTCAAATTATTGTACGGATACGTAGAGTAACTATCCATCATCATTAGCAATTAGAATTATAATAAACCATTTGTTCAATTAATATGTTTGTACATCTCGATTGTATGGAGACATCCTAACAAAGATGAACATAAAATGAATTAAAACTCCATTGTACAATGGACATACACTTCCTAAAATACACATTTAGCTGTTCATGCGCTATAAGCAGAATGAAAGCTTTAACGTTTGCGTAAAAATTATTCACCTGCTGAAGGAGATTTATTTAAAAGCATGCGTTCCAAAGTTACGACAATATGTGTACACATGAAAAGGAAACGTTCCAGGCTGCATTTTTTGTTTGTTTGTTTGTTTACTTTTCACCAAAGATCTGTTGCACGGTACGATAAGCTTCCCCGGTACGGTTTGCCCACATTCCAGATTGGCGATTGGTTTGAAAGTGTTTGCCATTTAGTATAGTCAGGTGCATTTTCCCTTTTGCATCCCTTCCGTCCTGCATGCACTTTGGCCATTGCACATTCTGTTGCAAACACAGCTCACATCAAAAACGGTTACGGAAGCGTACGAAGGAGCCGGTTGTGGATCGAAATTTATATGAAACATTTTCTCCACAAATTCTCCAATAACACACACACACGCGCGCGCAGGCAAGGTTAGTATTACGATCGGATCGGATCGCCAGGAACGACGGTGCAGATGCACGCAGTGTACGCAGCACGCTCGCAGGCAAACCAATGGCTGACCAATAATAGTCACATCCAGTGACTACATCACCGAGTTACAAAGCGGTACGGATTTGCGTGTCGGGCTGCTCGGAAACGGGACGGGCCGGATGCTGGAACTGCTTCCATTGAACGATAAATGGGCAAGTGGAGTCAGTATTTTAATTAAATTGTCACCCCACTGCGTGCGGCGTACGGTACGCACGCTTCGCTGTACGGTCGTGCGGTCGTCAAGGTATCTAGTATAGGGATAGTTTGCCCTGTTCCGCCTGATACAACCGTCTATTAGGCGAACGGTATCCTTTCGTGCGCAATGAGCGTCCTTGCCCGCCGGGTGGTGCGATCTTTTGAACCGGCGATACACACACTAGACACGGATTTTATCTTTCCCGCTCGAACCGCGCTGTTGCGCCTGTGAAGAAGCTAATTTGGAGTGTGGTTCACCTGGCGGGCGGTGTGGCATCCTCCATAAAGGCACCGCACGCAACGCAATCCAATTTTGATCCTTTACTGCATAATGTCAATTTCAAATTAACAGAATCTCCTGCAGCGTACACACCGAACGTGGGGAGAGTCGTCGGTGCCCGAACACAGATCGTCAAGATTGTCTGCAAAGTAGTGAAGTTTGGTTTTGAAGATGGATTGCTCGTGTAAAAATGACGTTTTAATGAATAAATACACTTGCATCCATACAATGTGTAAATGGGTAATAAAAAATAAGGAATTAGAAAAACCGCAATATTTCATGGCAGAAAAATTCAATTCTTAACAAAATGGCTGAAATTCGTGTTTTCATATTGTTAGACGTATAGAAAAAGTATGTACCGTTCTATCAAAAATAAGAAAAAAAAGAATAAATTTGTAAAAGAACGACAGTACTAAAAAAAAGTAAAAGACACTGTACGTATAGAAAAAGTATGTACCTTTCTAACAAAAATAAGAAAAAAAAGAGAATAAATATATAAAAGAACGAGACATGAACACGCAAAGTTCTGAATATAAAATTTAAAAACTAACTTATTTAAAACAAAAGAAAAATGAAAATACTTTGTGAAACTTTCATACAAATAAATGCGAAAAACAAAGATTTCAAACCCGTATCAAACAACAACATCAGTTACGATTAACTGTTTCACTTTGTTTTCTGCTTTTTGTAAATCGGTTGCCTTATAAATATGTTACGCAGTGTACAATACTTTAGAAATCTAATCAATCTTTTATGATACTACTTTTTCCAGATAAATGAATAGCACGGATAATAGGCACTAATGGTGAGATTTTTCAACCATCATTGTTTTACTTAACAACATGACTTTTCTTTTTTTACACTTCATCATAAAAAGTGTTGCAAAAGGAAGCTAAAAATTATGTTCATGCATGAAAATGCTGTAAAATCTACTATTATTTTTTTTATTATTCGTTGCTGTCATCATTTTTCAATTTATGTGTCAAATTGCACTTGAAATTGTCGTCTTTGAACGACACGGATAATCGGATACCTGTTCAAATGGCACTCGGATAATCGGGTTTCCTCTGTATATGGTTTCGGGTAAACGAAGTAAACCGAATAAAAAGCTTCAAATTAAACATCTTTGGACAAGCGTCACTCGACAATTCTAGCAGTCCACAATTTTTCATCAAATAAAGAAAAAAATCTTCATTAGATCACCATTTTCCAGGTATATCTTGGAGTTTTTAGCGTATAACGCTATTACTATGATGTATGACATCTAATCCACATTCAAATCTCATCGAAAAAGATACGACCTCACCTTCATTACAGCTGTAATAATAGAAGCCAAACGTAGAGATGTTCTAACTTGAACATAAAAAAAAAACAACTTATTGCCTGGCCTTTTACCTGTTCCAACAATCAGAACCACAACTGTACGATTTAATATCCGGCGAAGAAACTAATCGAAACCGAGAAACGGAGTTGCAGTTGTGCCCTGTTAGCTTCGTAACTCATGCTGAAATCCCGTCCCTGCACTAGTACACTGGTAGTGCTGCATCAGCGCGGCTGCAGAAAACAATCAGCGGCATTCGGTGCGGATGCTGCTCGGTGCACTTCGTTCGCCGGCTTTTGCCAGCGTTCGATGGCCAGGGCAGATTCCTTGCGCGACGAAATCGGGAAATGAAATCCATCCATAACGTAACCACCCGCCCACGGGACCACCCACTCGGCCTGCGACGGGTCGAAGGTAATGGGCGGATAATGTGCGCCTCCTTGCACATCCACGGGGGAATAATATTTCAAAGCCTTTGCACTCGGCCGGGTGCTGGCGGTCGCGTTTTCCCGACCGTTGGCCCCGTTTTTTGTTCCCCCGGTATCTGTCACCGTTCGCTGCTCCGGCCATTTGGATGGTGGGAGGTTCTTTTTCTTGTTTTGTTTTTCACCCGCTTTGCTGCTGCTACTGCACCGGGGTGGTGGCCAGCGTGATGCCAGCCGGAGGTGAAAGGTGCGTTTTGAAAATGTTCACGCTTACTCACGAAATGTATGGGAACTATTTTTAAAACTTCGCTACTCCCACGGAACGTAACACGGGGTGTGTATATAGGTTTGCCCAGCGTGTGCCGTGTTGCTTCTTGCGACCCGGTCCCGGTGAATTGTTCTCGTTGACAGTATGCTTAAACGATTCTTGGGTGAAGAGGGGGGGGGGGAGAGGGGGAAGGGAAAGAAGGGGATGGAAAGAGTGTCCATCACACACACACGCGGAAATAGTGCCTTAATATATAGGAGAGGATTTGGAAAATGGTACGAGTTCTGTAATAAACAGATCGACCTACATACAATTCAAATTGTGGAGTAGAAAAGGAGAAGCTGTTTAAATTCAGTTGATTAAACTTCCAAATCTTGAAATAAATTTTCACTTTCAGTAGTAGTGTTAGCTTTACATTACAGTTTATGTAAGATATTCATTGGTATTAAAAACTTTTTAAATAAAGTGGCCGTATCAACTTTCGTCAGATTAATGTAGCTGTGTCAAACGAACAAAAACGTAAAAAATCATCATTTTTTCCATTCTTTGTGCTTCGAAGTGATGGGATTTCGGTTGATAAACTATCGTAATTGTTTTCTGCATACTCATTTGATTGCCTCAGAGGCGTTTTTTTTCGGGTTGTCAGTTATGCAAATAACAAACGTTATTTATAACTCAAATATTATTAAAGAAAAAATATGTTTACAACTGTTGACAGTTGTTTATGTATAGGAATTGTATTTATAGGAATATTAAATAGTTAATGCTGCCATTGCCATTACAAAATCACACTTAACGATAATACTTAACAAAATAGAGAACTCGTTTACTCGTCGGGAAGACAAAGAAATTTGTAAAAAATTTAAAACATTTTCAGTTTTCAGATAAGAAGCAGCATTCTTAGTTAAAGTAAGTAATGTATAGTAACTATTTTTTGAANGAGGGGGAAGGGAAAGAAGGGGATGGAAAGAGTGTCCATCACACACACACGCGGAAATAGTGCCTTAATATATAGGAGAGGATTTGGAAAATGGTACGAGTTCTGTAATAAACAGATCGACCTACATACAATTCAAATTGTGGAGTAGAAAAGGAGAAGCTGTTTAAATTCAGTTGATTAAACTTCCAAATCTTGAAATAAATTTTCACTTTCAGTAGTAGTGTTAGCTTTACATTACAGTTTATGTAAGATATTCATTGGTATTAAAAACTTTTTAAATAAAGTGGCCGTATCAACTTTCGTCAGCTTAATGTGTCAAACGAACAAAAACGTAAAAAAAAATCATCATTTTTTCCATTCTTTGTGCTTCGAAGTGATGGGATTTCGATAGATAAACTATCGTAATTGTTTTCTGCGTACTCATTTGATTGCCTCAGAGGCGTTTTTTTTTCGTTATGCATGTTATGTTATGCGTTATGCAGATAACAAATGTTATTTATAAATCAAATATTATTAGAGAAAAAATATGTTTACTACTGTTGACAGTTCTTTATGTATGTAAGAAATAAGTTGTTAACCCCTGAGAAGAGTGACGGTCACTCACGGCTCTCACTGGCGAAATTATAAAACGATGGAAACCGTATAGAAATAAATCAGTATCGTTTCGAACTCTAACCCGAAGAGCAGTTCTTACATGTATAGGAATTGTTAATATTGAATGGTTAATGGTGCCATTGCATACAAAATCACACTTAGCGATAATACTTAACCTAATAATACTTAACAAAAGAGAGAACTAGTTTATTCGTCGAGACGATAAAAACGGTAAATAAATTTGTTAAAAAAATAAAACAATTTTAGATTTTATGTAAGAATTATTTTTGGAGTCATCGTCACAACATTGGGCTCCATATTCTATTGTCTCTGGCTATGGAATGGTTGAAATGGTTCAATAAATTTATCATTAAATCATTGAAGATTTCTGTTCGTTACAGAAAAAAGTAATTTTTTAAAGCAAAAATTTACGATCAATTCTTAAAATTAGATCGACAGTCGATGGAAATCTTGCAGTTTTTGACAGATAAATAAAAACAATTAGCAACTCTGACACTCTTTTGCGCTACTGTTTGCAAACTTATTTGCACATTGTTTCCACTCGCTCGAAAAGATTCATAAATAAGTTGCTATTCCACCAATGATTCGAATGAATCTTCATTGAAAATTCCCTTGAACGACTCTTCTCAAGGAAATCATCGAACAACAACACTATTGGGAACTGCTCAATCATGCTCAAATATCTGTCAACCATTCCACAAGTGATAGCCTGATACACGATCTTATGAGTTTTATTGTTTTTTTATGTCACCACTTTTATTAGATTTAAAACTAAACACAGCATTTTCCCCACTGCTTCTTCAACCGATTGTTGCACATTAATTGTTTTCCACTCATTTAATCCCTTTTTTTTAATGAATCTTTCCTTATGGTACAGTTGGTATCAGTTCTCCTTTTTCGTTTTCTACTGAAATGCACAATGATCACTGTTCCTCTTTGACATCCACTCTTAAATACCTCATACATTCATGTGTCTTTTATTTTTTTTTTTTTTTTTGGTACGGTGGTGGTAAATTAATCCCGCAACAAACGAAACCGCCGAAACCCTGAACGATGATGTTAATGACGGGTGTTGTACGGGTACACGCGCCCGATCGGTAGCATGTCGAAGGAAAATGGCACCATAAAAACTGCCCCATGAAACGTGCGTGAAAATCATTTAACAAAAAAAACAATCTCCTTCCTTCGTCATCGCCAACAGCAGCAGTTTCGTGTGAGTGTATCCACTAAATGGGGATCGCTAGCGGGCACCATCATAAAACTCAACTCAATTTTAATAGTTAGAAAAATGCCAACACGTAAAGAAAGGAAAGGAAGGAACAAAAATCCGAAAACAATCACACCTCAACAAAGGCACTCGCTCGTTTTTATGACGACGGTGATGATGGTGATGATGATGATGGGACGGTAGATTGCTCGATCGATGGTGCGTGCAGGATATACGCGCTTATACGCTACACCGGTCACCCGAATGCGGATACGTCGTCAGGCCAATTAGTCATTGGCGAGCATAGTTCGCATTATTGGCATACCACTGCAGGGCACCGCACAGGGCATCGCAGTGTATAAACAAAGAGTGCACACACACACACGGTGGGGGGGGGGGGGGGGGGGGGGGGGGGGGGGGGGGGGGGGGGGGATGGATGTGTGGGTGGTCGATGCGTGTTTTATCGGTCGCACGTCGAAAAGTGCGCCGTGCTTCCGCAAAAAAAAGCAAAAAGCATTTAAAAAACAGTACAACAACGATAAAACTGCAATGAATGATAGCTCGGCGCTCGGCAGTATGCGGCTTGACGTTTATAGACCCGTTCCCTTACCCATTGCGATATGGCGTGATGGCGTACGGGTGGACAGATCAGCATACAAACGCGAAAGCATATCACGTATATGTGTTTGTGTGTGTGTGTGCTTTTTCTTTCTTGTTTTTCTTTTCTTCCCATCAGCACACGCATTCGCGTGGATTTGGGTGATTTTTTGTGGGGAGGTAGTTTATATAGCCGGCCATAACTGTCGGCACCGTTGACAGGCTAATGCAAAACAAACTCCCCAGTTCGCGTACATGCTCGGCATGCGGATTTTGGATGCTTCTGCTAAAGGATGCAGAAACAGTTTGTACATTAGGGACGGTGAGTTGTTTTCAATTACAAACCAAGTATTCTGTGTGGAGAGTTGAAACTAATTCTCATGTGCGTTTTTTTCGTTGTTGTTACTGTTTAATGTTTAAGTATGCTTTTTGATATTAGATCAATACAATCGCAATGTTACGATGCTGTTTTGCTGGTAAACCCCACCATAAAATGATGAAATGATTGATAAACCTAAACGCACATTTTGGCTTTGAAATGTTGAGCTTTTTAGAATTGTTCAATAGAACTATTTAAAAGCATTCGTTCATATTTTGTACTAATTAAATGCGCTCTTTGATCATGATCTATGTCCTTAAACATAATGTTTTGAAAAGCTAATATCTCGTAAACGAGCATGCATGTTTATTTAGGATGTTCTTGGTAAAATGGTTTGAACGATAATTTCTGTTACGTTTTTTAGATTTTATTTTAGAGGTTTTTATAAAACATTAGAAAACGTTCAACCACGTGTTTATGCAAAGTTATCAGTCATTGCAAAAAAATTTACAAGCATTTTTAAGTTGGCAGGATTATAATAATTTTATATAAATTATAGACTTTGATTAAATAGCAGTTTTAAAATAGTAAGTTTTACAAAAAAAAAACAATTGATTTGCTCCCTACCAAACGCTTACTTTATATTACTACAACCCAATACATTTGGTGCTTCAATCAAAAAATTTTTTAACAATAAATACGAGTTGAAGTTTCGCCTCAATAGCAAATTCTTATTCCCGAAAAAACTCTTGCTCCTGCATGGTATGCAATTTACTGCACGCCAACATGGTTCACACATTATAATGGTTTTAACGAAACTTTATTACCAATTGAACCATTAATAAGCATTTAGTATTCGACACCACAAATAACGATTCTTACAATTCGTTCCGTGAGAAAACATGTCAGCCGAATTACGACGGATTACTGAACTCCACGAGGCTGTAGATACATTTTTCCCATGTGACGTATATAAAAATTTGGTAATTAAATTTAGTGAAGGTTTCTTTTAATAGTTCAGAAACATCGGATACACTTACGGTTTATTACAAGAGTTACAGTCCATTAAAAAGCGACGAATGGTCACTTAAATTGTATTTGTGGTAAACATTCTTAGGAATGAATTTGATTCTCCAGATCAGAATGAATATTGATACTTCAGTTAGGATTTCATGAGACACTAATTAACTCGTGTGTTCTGTATTCCACAGTTTCATTTAATATGTAATATGACTATTGTAACTTCATTTACTGTTTTAAAAATAACCTTCTAGTGTCATATAACCGACTTGAAGTTGGTTTCTGCGATAGTTGCATTTAGTTTCAAGACAAATCCAATGTTCTTAGGCCACTTTAGGAGCCATACAATTATTCCTATTTTACATTTTCCTAATTACATCAAAGGTTAGATGCTTCACTCAACGAAGGGGATTGATTTATTATAGAAGTGCGTTATCAAAAGTATATTAAAAATTATTTGTTTTCACTATAGTCAGTATATTTCAAGTATTATGCATTTAAATTTTTAGTATTTTTGTTAAAACTATTAAAAAATGTAAAAGTAAAAACCATTCTTTACCCTACCATCCCGGCTAACACCATTCATTGCAGCAAAAATAGAGCACTTTCTTCTAAAGCCAGACATGGTGCGAACGACACCCGAGAAAAGGCACCCCGGGTGATTTGATTTTTGTCTGCGCCGCCATAACATGCAGATGTCACTCGACGGGTCGTCTGATTGACAACTGATCTGACAGAGTCTATTTGTTTCTGGCACCCGTACGATGGTGGCAAAAGCTATCAGAGCGCTGCTTTAGGTTTGGCTCATCTCCGCCACACAGCTGGCACTTGCTTCCAAAAGGCGGAACCCACCCACTCGCCAAACCCGGCCTGACGGTTGCAGAAAAGGGTCAGAAAACAATCACAGCTAATGATGTTTTTGACACACCTGTTGTACGAATCAGCTGCCGATGGATTGTTANTGTCACTCGACGGGTCGCCTGATTGACAACTGATTTGACAGAGTCTATTTGTTTCTGGCACCCGTACGATGGTGGCAAAAGCTATCAGAGCGCTGCTTTAGGTTTGGCTCATCTCCGCCACACAGCTGGCACTTGCTTCCAAAAGGCGGAACCCACCCACTCGCCAAACCCGGCCTGACGGTTGCAGAAAAGGGTCAGAAAACAATCACAGCTAATGATGTTTTTGACACACCTGTTGTACGAATCAGCTGCCGATGGATTGTTAACGGTGGCCACGAGACACAAACCCGGACAGCATATGAACAGTTTGGTTGCTTCTCACCAAACTGTGAGCAATGCGGTTTTTTTGTTTTGTTCGTTTGCAAGTATTTTTGTTTCCTTTTTTTGTATTTTAAGATACTTTGCAACATGCTACGAACTGCTGTGCTAGATGGAGGACATCGTTTAATATTTGTTTTTTAATTGCCCTTTTTTATATATGCTCAATAGATTTAATCAAAATGAACCGTTTTCCTTTCTCTCGCCTATTCTTATGCAATCCGTTGTATGTAAAAGGTTTCGCGCATTGCCTACATTTGGGCTGAAATACTCGCTGTTCGAATTCGCCTTAGCGGCATTCGTGCAATGTTGACCTGTGTTGGTTTTTTTGGCATGACATTTTCCAACAACTTTTTCATACCAAATGGCAAACACGAGACAGCAAATAAAAGAAAACAGCTACGTTCAAACGACAAAAAACCTCAAAAGAGGGCAACAAATATGTGAACAAAGGCTCAGTTTTGCAAGCTCTTCCGATTATTTGTCAAGTTGTTTTCTATTGCTGCGTTGCTAACCGTTTTGATGAAATTAAGTCAGTTTCAGTTCAACTAGTGACGTGAGCAGTTGGTTTTGGGAGTGTAGTGCTGGTGATTTTATTAACTTAGAGATTACACATTTAAAATGTTTGAACTATAGCGAAGTTTTGAGATGAACGAAATGCAATTTATCGTAACAATAAAAGTGTTTTACCTGCTTAGAGCTTGCAAAATCAAAGTGAATGTGAACGTTTGTTGTGCGCAGTGCTGATTGTTTCTATTTGAAAGATATTAAACATAATCAGATTCTCACTCCCATTGAAGCCAATCAGCAATCAAATCAAGAAAGTTTGTGTCAAGTCTGGCGGTCAAATAAAAAAAGTTGCCTCCAATAAAAATAAATGCATCACTAATTTGACCCCGACGTGATTTGAACACGCAACCTTCTGATCTGGAGTCAGACGCGCTACCGTTGCGCCACGGAGTCCTTGATTCTGCTGCGACAACAAAACTAATACGGTTGCCAAGTGGGGTTTAACGGTTGAAATATTTGTAATGTTTTTGCTTGCAGCTTTTGGTAGCAGTTTAACAAGGATATATTGTGCTCTTTTATTTACTAAAACAATTACGTACACAAACTCGTTTCGATTAGATAGTAAAATAAACTATGTATGCATGTGTGTAAAGTTCGACAGATAGTATTTTCCTTTCAAATCATTATACAATTTGAATCATCTATACGAAGTATACGAAAAATAACAAATTACATCACGTTTCTAGCATGGCAGCAGTGACGTCACCATGAGCAAAAGCGCAAGCAACAGGTATTGGTAGAAGCAGTAGCGATCTAACCCACCCCTTCCCAACTGGCCCGGATAGCTCAGTCGGTAGAGCGTTGGACTTTTAATCCAACGGTCAAGGGTTCAAGTCCCTTTTCGGGCGGAAGATTTCTTTTTTTCTCTTATGTCACTTTTCCGACATTTTTTTAACTGGAAATCGAAAGTGATGCTCTTTTATTTTTTATGCTTTGCGTGTGACAGTAATTTCTCCCATGATACCAATGTATGTTGTATCAAAAATTAAATCACAATTAGCTAGTATGTTTTTAGTATGTTATTTAGTTATATGTTATGCATAAAAAAAGAAACTCTAGCTATTAATTCCCCAAGGCAACAAATAACTTGCACTTTGAAGTTGTATATAAAATCAGAATTGTGAAATTTTGGAATTTTATTGTCATTTCCATTTAAAAAATATATTCCGCTCTTAGGACTGTTCTTAAAGGGCAGGCAAAAAAAATGGAAAAACGATGAAATAAATTATATTTTTCGTAACACGTATCACGTTACAGCAGTGCTCCATAAGAAAACAGTGTATCAGTGTAATATATATTATTGTAGTCTGAAATCCTGTAAGGCTTACTCTTACGCTTAAATTTTGTATCGACTATTTTATTGTAATTGATGCATGTTGCCAACGGTTTTCTTTGGCAATTTAAAAACTATACAGACAAAGCAACAACATAATTTTTCAAATCTATAAGTATACCAACCAACACGAATATCAAAACAAAAATAGAACTGGACTATAACTGTAACAACAAACGAATATACCCGGGATAAGGAAATCAATAAAGAGGAAATGCCTCATAAAAATTGTTTCTGAATTTCGTCAACACAAGTGACAAGACGGCGCTAAAACTGTCAACCTTAAGAATACATTAATACAAAATATTTCTTTTTCAAATCTATAAATATAAATACCAAAGTAATACAGTTAATATAACAATAGAAAATGTGTTAACCATTTAAAGTTTGAAATCAAGAGCACAATTGGTTAAAAAAAATTTGCTCTAAATTTCTTGAACTCATATGCCAGAAGTGGGATTCGAACCCACGCTTTGCAAGTAAATTCTTACCATCCATTCTCATCTTCCTTATATATATGCGCAACTTGGGCAATCGGACATATATATTCTAAAGAGAGTGAAGGAAAGATTTTTTACTTGGAAAATCCAGATCGCTCAGCAACATACTCTTATGGAGAAAAGCTATGCAAAGTAGTTTTGTAGGTATTTAGGTATGTATGACTTTAGACCTTCAAATACATCGAGAGGTAAGTAAGTATCGCACATTATTCGTTGTTTAAGCTAACAATGTGTGAATGCTTGGCTGTTGAGTCTGGTGCCTTAACCGCTCGGCCATCCTGACATGTACATTTAGCTGCCTTCCATTATGGTACAAAAGCAAAACGAAATTCAACACACACACACACATACGCATCCCTTCATCTGCTAATGTTCTGGATGGTGGATAAAAATAAAACTTCCGTTTCACCCTGCACGGTTGTTCTATGTAGAAACCGGACCCCTCGTATGTTAGGAGACTGCGCTGTACCGGAAAGAAAACACACGCATAAGGAAACTACGTTCAGTGAGCTACGGGCCGGAGAAACTGTAGAGGTTTAAGCAACGAAGTGTCAAGCGGCTCCATAGCTCAGCTGGTTAGAGCGTCGTGCTAATAACGCGAAGGTCGTGAGTTCGATCCTCTCTGGAGCCAATGAACTTTTTTCTTTTTATTGCATCATTATACCTGTTTTCTTTTCTAACAAACAATCAATTGTAGGAAATGCACATTTGATTGAATATAATTAGACCTATTTTGGACGTGTAAAAATAAACCATTTTATCTTCATATGAATTGGTACTTTTTTTTACAAGTGTAATATAGTAAATGGAAAAAAATATAACTGTTAGCATAGGAGAACTTTAGTTACCGAAGCAGAGAGAAAAAAATATGTCTTCAATTAAAATTAAGTTAAGATATTCTAATGTAACCAAATCATATCAAACAACAAATATTAAAATGTAATAGAATAATTTATATTATCAACCTCTAGTTAACTGGCATTGAATGGTTTCTCGATAATATATGCATTTGTTTGTACAAACTAGGAAAGAAATAATTAATATAATTAAAATAATCATGATCTATATTTAAGAAAACGAAAAACGTACTTATTAGTGCTAAATGAAGGACTTCCGGAAGTAAAAGTGATCATAACGCTAAGTTAATACGTAATGGCGTACCGCCGATGGGTCTGGAAGAACATTCACCGCCAGCTGCTATCAGTCCAAAGATCCGCTCTATACATGTTGGTTTACAACAAGGTCTGGACTGTTAATGCACAGGATGGATAGAGCATCATCGCCCCGCATAATATGCATCCAGCAAGAGATCCTGTATCACAAGTATACCAAGTGCTAAAAAAATAATTTATCTTACCATTGGACATAGTACATAGTGCTGCCAAAACTAACACGCATGAAAAGCATGCTTCCTATTAATATTGTTAACTAGGATTTAAGTTGATTTTAATAAATCATTTTACACGAAAATTCAAACCATTTGTTTTGGTCAACATTGTCAACTTCAACTGAATCATTGAAAAAACTTCACGTTCTTCATAAACGAAAGGAATCAAACAAGAGAATCACTTGTTTTTGTATTTCCTATCGCAACATACGTTATGAGTTTGAACATCGACGTGTTCATCTGGCTCCATAGCTCAGCTGGTTAGAGCGTCGTGCTAATAACGCGAAGGTCGTGAGTTCGATCCTCTCTGGAGCCAAATTTACTTTTTTTATGGTACTTCGTCTAAAACATGCAGATTTCTCGTGTAGGGTAGTGTGTTTTTTTTTATTTCTACGAAGGACGCTAATTATGGTTGCTTTTCATTGATATTTTATAAGTTGTGTGATTTATATTTTTCCAGTCAATCGATATGATTAGTTCACCACTGTTTATCACATTGTTATGTGTGAAACGAGGAGGCTTCTATTCAGAAAGGATTTACTTTTTATGTCGAGCTGTTTGGCTTTTTTCAAATTCGTTTTTTGTTTATGAAGACCAGCTCTTGCCTATAGTAAATGCGATTCGAAAGAGAGAGAAAAAAAAACACAATTCGCTTCATTATTTCACGACATCTAATGATAGCCAAAGCTTGGACTTTTACCATTGCATCATTAGCGCATCAGGGGCTCGGCCGTTGCGAAAAGAAATCCATCCGGAACGCGACACAGCACGGGAAGACGGTCATTAGTGTGGTCGAGTGGGTCGACCGGCGACCGAATGCGTAACATAATGAGATTTTACACGACCAGGGCACAACAGCACATTATTAGCGAACGCGACTTGCTGCTACTGGGCTATCCTTTCACTGTCGCTGTGTTTTAATTGCATCAAAATATCGTTTTACCATGCCACGAATGTCCCTTTGTGTGTCCTTCGATAGAGAGAAGGTTCTTGTGATTTTTGTTTTGGTCACTCCCCAAACCATTGTCTCATTCATAATTGCTTCATCGGTTTTATGGTTTGAAGCATTGTGAATTTGTAAGCAAAGATCAATCAGCAATTAAAATAAAGGGTCCATTCCATCGGACATTAATACTGGAAGAATGAAAACCGCTCGTTTTTTTTCCTAATTAGAAAAATCATTTAAAAGACAAAAATAAATATGACGAACCCAAAAAAACAGGTATTTGAATGCTAATAACAAAATGGTATCGCAAAATCTTAGTAATTTTCCATTAAAATCGTATTTGAAACATATTCAGCTTACATTTTGAACATTATTCTGCTTATGCTAATGTGTATAAAGATTAAAACGCCTAAATATAGTTAACCGATAGTATAAATAATAAAATTTGCATTAAAATTGTTTATTAATATCTTAAATCTTCAATAACACCACGTGATCCCGAAAGCGTTTTTGCATCCTTTTCCCAACAAGCGTCGGTGGTGTAATGGTCAGCATAGTTGCCTTCCAAGCAGTTGATCCGGGTTCGATTCCCGGCCGACGCAGGATGCTTTTTTTTCTTTGTGTGTATGTGTGTGTTTGTTATGTAAGCTATATTTTTTATTTCCATTTGTATTCAACACCACCACCAGCAAAATTATCTTCCCTTAATTGCCGCTTACATTTTAAATGTTAAGAAAACTGTGTTCTGGTGCGTAAGATGAAGCACCAACACATACCCACACAGACAGCTGTGATAACATTGCTTTGTATTTATTCCACCACAGAGCAATTACGCTTTTCGGTAGGTATTTATCTTTGGTTTGTAGCGTAGAAAACAATTGTATTTTTAATATCGAAAACAAATAATTCGTTCATTTCGCAATCGTTACGTATCTTTCCGAGCATTGTCATAAAATCACATGATTTTTGTTGTTGTGAGGGTAAATTATTTAAACGGTACGATCGCAGCAAGGTGGGTCGGTTGTAATAGCAGACGTTGCGTTAAGCATAATGTTTAAAATAAGAAATTTTTGAACAATTTTAACAGAATTTTTATCTCAAACAATTCTTACTTTATTCTAAAGCATGTTAGAACATTATTATCAAACTGAAAAGATTCAACAAACATGTTGTTTTCTATATCCCCTCACATATCTTTTTCATACAACATTTGATAACTTTCCCCCCTCAAATTGGCCCACACCCGGTTGATTGTTTCATGGAAAAAGAAAAGACCAACACGAAGCGCTTTCATACTTCGAGCGCCATTCACTCGGCCGATCGAACATCGAACGAAATCCCACCGGCGTGAAGGGATGCTGCTTCAACAGCAAAGTAATACACACAAAGCAAACAAAACTCGGGAGGTGGGAAGTTTAGAAAATACAAACCACAACAAACAAAAAAACTGAAAATAAAACCAACCCGTTAACAAATAACAGCAGGAAAAACGAACGGTACAGCGATCCCATCGATAGATTTGGTGGCAAAAATTCAACCGTTCGTTCTAACCTTCCGTTGTCGTTGCCCTGCCCGGTGTGTAAGGCGCTAGCCATAGCCATCTGTATTTGGCTGTGGTGGTCACGTTGTTTGATGTTTGAATTTTTTTCCGTTGGCCGGGAATTTGGTCGGCAAATAAATATTTGCCCGAAGAAGAAAAGAAGCAAAACAAAAAAAAAGCAAGAAAACAACCCGTGGCGTACCTGATTTTCTAGCGTTTGGTGGAAAATAACATTTCCGAGGGGGGGTGTAAGGGAGCTTTTATATATATATATATGTATGTGTGTGTGTTGTGTTTGCTGTCAGAATGAATGATTTTTTAATTCAATTCCACCAACCATTTTCCATTCCACCTGAAGCATCGTTTCCTTCATGTCTCTCTCTCTCTCTCTTTTTCTCTCTTTCTCTCTCTCTTTCACACTCTCTCTTCCCTGTTGGGCATACTGTTAGGATCACTTCTTCGCCAAAAGCCTCCACGGGAAACAAGCGGCACGGTGTGCAGACAAAGCAAACACCAACGCCGGGCGTGTGGAGTAAAATATGGGCACCGTACCTACAGTTGGCACGCGCAACCATAAACCATGAGCCGAACCATGGATACCAGGGGTCCAGAAGAATGAACGAACGAATAAAAAAAAAAAAAACTGCGTACGTAGCGCGGCAGCAAATTGTAAACGGTGTGGTTACAATATAATTGAACACAAACATCACAAGGATGAAAAGACATGAATAACGCATAGACCCACTCCGGAGTGTGTGTGTGTGCGTTTCTGGTGCCCAAAATGGGGGGGCCCATTTTGTATGTTGTGCCTCCATCGCGTCCAACGGCGAGCCTTTGTACCGTGCGCCATATATGTATGCTGGCGCGGGTTTTTGTACGACCAAAGCCTAGACACAGTTGCAGATGCGTGAGAGTAATAACGTTTGGTAGCCCGGCCACATTGTAATATGCTGTACAAATTGTGAATCTTTTAGTTTCTTCTTCTTTTTTTTTTGGTACACACACACGCTCATATAAATTACAGGGTTTTTCAGTGTTTTCTCGAGATATTTTTTTTTTTAAATTCATCTCACAGTATTTTGACGGCTTCCTCTATATTTTTGAATCTGTGCTACAGTTTTCTGACCTGTAGAAAATTCAAATAAATAAATAAATAAAAAAGAGAACAAACAAGGTGTTAAATTATTGGTACAAGCATGGGACATGATAAAATTACCGAAAAGACACTGTACCTTTGTCCATATCTAGGGTTCTATGTCCAAAATAATCCAAGATTCATATAGGAACATATCACACTCAACTTTTCTGGATGGTTCAAGTAACGTTTGTTAAAATTGTCAAAGGAAATCATTTTTTACGAGGTTTGGTTTCAGGCACCAGGTTTCTACTGTCCATCTAATTATAGATTAATAATATGGTCCACATTTTTAAGCCAGCTTCATCGAATCTCGTTTGTGGACTTTTGACGTAAAGGAATCCAAAATTAACCATCGCTCATTCATTTAGTTTGCTTTACAAATTAGTACAACAATTACTGCAAAACTGTCAAAAATTTTGGGAGGGATTCAAACAATTCTGTCAAATAAATGTAAACAATACTGGGGAGAAAACCGTGGGACGAACTCAAAAATATCTGGACACTTGTCATAAAACCCTGTGAAACCGGCAACCAAATCTCAGGATAACCCTGTATGCCTGCAAGCATTGCCTAACTCGGAAATTACATCCCATCACATTTGCCGATTCTCTTGGCCAACCTCATTATGGTTGGTGAAGGTGGTTTTTGCTATCGGACGTACGCTAAACGTAATTTGCTGCAGTGGTGGATGTGGAGGTGTTTTTGTTCGTGTGTATTTTTCATTTTTTCCCTACAGACAGTGGATACGTTTGGTGGGAGATGATTTTAATTTTCCCACATATTGCTCTTGAATTCAAAACCTTCTATTTGCGGATTGGTGAGGTTTGTTGAATCTATGCGTAGGAAAATATGAATGGGGATATAAGCAATCGCAGCAAATCTTTAAACATTTTATCAAAAGTTCTATTGTATACTTTTTCCATAAGTCCGTAATATGTCCATTTTCAATTCCATACGTCAAAATTATCTCTCAATAAAAGCTGTCATCTGTCAAACTAAAGTGAGTTTGATAGCCTACAAAATTTGACTCAGAAATCCTAAAATTGACATACTATAAATTTATCACTTTTTATGTTTATTTTGAGATAACTCAAATAAAGAGCATTATAAAGCGAATATAATTAAAACAAATTAAGATGCATACAGTCTTTTAAATAGCGTCGCAAAATTAAATTTGACGTTTTGCGCCTGAATAGTATGCAATCGCCTGTACGACCACGTGGTAGGCGTTTTTGAGTGTCTTACTTCGCTAAATCATTTTTAACCGGAGCAGCAACATGTGGCCAAACATGTGTCGTGATGGAAAATTGCTAACTCGTGTCCTTTAATGCTTGCTTCAAATAAATTAACTGAGTTTGATACTGTTCCTCAATGATAGTTCTACCATTCGGAAGCAGTTCATAATATAAGACACTGTTTTGATCCCACCTTTAGACAGCTTATTATGCGAGTAAATGCCATTGCTGTCTTTTGATATACCGAAGGCATTAACGGTTGGTTGACTTGTTGGTCAACCCGGCATTAACGGTTGGTCTTTCATTTTTAAGTGTTTATAAAACATTAATAATTACAATACAGCAAACATAACTAGTACTGTTATTTTCAATTTTCAATAAAATAGACGATATATATTGTTGCACTTGCTCTCATTCTTGCAATTTCTAGAGTTTTGTTCTCCTTTGTATTATGTACAGTGTGCAGGCCACAAAGCAAACGCTTAGCGATTAAATATTGAAGCATAAAAATTTGATATAATTTCAGCTTTTGTACTGCACACCATGATTGATGTTTGGTTTGAATCGCCATTGACAGCATCAATCGTGATCGTGAAACATGAAGTACAATTAAAAAAGTAGCTTTTAGCATCGATCAAGTGTGGTACTTAAGTGGACGTGTGCTTTTTCACGAATTCTATGTTCCTTTTGTTGAAAAGTTCATTTTAATTTTTAATACATTCACTATACATGAATAAACAATTTGTTGGTCAATTCCAAAGAGGAGCAATTGGAACTTATAATTCAATTATTCATAAACTCTTTCCTGGATTGTGTTGTTCAAGCAAAATTCCAAAAACTGTATACAAGATTGAAAAAACAAAATAACAATGCAAGAAATATTGCAACTTTTTAACTTTTCATCATATAAAAATGATTCTAGACATGAAAAGAAAAATTAAATACGTGGGCTTTGGTATATGATAAGCTAAATAAATATTAAAATATCATATAAAATACTATTCTACACGAATCGATCAGAAAGCTGATTACTAGTTAGTGTGACACTAATCTAAAAATGCATTTCTTCAGCGATAGCGCCATGCATGATTAGCATCATTAGGATTGGCAACAGCTGCCTAGTGCTAATTGCATACCAAGTGGCATTTAAAATGCAACCAGCAACACACGACACGGCCCTCGCGACTGATGGCGTTGGCAAATCGAGGCGAAAGAGTGCACGAAGCAACCAACATAAAGACATAAAAAACGAACATTGAAACATAATTACCATCCTCGGACGGATGCATCCAAATGTGGGTTGAAGTGGATCTAAGTCCTTTGGGAGTAATGTAGCTGCTGCATGCAGAAAGAAAGATCGCACACACATTTCATGACTTATTTATCCATTTGTAAAAGATTTTGCATTACTAAATTGCTCATTAACGGAGTGATTGTGCTCCCGTGGGAATGACGGACTAATTTGATTTCTATTACAGCTGCGTTATAGTACGGTCCGAGCAAAGGGTAAAGACATTCGAGTGAGTGAGTGTTCGTACGGAAAAAAGCAATTGCTTGTAATTGATGTTGAAACTGTTTTTAAACAGTAAAACAATAAAAAAAAGGAAACATAAAAGCGACTAACATCCTTACCGTGCCCCGATCAAACAAGCTCATAACAATAAAGCCGGGAACATGTTAGCAAAGTGTTAAGCCATAGCGTTACGGGCAGGATGGGCAAAATAAATTAACTTCTAACAGTACGGTGCGAGCTAAAACAGCAACCACCATGGGCCGGACAAATGCCGCGGGCATCCAAACATAAGATGTAAGGATCGGGCGAACGTTCGATGTAGCCCCTTTTTCTATACCCCGAGTGGCCCAAGGCCCGATTTTCTACGCCCCTTTTTTATCATTATTATTTTGGTACACATCAGGCACGAGCGAGCGAGTGGGAGAAAGAAAGCAAAAAATGTAACAGCGAGAACAAATGCAACATCTAATGGGGGAAGCGTGGGCGCTTTTTTTTTGCAGCAGCAAAAATGTGCAAATGACATGCAAACCGGAGGCTATCTCGTTACTCGTTGCTTTGCCGGCTTCGACAAAAAGGGGCCCGGCTTACACGAGATGGTCCGGTTGTTGCCGTTCCTGGGCAAAATCCACCACATGTTTCACCTTCTCCATCAAGCTAAGCAGCATTCCGGTCCGGTAAGAACTTCAAATAGTTTTTATTTTATGTTTTTTTCCTAGTCCAAGGGTACAAGATACATCCTTCGTTCGGCTCTAGTCGTGTGCAAAACACACATCAGAAAGAAATGACAAACCCCCACCAAAAACCAGACGAAGCCTGCTTTCAGGAAAATTAAAAATTAGACACCAAAACCACCAGGAACAACCCTCGAGAGTGTAACGTCCAGCCGATGGAAAACATCCTTTTCCTCTTCTGTATGTATGACATTGTTTTACAATGCCTTCCATGTGTCTTATGTGACTTGAAACCCGTCTACAGCAGTGCAGCTAAGCAAGCGAGCCAATCATCCAAACTAAACGGGAGAAGAATTTCATTCTTCACCACTCTACCACACCGCACCAATCCAATCATACACGGCACAGCTTCTACTACCTTTGCTGGAAGGAATCTAATCGAAATGTTGGGGGAAAATATTTGTCCGGATGGAAATGATCAGCCTGACAGCATCGTCTGTACCGGTGAATTGCTTCGGAAAGGATAAACTATAAGTGCATTTTGATCAAGTGGCTTCATCGATGAAGATCCTCTAGTGATGAAGAGCCGAAAACCAACCGAAGACAGAGCACCACTCATGTTTGGTGATGGTAATGCGATCTCTTCAAAGTTTTTTTTTTCGATAACAAACACTACTAAATCTATTTAATCAGCAATCATCGTGTAAGCGAGATGAATGTTTTTGGCCGATAGAACTTCCCCAGTACGCATGAGATAAGTAATGAATAACGCCCGCGTGAGGCTCTTCTGGGCGAGATGTATTTGCACAGTTGATGAAAAGCAATTTGCCTGAAAGGTGTTGCCGGCGGTGTTTGTTTCGGGACAAAAAGTTTTGAGGTTTCGAAGATCGAAGCAAATTTCAGCACGCATATGCAGCACACACACACCTTCCAGTGCGTCATATGTCATGTGGGAAAAGTTTTGCTGATGGTTTTCTTTCGGCTTTCGGTGTTGCTACAACCGTACAGTGAGATAAGCCAAAGCATTAGCCCTGCCCAAGCGAGTAAAGTATGGTAAGTAAGTAAGCAAAATGGAGACAAAGTCTCGTAAGAAGGGATAAAGTTTTTTTTTCTCCACCATCGGCGGTTTTACATGACACGTGGATGGATGGGGATGTGGGTGTGCACGTGGGTTAGCAAAAACAAAACAAAAAAGCACACAAACCGAAGAAGATTTACAGCTGTGAAGCGTGTGAAGGTGTTGCGGTGGTGTACACAGTGCAGTAGAAGCAGAACTATGATAAAGCAAAGCACATTTACCACATCATAAGAAAGATGGGACTAGACACGTGGATGGATGATGGGTGTAGGCCACCCTATAGGCTTACCTCGCTACAGGGTGAAGCTTTTGCTCGGAGCGGATGCGGTCCGTTTCGTTTATCCCTGAAATTGAAAAGCGAAACAAGAGAATGATTATTTTTCTGGGCGAAAAGAAGTTAGTAAACAGAAGAAAAACAGCAAGAATTCGGTACATTTCTTTACATGCGAGGATCCGGACGTATGGTGGAGGTATTACTGTGTGCTTTGGATTAATTTATGAAATGGAACGGTCACATTTGGCTTTGGTTACGATTTTTGAAACTGTTGACGTTAGGATGTTTTGGAAGATATTCTCCTAACAAGAGCAGCCAATAATGGTTTAGTTCTCTTAACATATCACGATGCAAGTATGTACTAAAACTTGATTATTTAACGAACTGTGATAACAAAATATAACGAATATGAATAATAGAACGTAATCAAAACTTGTTTATACTGTTTGCTTCTGTGCTATATACCAGAAATTGCATCGATTTGGTCAGAATCTTAGCAAAGAACGTCTCCGTTCATCATATTTGGTCAAAAATGAGACAAGTTATCAATCCTTTTCCAGGAATCATGATGCCAGGCAGCTAGCTTCCATCATCTGCTGTATCTAATCTCCAATAGACTTGGGACCACTTGAACCAGAAAACGAGATCGCAGTGTTCCTGGGTTCAGCCGTTATACTCTCTAAGTTGTTCTATTAGAATCTTCGTTTCAGTATTTTCCAGTCTTCTCCAAAGTTTACTTCGTAGGATAGGCAAAATTTGCACATCCCAAGTGATCACTTACTCTTTCGCGTGGAATTTCATCAATCAATTTCCAGAATGCAGAATTTGGAGATCAATTTCCTGAAGACACCTGTCCTGTCCAGCTCCCAAATTACCACAAGTATTGGAATAACTTCGTCAACCAAAGAAGTCAGATGACACAAAAAAGAAAATGGTTTGGTAGTCATGAATATACATTTCCTTGATGGAGTATGTGGTTGGAGGATGATATAAAGACACCGATCCTCTTGTCTGTACAGTGCTATCCAGTTTCTTCAGAAACTCTAATCGTAGTATCTTGGTGAAAAGCTCTAGTTCTGACACCAATGACCTAGACTGGTAACAATAATGTCTTTCTCTCCAAACTTGGAGAGAACTGGGAAGCTCTTTAAGATCACGTCTTCTGTTGGGGAACTGAAAGTAAGCATACGATAGTAGCTTCAGAATAGAAAAGGAATTAAAAAAGAAGGCCTAGATCGTAAGCCAATATCGTATATCCGTAAGACACTAAATACTGGACGAGTGACCTCTTCACTTCGTGTTGGTCCAAAGCTTCAAAAGGAGTAGCATCACTAATTTCTTAGTGGCTACTATAAAGTAACTGATATTGTTATTAAATGTTGTCTAACCACGGCAAAATATCTACAAAAGCTCAGTTAAATGAAGCTAGGTGACAGAAAATTCTTAGAAACATCATTTTCTCAATACATTTTATATGAAACTGATATCCAAATAGTTAAAAAATCTTATGTTTAGTGAAAAATGATGAACTTTACATTAACTTTCCAATAAAATTCAAATCTAAAAACAACACCTTTTTTCAATAACATACCTTTTGCAGGTTTTATAATGTTTACTTCCACCCCCATCTACGAACGTTCGCCAGTTTCTCCCATTTGCAAAAAACCAAACCCTGCATCTTTTTTGCACGAGTTGGCCAGGATGAACACGAGGAAGAGCAAATTTACATTTTTAAGTAGCCCAAACAAATTACCGGACAGTGGAAAGCAGCAGCCAAACCACAAAACCGTGCCAAGGTAGCAAAACCTCTATTAAAAATGCTTCATTGGGTATTTGCCTGTAGTCCGAATGGTGCTTGATTCGTTTGTTTTCAATCTTGCCCGGCTCTGCGCATTGTCGGGGAAGTCTACATTAACCGGAACATGGTGAATTCACCAAGCTGGAGAGTTTGCTACAAGCTTGCTAATTTGCTCAACTTGACTGCCGGCACCGTGTTTGTGATGGAACGGTTTTCGTGCCTTCCGGTAAGCCGTACTGTTCGCTACCCCGGTGGAGGTAAAAGCACAATCGCGCATTTCGCTATATCTTTCTCGAGCTCACAACCAGCAAACCTCAAACGGAACGATGGACCACCTGCTCTACGGTGGTAGAAATAGCAGACTAGAGCAAGTTAGTGAATTGGTGGGAAAGACGAAAAGAACATGAAAAACGCAAACGTACTGTAAGAAAGGATTGTATTAGTTTCGAAAGGTAAGCGTACAGGAGATGTACACCTTGTGCAATGGGTGAGTTCCTTCCGTACAGAAACGGTAATGCTGTGGCAGTACATGGTCTCTACCACCGGTAGGCAGTCAGATGGAGTTGGTTTGCTTGAAAAAAGCACGGCAAAAAACCTTACCTAACGTTCTTTTACGGTAATGTGCGTTCGTGGTGAGTGAAGTACACCTTGACCAACGGCACAAAAAAAAAAACGCTTGACCTGCCTGATCCTGGTTCGGTGCGATGTGGGGCAGAACCACTGTCAGCAGCAGCGAACCCGAACGGCTAGCTTGGATAGATAAAAAAAGGAACAACTACCCATCAACCCAAGTAGTTCGCAAAACAGGATAATGAATATTTTCACAGCACTTCAACGGGCGGATGCACGAGCGTTCGCCTGGTGAAGCACTCGAAATCAGGAGGAATTAATTTTTTAATTTCGCTCGTCAGCTAGTCAATTCGCTGTGGTAGTCCCGGCCCGGACATGGAAAAAAAAACAAGGAAGAAAAGAATCCCCTCACTGCTTGATGGGGCAGTCAGTCCGGGTGCTTGCGTGTGACAGATAATTGGTAAAAACTCGACCCGACGGTTTTGTTTCGCTTTTTGTGTGGCACAAGATATCGACACAATATCCGAAATGAGTTTGGACTCTGGTTGGACAGGTTTGCACCATCATCGGATGCGAGTCTTGCCAGCCTAGCTGGGCGATACTCTGTTACTGGGTTAAACTGACGCCGCGAGTTTGCACACAGTTAGTGCACAGCCCGAACAACGATGACGAAAAAAAAAACTCGGGCTCGGGTCTCACACGCACCGTGTTTGTTCGCTGACCGGCTGACGTGCAACATTTTTGCTCCACATATGGCCACGGGTGAGTGAGACAGGAATGCATAAATGAGAGCACTAATTATTATTAATTAATTACAGCGGCGCTGGACGACGATCGGTCCGTGCAGCAGTGATGACGTTGGCGAAAAGGACCACCCGAACACCCGAACAGGGAGGGCAAAACTGGGGATTCGCTGGTATGCTAACAGAAAAGTAGAAAACATGAGTTGTTGGTTTGTTCCCAATCGGTGTTACACGCCAGGGTCCACCAGTGTTGGGCCCCGTGGCAGCATGGGTAGATTGAACTGTCGGCAACAGTTAGTATCATGCGGGTGCCACGGGCATTCGAGGATGCAGTGGTTTGTTGTGTGTTTAAAAACAAAAAAAAGCATTATGTTTACTGTTAAATGAACAGGCAGTTGTGGGCAGAAGAAGGAAAACAAAAATTAACACACGTGTGTTACATGTGGGCGGTTAAAAATGAGCCATAACAAAACGGCAGCAATAAAAATGTTACTACAATAAACGGGATGGTGACTAAAAACGGATAGAAAAGGTATGCAAACATTCGGGAAAACAATATTGATTATTTTATAAATTATTTAACCGTATGGTAGATGAAATCGATTTGCTGGTACCATTATCCTTTGTTGGCAAACAAGGGTGAAAACTTCAAATTCGAGCTTTTTGTAAAACTTTCTCTATTATGCATTGCGTCCTTTACCAGCCAGTGATGTCAAACGAAGTAAAACACATTTGTTACAAACCTAAGCGCTTTTATTTTGTTTTTAGATTTTTATTTATTGCTAAGTCGATTTTCGTTTGAGTCTTATGCGGGAAAAAATATAAACCATACAAATAAAACTGAATGGAGAAATGTTGTAAATGACTAAAATATAAATTATTCCATTTATATTAATAATGTTGTATGATTTTTGCACGATAATACAAGCCCGAATTATATCTTCGAAAAAACATATAAAATACATGCATCACATTTATAAGTGACTTTGTTCACGCAAACACTGCGACTAACGTAACTTTTGTTAAAATAGTTTGTCACGTGCGCTAGCCAAACGATTGTTTTTAAAACACATTTTTCGATTCTTTTCGATTTTATTGAATAAATATAAATCGATGTTGTTGTTCGTGAAGATATGTCTCTTCACTAAATGTGTAATGTATGGTATAAATTAAACAAAATCAGATTTAATTTCAAACGACAAAGTTTCTTGGCATATTTATGTTCTCTGACCAAGACGACGGCTGATTTCAATTAATTTATTAATGCAATTAATTTTCAATTGCGGCAGTTTGACAGCTCTTATCAGGTTAAATATTAGTTCGCACTAGTTTATAAAGCTTATTTCACAAGTCCACTGTAATTTCATTCAATGCTTTTGTAATTCTAATTTTAAATTTGTCTTTGTTTTCAAACTCCATTCATCTAGCGTTTCACAGCTTTCCAATGGTTAGACCAAAAAACTAACAAATCAATGAAATGACTTCAATGTAACTATCCCGCAACTAGCCCCACATGAAAAGCTTACTAATGAATGATGTTAACAATGTACACATGCAAGAACATGCTAGCGGCAATGTTTGTCTTTTTTTTTATTCTACTTTTCACTCCTCAACCATGCTGTTAAGGGATCATTTATCAGGACAGCATTTTCCGAAGGTATGCGTTGCGTTAAGTGTAGGCAGAGCATATTAAACACGTTCTACCGCTACCGATTCCATAACGATGATTAGTTTAAATTCAAATATTACCGTTACCGTTTGCTCTTTTTTTTGTGTGTGTTTGTACGGAACGAGATGAGAAAACTTCACTACACCTGCGGCACCGGAATGTGCCGCGTGCACTGCCTGTACACACTATTACAAATGAAACTAACGCATTTAGCCGATACAGCATTCGCTGTACTTGCGGTACGGACGCTCGTTCCGTTCCGTACCGAAGAGCCGAAAATCCTTCACGGTGGAATTTTACTGGCATTGCATGCGTCAGGTGAATTTAATGGGAAAGAAAATAACTTCACCGAGTGACTGCCCAACTTCTCCAATCGCGCAATGATGTGTGGTTTGTGTGGTGCACGTCTCCCCGATACCCGATACACACAACACCACGATGCCACGCCATCATCTTTGCCGGATGGAAACTAATTGTGAAGCATTGTGATGAATGTGCGAGAACCGTTTCATCAAGGCTGATGGTACGGTGCACAATTTTGGCAAGCACTAGCGTGTGTGCCTGGTGTGCCTTCCACACGAGCCGAGCCGTAAGTTTGCTCAATATTATTGCAAATTCTTAGCGGCGAGAATGTGAAACGCTTGCTGATGATGTTTCATTGGTTGGCCAAATTTTGGTTTTCGCCTGTGCGCTATTCACTGTAACAGCATGATGGAACGATAATGACTACAGCGTAACCAGCACTTTTGCTACTTAGCAATTGCGGGCGAGAAGGTTTTAGAGTGTTTTCTTCAAATTAGGTAATGCAAATTGTTCTCCATTGTGTGTAAATTAAGTAAAATCAAGATGATAACCACAGTTAACAAAAGATTTGTGTTAAAGTTTAAAAGTAGATCGGTTAACCTTTCTGTAAAACTCTATTGTTCATTTCATTCAGAATATTTGAAGTTTGTCTAGAAGAAGTTACTACTATGTTTAATGGCTCACCATAATTATGTCAATTTTAAATATACTTTCTACATTATTTGTTATTATTATCTTATTGTGTTTTTAAGAAAGTTTTTTTTCTATAGTATTGTGTAGTTCAGTAAATAATGTACAACTTTTGGATTTCATGTACAGTTCATTTCACTAAAAATCACGAACACAGTATGAACACTTGGCTACAAGTTCGTATAGAAAGTATAAGATAACATTTTGTTTTAGAACGACATGAAAATTATAAAAGAGTTTTGATAAGGATATTCACAAAATATGCATAGAATAAAATGTGTATAAAAATACCTTTTTTGATTTTCATATTTATCCCAATCTAAGTCTCTAAGACTAAGACTGTTTGTATATTTTTACCTTTAGGGTTTGATACTCATACGGCACTAAAAATTATTTACATCCCTCTTAAAATTCAAATTCTTCTACGTTAGTTTTTGTACATATGTATCTAAAAAACCTCTTATAGTGATGTTATGGAAGGTAGAGCAGAATAACGAGTTGATTTTCATACAAATCATAAATTCATCAGTCAGCGTTTGTCACTGTTCCAAGGGAATTATCCATCCAACAGCACTATGAATCTAATGATTTGTTACATGCATCCAATGTATCTGTTCCATCTAGCCACGTAGATGGAGCCGACTCCATCGTACAACTGCACTGTCAAATGTTTGTGCACCAAGGTAAATTGCACAATTGCGCACGACGCTGGTTCGCTGGCTGCCGTGGTTCATTTCAATAATTAATCGGCATTCGCTTTTCCGGGCACTTTATTCAGGCTGATGGGTCAGAAAGATTGACCGCGTCCAAGCCACTGCTTAACAGCGGATCCAACTCCACAAAGTTACCGCTGAGGGTACGCCGTTGGACACGTTTGTAGGCTTTTCTTGTGGGTATTTACAGCCCCTGCAAACACATTTACACTAGCTTGAAACAACAAACCCATCCCATCACAAAAGCGATTCGCAATCGGTGCCACGAATCGCTCGGTTAAGGCTAAATTCACAACACAATCGTCAAACAATTAACAGTGCCGCAGCGAAAGCGATGCTCCCCGTTAGGTATCTTTCCATCATCGACGTCATTGCGATGACGGTATGATTACTCCAACCAAAAAGCGGACATCCACTTCGTTCCCATCCGGTGCTGACTGTACGCACTGGTTCACCACTCCTTCCCTTCTTCTCTTCTTCCTTCCTCCCTCATCATCGCTAACTCCATTGATCGTTTCCATCGGTGCACCAGATGCATAATGAACTTCCTTTGTTGGGTGAACAAAGTTGCTTTACACCGGAAGTTACCTTCTGTAGCGTACCGAACAGTCCTGCCGAGTGTAGCCCCGCGAGACTGAGCAGGTCAAGACATACGGCACAACAAATGGCCACTACGCCCGCGGGGTTTTGTCCCCGTTTGCATACCTACCAGGCATGGACAGATGTTAATTTTTGCCGTCCAATAAATGGACAACTTTGGATTAGTCGTTCGGCGCCAGCATCGGCGAATTCCTCAGGATAGCTGTGGTCGTGATAACGTGCTGTTCGTTTGGCTGTGGTTTGATGAGTGCATCACACATGCTTACGGGGGATATACCCACAAGAGAGGGAGTGCTAGAGAGTCACCAAAAGCCCCGACTGTATGACGTGTAACGATTCAATCAACTTTCCATTTGGACCTGAGTACCAGAAAGCCGCAAGTAATAAACTCAATTGTGTGTCTTTTTTCTTCTTCTGCCTGCTGTACCTGCTATACTTATTCACATAAGCTCGTAACATGCAGCTATGCATATATAGTTATATATGTATGCGCGTAACATGTTCTTTATCTCAGTGTCCATCGTTAGTGGTGGCGACCGTTTCGACCGGTAACAAAAACTACCTTCATACACCCATTGGATTATCCCTAATACTCTTTACATTCCCGGTTGCAATCCCATGAATAACTTGCATCGTGCACCATTTTCATAACCGAGTCGCTCGCTGCTGGCTTAGCGCAAAAGCACTACGTGTACGTGTAGCTGTCAGCGCAAACGACTTCCCTGTCCACCCGTTGGCCATTCCCGGCGAATGTGTGTGTGTGTGTGTTTTTTTTGCAATTTTGCATGGCGTGTAGCATCGAAACCCGGTGTGCCCGGTTTACTTGCAAGCTGATAAAATTAAACAGAGCCACTCACGATCGAAACCACATCGACCGGGCATTCGGACCGGAAAATCCTTCGCCCGTTGACCAATTCGGAATGCAGCCCCTTGGACACTTGGGGATTCGTGTGTATGGTGCCGTATTGTAAATAGTTTAAATATTTATGAAGTGTGTTGGTACGAGTGCGGGTCTCACCCTTGCCAACATACGTCTGAGACAATCGTTTAAATGTTTCGTAGGAAATTCGACTCGTACTGCCGTTGGAGGTTACAAATAGCAAATAAATTTAAATATCTTTATGATAAGAAGACATGGTTATGAATAAAATATTGAACAATGTTTTTATTTTGTAAACTGTTTTTGTAATATTCAAAGCATGATGATTTTTGTACTGAAAAGACAGGTTTTTGTTTTAAAATGCTTTGAGTTTGATGCGTTGCAACGAGCCTAAACCACACTTTATTCATAATTTAATGTTTGAATAGGACCTTTTTAAGTATTACTTCGTAATTACTTCTTGACAAACATAGAAGGTGATAGAATATAAATGGAAGTTTGGTAAAAAAATCGAGGGAAATAAAATCGAAAAAAATAGGATTGGTATGCCTTTTAATTTCATTTTAATTAGATTTAATCGTTTTCGATCGAAAATGATGTTCGAAATACAAAAAAAACATTTGGGGCAAAGTAAAGAATTCAACTCTGTAGCTATGAAATATAAACGATTTACACGAGTGTGCATATGTCAGTTGTTTAGTCAGTTGTCAGTTGTAATAAATGGAAAGCTCAAGTGCCGTTAAATGTGTGTCCTTTCTTTCTTTATGGTTAATTTATTTTCTTTTACGAAAACATTAATATAAAAACTAATTAAAGTGAGTTGCAGTCTTTTAAAGAATTATTAAAATAAAATCGTTTAATTATTGTAAAAAAGTTTAAAATTAACATTCAATTTCGATGTATATAATTATTTAAAAAGTTTTATATTTAAAATTTACTTTATTTTATAATCGTCATGTTGCAATAAAATGTACAAAGAGCGTTTTCTAATAAATTTTCATATGATTTACAGCTTCATTAATCCAGTACCAACAACAAAACTTATACACTAAGCCAAAGAGAGCGAGACCCAGAGCGCGAGACAAAGAGAGCAAGTAACCTTAATGAAATTTAAAGTTAAGTAATCAAAACAAGCATCAAGCACTAAGTAGCTGTAATGCTTCTACGATAGCTGCAACCTAAGCGGCTGTACTGTACGGTGTAAAGGTTGCTAGCATAACCTACCACTCAAGATTAAATCAAGATAGAGCACATCGTTTGCAATGTGGGCCGCCCATTCAACCACTGTTCATGCCGATTACTGATCGGACATTCACAATCATGGCCGGTCATTCCGATTCGCCACAAGACAATGGCGCTCCGGGTAGTAGCGAAATCAGTTTTGCTAATACCAAGCGCGCACACGGGTTTTGCAAAACCCGATGGCCAACTTCTAAACGTGGACAGCAGCAAAAGGGGCAGCAAAACCAAAACCGCAAATTACCAGCAATTATGCAACGGGGATAATTTGCAATCGGGCGTGTATGCAACAGGTTACGGCATTTGGGGGAGGGCCCGAGATACAATTAGCTCGGCAAAACAATAGTACTCGCGATAGCATTACTCCTTCGCCGACCGTTAGTGAGCACACGTATTGTTAACGTACGGAGGATTGGCCACTTAGCTCCTGCCGCGGCCCACCCAGCAACCCAACCCCCCCCCCCCCCCCCCCCCCCCCCCCCCCCCCCCCCCCCCCCCCCCCCCCCCCCTTCTGGGTATGCTGCGATGGTTGACTGCACTCACGAGGCTTATTGGTTGGCAGCCAACAGCCAACAGCCAAACAGCTAACGCTTGCAACGTTTTACATCCTTGACACATAAGCGCTGTTTAAAGTTGGATGAAAATTAATGGAAAACTTTATTTATTTACAACTTTGAATACGTTATTCAATTTAATAGGAATGTCATAAAAATTGAACAAACGATTACTAAAAGTATTAAATAATTAAAGTTTATGAATATATTCAAATAAAATAAAGAGCACGATGATTGTAACAATTGTAACTAAAAACACTCCACAAATCGGTGCATGATTCGGAACGAACCGGAAGCTTTGGAAAAGAAAGGAAAAGGGGGAAAAACAATAAGCATAAATCTAAATAAAGCAACCGACCAGATCAACCGGTCACTTCGCTTCCGGCATCCAATCGGCCTAAATGGATGCTTCGCTCTGCACGTCCATCGAGCGTGGTTGGGTTTTGGCGCAAAACTACCCCGACCAATTGGCAATGGGCACTGGGCCGATCACACTAAATAAACTAGCGCACACTAGGACAATTGCAGAAAAAAAGCGCCGGGTGCATTTATCTGCATGCTACTCAACCGTGATTATCCTTCGCTTGTGCCTGCTTCCTGTTCAGGTTGAAGCGTTCGGTTGATAACACTACACTAACCTAATGGGTAAAATGGATCTTCATACGCAGAACGCCGTGCGCTGTTGTGTGTTGAGCAGCGTGAAGAAAAAAAACAACCATCACACACACACATGAGGACTAAAACCCATCCCGACCGTTGTGCTGGAATCAACAAATGGGAGCTTTGAAGCGTTGTAGTGCAAACAGAAAACAAAGCAACACGACACACATACATTTACTGGTCGGGGGGGGGCGCATAAAATGCACGACACGCACCAAAACCAGCGCAACCGGAGCGCGCGCTCGCTAACTGGCGAGTGTAATCCAATTAAATGACAAATAATTATTCCGTAAATTGTGATTTAAGTCTCCCCAAACCGGGGTCCGCTTCCAGCCCGGCTATCGAGCACCATAAAATGCAGTTGCCCGCCCGGTTGAGGGATCGCAACCGGGAAAGACATGAAAATCCGGCCGACCGGAATCGATAAAAACTCATTAAAAGCCATTTTGCTTCCGTTTCCGCATGGGAAGGGAACGGCACGCAAGGAGATATTGGATGGGTGGGAAGGGTAAAATTTGCGGGACAAATAAAAAAAAAAGGGATAAAATGAACTTACCGCTCTGGAAGCGTCAATCGGCGTACATCAACCGATTGGCGACGTAAACAGAACGAATGGACGAATTAAAAAGTGAGCGAGAAAAACAAAACAAACAAACGAAAAGAAATTATCAAACGATGGGTTGACCTGGTAGGTTGACAGTTCGTTCCTGTTGAACGCCAATACCAAACGATCGCATAGCACCCCCCCCCCCCAACCAAAAAAAGCCCCTGCCAAAGTGTCTTTGACGGGCGCGACACAGCTCACCTGGCGCTCACAATTTACGACCCTGGCCGACGTTTACAGCATGATTACAGCATTATCGACGACGGTCGCGGCCCGTTCGAGTTGGGGTGGATTTGCTAATTTTCACACAAACCTAGCCGACCGTAATGCACGGTATCGGTGGCGCAAGGTTGTGGGACAAGATTAATTGTCCGCACCAAAGGCACGCATTAATTGATCCGTTTCTCAGCCAGATGGGAAGATTTGTGGAGAGACGCTGGATATTGAAGTAGCTGTGAGATTTATGATGAACGCTGCGCGGTTGTAAGGGTTTGGAGTGCTTTGAGTACACTTGGGATCGATAACAAGTTGTACAGGAAGACAACCACTTTGTTTTAGCGTAAGGAAATAGTTCAAAGCAAGGTAAGTAAATGAAGTTTACATGTACTGTTTTGTGTTCAAAAATTATTGGTACACTTCGTCTCAAATTGTTAACCGCAACCTGGAAGTTTTATCGGTGGCTCAAGGATCAAACATTTTTCCCAGATTTGTATGTATGTTTTTAATCGCTACTTACAATTAAGAATTTTAAAAATCTATCAGAAATAACCTTAAAATTAAAACAATCTAATATCATGATGTTCCAAAATGGCAGCTTCACTTAAGTTTCTAATAAAAATTCTGCGAAACGAATTGCTGAAACTTTGATTTTGGCACCTTTTTCTTCAAAGTTTTAACAAAGAACGGCTGCCAATTCTGACTGAGTTTCTATTTAGTCTCATACTGTTGTCTTTTTTAATCGAATTTATAAACCAGCCTTATTCCCCAAGCATTGTCAATGATACCAGCATCTTATGCAATTTTGAAAATTTTAACATATCTTAAAAGTTACAGAAAAACTACCGATCCGTTATCTTGTTCACCGAAAACTTAAGTGAGGCTGTTATTTTGGGACGCAGTGTAACACATTGTATTATATTTCCTTTCTAACTCTTTATAAAATCTGATTCAGATTTTCAAAGATTTTGTTCCTGTTAGATAACCTGTTTCTATTTGTTCCATCATAAAAGACAGTCGGATTCTTTCATTTAAGTCAAATATCAAAAAATCAAATAAATATATCATTACATATCAACATTATTCAACAATTTCTAAGCTGGACACTATTACTTAGAAATAATTCTAGTTTCCAATCATGAAAACGATTGACGATTCTGATTGTTTTACCAAAAATAAGTTTCTGCGTTTCCAGTCAGCAGGCAATCAGTTAATTTATCCATTTAGCGCAATTTTCTTCTTCAAACCCAGTTATTCGCACCTGAGTTGAATTGCTGAGTAGCGATGGCACCCCAAAAAGGCATCGGAGGAAACAGTGATTGTCATGATTTCAATGACTGTTAAGTGATTTGAGGGTATTTTTATAATATTTTTACAATGTATATTTATATGCCCAACGGTGGGTATACTCATTGCAAGATTTTTTCATTAGATATTGTATAAAATATTGGTTAATATTTCTAGTTTTTATAAAGGAAATATAAGCGTACCCAAAGTCACCCAAGTCAATATGTCAAACACAACTAATGGATAAGTATAACTGCTGCTAATTAATCTTTTGTATATCCATAAATTATTCAGTAAACTATGTGTGGTTTCAGGGTCAAATAACCAGCTGGGCCTCACTATGTAATTCTTGCTTCTTAGCTTCTTATCTTATCTTAGTATTTTGGCAAAAATGGTACCAAATAATGGATGGATTACGACGCAGTATTGAATATGTGATACAAACTTAAGGACGCTGAAGAACATATTCTCTCGATGTACTCATTTGTGAAACAAAAACAAAAACTTGATAAATGTCTTTACATACTTAAATTTTTAACCTATCTAACAGAATATCGCGTATGTTACAATGACTTTGACTTGCTTTACAGCGGCTTAAATGTTTAATATACCTGCATAGAGCATACGAACTCCTTTCCACTACAAAAAAAACCCCTTTTCCACTACAAATAAAATAAAACAACTGCTACAGTAAACACTATCCCACCCAATACCCTCGAAAGTCCATTTTGAGCGCCTGTAACAACGTTATTGTTTGTCTTTTCTTTGATTTTGGTGTAATGTTTTTCTTGGACCAAAAGGGTAAACATTTTCCTTTCACCAAAACTAAAAGGTTTAAAGCTTTCTATCGACAGAATCCACCGAACAGGGTAGTGGCACCGGATGATTAAGGGCAGTAAATAGATGGGAGATGGGGTTTGCTTATATTGTTGTGCGTTTTTCCTTACGAAACTTTATGGAACGTATGGCAAACATTCTTCAGGAAAATTCTATAAACGTCCTATATAAGAGATCATCTTAAAATTTTTCCATTTGTTAATGAAGCAGATTTAAAAGTTTAAAGAAATTTAATAAACATTTAGGAAAAAAATACGTGTTTTTTTCTATTCCAATGTATTTTAAGTCGAAACAATGTGCGCAAGAATTGTTCCGTAATCCGGCAAAACTTTAACCCGCAAGCTGCCAAAAAACCTAAGTGCAGCATTAGCTCCAAAACAGAGAAAGGAGAAGATTATTCTGCCAAAATGGCTACGTCTTGTGTAGCCAGCAACGCCTACCGTTCAGCACGAACCACACAAATCCTGTCCAGCTCTTCACAAGAGCAGACGGCAGACGGCAAATAGCTTCAAAGCAGCGGGTCGTGTAATGGTGTCCTGCCAACCACAAAACCACATCGGCACGGCGGAAGGCGACTAAAGACAGCCGAGGTGAAAGGATTAGTAACTTCAAACGAAAAATGGAAACATCATCAGCTTATGCTTTTTGGGGCTGGTACAAATGTGTGTGTGTGTATGTGTGTGTTTGTGTTAAGAGAAACTTAGAGTAATGCTTGTTAACCTTGTGATGGAAGACGGTTTGCAGTTTCTTGCATCTTTTCGGCCGTGTGTGTGTGTGTGCATCATGACAAAAGAAAACATGTTTAAAAGCAGCCAGTGCTACTGTTTGCTGCTGTGGAAAAATATGTGCAATAAAAATGATTTCATGTAACCGTAACTGGATCATGCCGTACGAATGTAGAACAATACCAATCACTGTTAAAGAAGGAACCTTCCGTAGAAGTGGGATTACAGCGTAGCTGATGAAAAGGTTAAAAGGCACTTTCCGTACCCAAAACCAGGAGGGGACCTGCCCAACCGTGTCCAGGTGCCCCATTCGGTCGGTATCTTCCGGTGTGCCACGGGGTTTACGTTCCGGTGGCTCGCCATCCCCTCTCCCTAGAACAGACCAAATTTCTTACACCGATTCCAGTTAGTAATCGTTATTGGAATGAGAAATGAAATGGTTAATAATTTATCGCACGAACGGTAACGATACATGTGCCGTGCCGTTTGCCGGCCCTTGCAGCGTTGATTAGAAATTCATGGGAAAATAAATGTTTTACACTAAAACCCACAAAACAACACACAAACGAAGTGCGGGACACAGCGTACGCTATCGGAAGCAATGGATGGGCGTTGGGTGAGAAGATGATTTCCACGGCCGACTGCTAAGTCGCACTGCTGGTGCGGCAAAATTCGTACCACGGTCGCCTTCGCCATTATCGACCCGAAAGCTGGTGAAGGGGTTGTGCCATCGGTGGTGGCAGGTAGGATGAGGTTTGGCCATCATCCTACCATCATCAGGGTGGTGCCCAGGTGCAAAACTATTTATTTATACCCTGGGATGAATTTGCTATCCTTCAACCAGGACACCCCCTGCTTTTAGGTGGCGAGCGGGCTTGGCACCATCACGTGGATGTGTCTTTTGCGTGGCGCGTGCAAATAGGTGGCTGGTGCGAAGTAGCGTTCGGCCAAAAGAATTCACACAAAACGTCTCGCAAACGTCTTTGGACGGTGAGAAGTGACTGGTGCAGGTAGAACGGACAACCAAAACGCAGCAGAAGCGAAATGGTGATGCAGCGAAATGGTCCACAATAAGGCAAGGATACTGGATAATGGTTTGTGGTGGTGCCACCGAAAAAGGGTGGCATGGGAGAGAGAGAAAGAAGAAAACAAAACTGGCACCATTCCATGCCGGCGTCTATTCCCGCCGGGAGACACAAACAAATCCAACGAAATAAAGCGAAACCGGGGCGCCACACGAAGGTGGTTCGCACGCGAACCCACACACCACTCCAACTCGGTTGATTCAATTTCAACGCCTGGCCGCACCGAACGCCTGTGCATGTTCCGGATCGATCGGGTTTTCGGGACGGTCCGTCGACCGTGCGGTGATAGACGGGTACGACCAAACGGGGAAATTACTATAGATTTATCTTCCTTAGTCTCATCTTGGGATATCATTTTTCCCGGGTGTTATGAGCCAATGGGAGACCCCGGGCCTAGACGCCTAACCTCGACTGCGCACCGTATGAGGGCTCCCCGTAGCCCGATGGAATAAGGGAGGTTTGAAGGGGGTGAGTGTGTGAGGATGAGGATGATATTTTATGGTAAATTACCGACCGTTTCGTCGCCGTCACGAGGTGATAACTTTTCTTCGTTGTGCTTTTGCAAGTTCGGTGGTGCGATGCGTTTACAGCAAAGTCACCCTTTGACCGGGGGCGCTCGGCTCGGCGCAAAAAGGGGTAACGGTGCTGTTCTAGTTTTATTTTCGCATCGTATAGTGTAAAGCTTGTCATCAATTCACCCGGCCCGCTCGATCATGTCCGGTGTAATTGGATAAAAGATGGCGTCCATAGACAGCCACCACAATCACGATGTGCAGATCATAACGTATTGATTGGATGGTACGTATTTTAGCTACTAATATTGCCTATCGAACATGAATTTGGTAGTTTCGAAACTGATGTTTCCTATTCAAAGTTTTGTCTAATATTTATCATTCAAAATTAATTTTAGTAAGGTAAAGTTTGTTACTTGTTACATAGTTTTTTTTTTTTATTTAATGTTAGAACGGCCTGGCCGTATTAGACTAATTTTACCACGCAGCAGGCTAGTCAGACCGTGCTACGGGGGGACGGTCCGAATGGGATTTGAACCCGGTCCGGTCGTGTTAGGAACTGGCGCCGTTGCCAAATACACCACCGAGCCGCCCCTGTTGTTACATAGTTATAATTATCCAATAATACATAGTTACATAGTTATAATTATCCAATAATCGGTATATTTTGTTGATTAAATTAATTATTGACATATTTCGTTACAATGTTTCGCTAAATCAAAAAGGATAATTTGTAAATGGGTTGGAGATGAAACTAGTTTTTCATTGATAAAACCACATAAAAGGCTTTCAATGTCAGGCATTGCCAAGGAGTTTAAAGGTAGATCATAATATAGTTGTATACCTTTTGGGTAAATTTCGGTTCAAAACAGCATTTGACATTTTGGGTGGATAATAGCTAATTAGTTTCCACCAATGGATCTCCAGCCAAGTGGGTGGAACCCATATTTGACCCATATCTTACTCGAATAGAGACAAGAGATGAGAAACGCGTCAAAAAATACATTATAATGATAATCCGCTCCAACTGTAACGAATGTTCTTCATTTGGTGGGACAAGAAGGAAATCGTATATTATGAGTGGTTTCTGTGTGGGCTAACACTAAACACTGTTCTTCATTGTAAACCGCTTGACTGCTTGAAGCTAATTACTGACCAGAAAGGCTAAAGTAACAGAAGAAGTACAATGTTCCATCAGGAAAACCTTAGGTCACAATGAAGCTAAATTCAAAATGGTGGCACACTATACAATGAAACATTGCAGTTTTCACTTAAATCGGACTAGAATATGTAAGACATTGTATTATATACTTTGCTTTTATTTAATTTATTTGAATTATAGTGCACAATAATATTATTTTAAACATTTTAAAATGAAAATTTTAATGTTAAATCTTAAGCAGAACTTAATCTTCTGTTGGAACATGCCAGAAAAAATATCGTCATAACGGGTATATTTGAATGTAAATTTTTAATTGAGTTTTTGTGCCATAATAATGCACCTTCTGGCAGCATATGGGTCACCTATACGGACTCAAACATTCTATGCGATGATGTCCATTTTTATTGTTTACTCTCAGGTGTGGAACGCTAACCGTAGGGATGATTGTGAAAGTGTTTCGATTGTAGCCTGCATTTTTTTCTTTCTTCTCTTCTCTGCTCAATGAACCTATCGCCGAGAGTGTCAGCCGTTCTAAATAGACTCAATCATGAAGGTAACACGGCCATTGAATACATTTATCGATGGTGAAACGGACGTGGAATTGCAGGCGTATGCGATCGATCGTGTCGGTTGTGTCTGTGGAAGGACCTTTGTGCGCTCGCCAGCGATACATTCACGGAATGTCGTTCGTTATCGAGGCTATACATATATATATAAAAAAAAAACAAACAAAATTTGAGCACATAAAGTGCACGGCTGTATCGTGTGCCACGTATGAATAGACCCGTCATGAAGCACATGCATGTCATGTTCAATGAGCGAACGACGCAGGAAAAATGGGAATGGGAAAAATTGGTTGTAAAAAAAACTGCATTGTACATGTCGATTGATATTGATGATGTTTCTTTGTATGTGTGTGTGTGTGTGTGTGTGTTGAAAAATGTATCCATTTTTAACATATTCATTGTTGTTAACTTACCAACACTGAATAAATGTTTTCGTATTCTTGGAATCGTTTAATGAAGCGATGACACGTGCTTGATGGAGGCGCCTGGTAGCTATCGTAACATAAAACCAATGAATACGACCAATGTAATGAATGCAATACGTTGCTGTATTTCTAATGCTGTGTGCGTGTGTGCTGGAAAGGTGAAGTTTGTTCATTAAAGTTTTCCAAAAAGTTCAGATGTGATATTTTATGCATTCGTGGTATGTGCAAACAAGCAGCAATAAATTCATATCCTGCTGAATAACTTTGTGTAACTTTAAACAAATTTTATCGGTAGCGAATTTACCAAAACTGATGATTATTATTTAATTTTCTTTTTCGCTAACTTTTTGGCCAAAAATTCTGTTTCATCAATTTCTGTTATCAATAAAATTTACTCATTTTTAGCTATCTTCCCAGATCTCTTTTATGATTCGTGCATTTATTTCTCGCCACCGATCATACATTATACAACTAATATTAATTAACTAAAGAAGTTGAATGCCATTTAGCACAAATAGTCGACTTTCCTTTATGTATGAGCTTAAGCTTGTTTTTCAGAATAAAACAAAAATGAAGTGTTTGAAAGTGTTGTTCTAACAGTGATAGAGAAAACAACTAGCAGACTATAGGAAACATCGTTTAAAAATAATTTAGTTGTCCTTTTTTCTAATGAACGAACATTTCACTCATTTTCCATTATGTGAAAATATTGTTCAAATTTTATATTTATTATTTGAATTGCACGACGAGGTGCTTTTATTTTAAAATCGAATTTCAATATTAACGAAACATAGAAACCGTTTTTTCGTGAATGGCCGGTTAGTTATGAGAAGGGAAAGCAATTCTTTTGTTATGTTTACCTTCGTAGAACATAACTTTAAGGTATGAATCGCTAAAAAAAATCTCTAAAACAAGCAAACCAGCAAAAAAGCGAAACAAACCGTACATGAATACAAATATGGCCAAAGGTTTGCAACACAAGCTTTTTTTTTATTTTTCGTTCCTCGGTGGGGATATTATTTTTTCAATATCCGTTTGAAATTCTGGCACACTTACCGACCGCGCCCTGCAAAAACACAACCCCGAACCGTAACACCATTGCACTGGGTTAACCTTTTCGCTCCTCAGTGCACACGACCCATTTGCCGCCATTTCTTACAAGTTACGACCGTATTCCCTGCACTGCCATATTGTTCCACACTACCAGGTGAATAATTAATGTAATCTTACGGCATAACGGTGGAGTTTTCCTTCGCCAACCTTCGCCGAATCACTCAAATGTGTGTGTGTATGTGTGTGTGTGTGTGTGCACAGGCAAATAGAGTCGAATGTTGGTGCGGCTGTTTTTTTTCCGTTCGCTTTCCCCCATTTGCCGGAAACCCTAGGTGGGATGGAGGGAGGGTGAGGAGGTCGCAGGAGGAAAGGGG
>STHB01000004.1:9303848-9319185 GCA_018908115.1 Anopheles rivulorum
GTGTGTGTGTGTGTGTGTGTGCTGTTGTTTTGTTGAATTCGTACACGAAGCGCGTGACCCCGCGGGGCGAGCTAACTTCATCATTATAAATTATTCCGTCAAAAGCACTGCTCATATGTACACGTTGGGCGAAATTGAATTAAATTATTTTTCCCTTTTTGCCGTGTACATTTATTTACTTTGCTGCCCTGCAGTCTACCTGCTCTGCTCACTTGCCCAAACCCGCGTGCCACGTGGATGATGGGCAAAGATGTTCTTGGCGCGCTACCTTACCGTTGATTGCATACGTCAATTTATTTTCGGTTTGTGTATGAAGCCGAGGCACGCGCGTTGCCACTGAGTTGTTTAAATTTGGGAATCAAATCATATTGTGATAGGACGGTTGGTTTGCCGATTGTGAGCGTTCGCTTTGTAGCTTTCGGCGATGTGATGAATCTTTAATCGAATGTGCCTGTCAAAACGGGCACGGTGGCGGGCCAGGTTTCGCACAGCGGACCAGAAACAGATGAATCGCGTTGCCGATCTGCCGATGACTGCGGGCTGGCAAGCCTGGGCCTGATGTTTTCGTCGTTAAATTATTAAATAACCGTTCTTGGTGGTGGCTTTGTATTTTCCGGTGGTTGTATTACACGCGAAATGACACATAATCATAATGTTTCCCTATTTCTCGGTGCGCAATACGAGTAAAGCAATGGTTTGAATTAAGTGCAAATACCATTCTAAAGTATAAATGAATGATGCTTCGTACTAGCTTATAACCTGTATTCTACATTTTACCCAACAGTGTAAAACATTTTATTTGCTAAGCAATTACAGAATGAAATTAAGTGTAGTATACCTCAGTGGTTACGAACATAAAGCATATTGTACGGAAATTTGAGACAAGTTTGTTATATTACGAGTTCAGTGCTGGCTGTTGTACATTAGTGTGAAGCAAATTTTACGAATGCATTATGGGGAAGATTTAAATTACCTTACTTCATAACCTACAAAATGCGAAAACTATTCCATCCAAATCTTTGACTTTGTACACTGATTCATTACTAACCGTAACATAAACATTCATTGTTAACACTGAAAACCCCAAAACCAGAAGAACTCGGGATGCATCGGGATGATGCAACTCTCGATTCTGACATCAGTTATGCAGATCCGTTTCGATTCTCATTTCGACTTATCGGTGACGCCCTACCTAAGTTAAGGCCTCCGATACAGTCCACAATTTCTTAGGAAGCTACAATTACCTCCAGTAGAACAAAAACGAAGGCCGAAAATTAGAGCGACATATAAATAAAATCATAATAAGCTTTTGGACAGCGGAAAGCTACAAATGCAAGATCGAGTAGCTCTTTTGAGTGAACTGTGTGAACCGTACGCGCTCACCAAGATGAGCGTTGAGCGTAGCTCATTATGAAGCGAAACTCACTCAAACGAGCACGTTGATCATGTGCTTAATTGGGTTCCACAACCATTCGCGACCCAGCATCAACTCATGATGAAGCTCAATTCTAGCAAATTCAAGCAAGATTTTAGAGATGAGAAATAAAAGCTATGCAGTTTGTTTGAGATTTATTCACGTACGACCATATATAAAAACCATATATAAAAATTGATATGATTAAACCATGTTTCTGTTCGACAACAACAAACAAAAGCTACGTTCAAATAATGAGAGCTCTTTAATTATTCATTAGTAGCAGTATCCTACAGGTATAAGTACATTCTTGGATAATGATCAAAAGTGCAATGGCTGGATATTATTTAGAGTGAGCAATACAAACTGATTCTTCAAAAAAGCGAAATTTAATGTGTTTATTTCATTCCATTTATTCGATATGTTTATTGTACATTTCTTTGGGTACTTCCCCAAAATAGCAGAGATGTTGACAATGCATCAAATCGTAGACGAACGCATAACATCCAAGCAATTTCTCACACAAAGCATTCCATGCAACCAAACCTTTTAGGCACGTGCTTCATCTAAATAAACCATTGGAAGAGATTACTGCCTGGGCAAATTAGTTGCAGAATGGGAGAAACTTTCTTCTCACCTTACTGCACATACCGCAGCAGGATGCAGTTTACTATTTCGAACATTACCATGACATTTCCGTTCACTGCTAGACTAACCGGCTAGTCTTCTGGCTTCCGGATTGTCAAACATCAAACAGCCAGCATTCAACCATTTCCGGGTGGCGAGCACATTCGGAATGCATGCAACCAGAATCTACCACAATGGGTAAGAAACAGTGCAGTGTGTGGGATGCCTTTCTACCGTACAATGTGTGACGGATAAGATGGTGAAGCTTTTAAGCATGGCGGCAAATGCCGGCACGCAACGGATTGTATGCAGCATATGCAAGCATTTATTAATCCAGGTTTTAATTTAATGCACCTCAAAGTGAAGTGAACTTTCTTAAAATGCGTTGCCCCATTACGATTTGTACGTGCGGAAGGGGGTCAGGCCACCCACTGCTGTCCCGAAGCACCCGACATGCCTGACAGGTGCATCTTGCCAGCATCTACAATTCATCCTACGTTCAAAAGGAATGGTTTGTGAAAGCAGTTGTTAGCTATTCCAAGCGCAATGGAATGAATGGGATAGATAAGCTTGCTGTGCTTAACAAAGAGAAACTTCGTCCTCATACATTCCGTGTACGGTCGGTGAACAATCTTGCATCTTGGGCATATGACATGGCTTTTTTTTTTTGTAGTACTGCTGCAGTCCTTCCGTCGAAGCCGGTGGACCAAGTTTGCTAAAGTGGTGTGCGGCCGGGTTTTAATTACTTTGCTGTTTAGTGTAGGACGAATGCCACAAATTTACTATTTAGCATAGACATGGATTTACACAAGAATTTTAATCACTTGTTTCTTATTGTTGATCTTCTAGTAAGTGATGCCAATACAATCATCGATTGCGTAAAGTGTTGAATGATTCATAAACATTGAGCAATTTGAAAGACGAAACAACAAGAAATTGCCGCAATTTTAACATTGTTTAACATTGACATTGTGCAGCAAGTAGAACAATCGTTTCATTAATAACTTAATAACTTTCGGTTGAAGGTTTATTAAAACTTTCAATCAGATAAGTTTAAAATCTATTGAACATTTCCAACAATCATCTCTTGTTTCATCTGGATCTAGAATAAGTTAATAGCTAAATTATATATATTATCTTCTATGAATAGAATAGTTAAATAGTTTAACTTTTTGAATTTGGATATAATGCCTATGTGAAAATGTCGAATAAAATATCGTTGGAAATAATCAGTTAAAGGTTTATAAATTATAAATATTATAATTTAAAGACAAGATTTTGGATAGGTATCGCCACCGCGTAAAAGAGTTAGCAATTTAACAACCTTGATAACTAGGACAAAATTAATATAATCTAAACAAAAAGTTTATATAAAGACGGTAAATTTCTAGGGTTTGAAAGTAAAGCAATACTGAAGAAAAATAATGAGAACTTCAAATCTTATCAACTAACACACGGTGGAGTTTATAACTAGATTATACCAGAGCCTGATACCAAATTCAAGAAGTTACTCCATTTGTGACGTTAGGGTTTATCAACTGAGTATTTGGCTTAATACAGCATGGAATGATCGGATGTAAACATTACTAATTAGTCAGTAATTCTAAACTCTGTAATAACAAGTCAGTAATTCTAAACTTGATATAGTAATATATGTATATGTACAATCTGAACAATTTATATATAATATCATATATTCTTTAGAATTCTGAGGTCTATTGAACAAGAACATATTTTTATACTGATGGTACTCAGATTCTGACTTTTATGATCAGAATAGCTGAAGCAGGAATTCAATTTGTGAAAATGATTTACGTTCTAAATGCAATGTAGTTGTTCATAAAACTAATTCCATCCTTTTATTTGTCATTTATGCTTACGTTCAACTGGATTCTGGTTAGAAGCGATGATCCTCGCGGACATGATCATAATCGTTGCTGGCAATTTAAGAAAGGCTTTGAATTGTGCGAACAACAGGAACGAGATTTGGACGAGCACCGATTGTTGCGATAAGCCCCACAAAAGTCTTCTGTACGGTAGCTTAGCTCCACCGTTCCGCATCGTTCCATCGTCAAGGAAAAGCCGCTTTTCCACTCAATCTAACCCTCACCCAAGAACCGTATCTCACCTCGCCCAAGCCCACCAGCCCACCGGTTGAAACTTCTAGCTCGGCAGCATTAAACGCTATTGACAAGAAAGTAAGCACCAAAAACAAAACAAAAAAGCAGTAAACACTGGACAATTGAAAACTGTTGATCTGTAAAGGGTGAGCACAAGTAGTGAGAGATACAAATCGCAGTATATAAAAAGAGCAGATTATCGCTGGCCCGTCCATCCGCACGAGGCAAATAAAAGCACAAACAAAAGTGAAACGGAAAGACGCTGGATAAGCTTCGTTACCGGCGTTTGGTGGGTGTGGAAAAAGCAAAAGAAAGTGCCGGGGAAAAATCCGGCAGAACGAACTGTGCCCGGCGTGTGATCAAACGGATTGGCTATTTTCAGCAAAATTGACAGCAACAGCTTCAGCCCGGTACACTGAAGGATGGGTTACGTACGGGATCCGAACGAATGGAACCGTACCGATTTATGATTAAAAGATTATGAACTTTCCAATCAAAAAAGTACGTCTTGGTAACGGAGGCGCACGGAAAGAAATGAACAAACCAGACCAGACCAGGGTACCATCGTCGGCAGGACAATACCGCTTCGTTTTGTAGGGCAAATTGCACTCGAAAGCGGATTTTCCCATTTTGTCCCATGGCACCGAACGTGCAGGCAACCGTGACGAATGAACGGGCGAGCTAATCTTGTCTCGTGCACAAAGCCCAATCATTGATGTACTTCCGTTGAAAGCTGGGCACCACTTTGTATAAATGCGAAAGCGTAAAGAAAAGAAAAACACATGCTCTACTCCAATTGAGCAAGAATTGAACTAATTTGCTGCCGTGCTTTTAAAGAATGGGGACACCCTTTTATTGCAAAGTGTCCTGTGTAAAGCAAAGTCGTTTGCAATGGAAGTAAAAACGAACATGCTTTGCTGCTTAATCTTTGATGCTGAAGCAAACCCCACCACCGATCGATGATGGGGGTTTGCCGTTCGTTTGACATTTTCATTATTCATGGGCTGGTTGGTGATGATCATGATTCATAGCTTCGTTCGTGTTTGCCCATCGCTTTCATAGCGAAATAAATCACCTGGCACAAAATGCTTTATTTATCGATCACACTTATCGAAGGGGGCGTGATTTGTGTGCGTTTTTCTTAGCGTTTTTGCACGCGCAATGCAGTTTCTGTTTGCTGCCCTGTTAATGGGCCCTGTCATCCATCATTCCAGGATGCGCTCGGTATAATACTGTACTGAACAACATTAGCGTATCGTTGACTGCACTATGAATAAAATATGGTGGAAAATTAATTTAGTTCTTCGTTACAATGTGTAGTCAGATCAGTTTTTTTATTGTAAAATGAGTTTATGAAAAATAAATGACTTTAAAATGTTAAAAATATTTGTTGCTTTGTTACCACTTTGCAATACTAAACCTGGTATCATCCTTGCTTGCGTATGGCAATGAACGTAAAGATGAGCAGCAACTTTTCAAAAAGAGTGATCAAATTTATTGTTTTAATAATTTTTTATTCACCCAAGAACGACCAAGCCGTATATCTTTAGTGATATGAGACAATTATGAGACTTACAGAATGGGGATTTACTTACATTTTAACAATAATAATTTACTTACATAAGATTTTTGATTATGATATATGTTGATATATGATTAAGATATGATAAAACCACTTTTAAACAAACTTTCTGGAAGTTTCTGGAATATTAGCTCAGTATGATTAATAATCCTATAGTTTAATGTATGTAATGCCTTTGCTTATGACACCATAAGTTTGCTGCTTGCTCGTATCCTTTCGCCGTCGGTCGGTGAAAGTGCTCAATCACGGCAGTCTGCATTGACTGCCTGTTTGCAATTTTCCACTGCATCGCGCAAGGAACAATATAAGGCAATTTGCTTACCCGAGTGATATATCACACCGTTAGCAAAATCGATTTACAAAATGCCTGAACGCATTCGAACGAAGCAAGTAGATGGTACGAAATATACGCCCTAAGTTCGGGAAACAAGCTCCACATCCATCAGCACGGGTGTTGTGGCATTTGCTTACCATCGGGTATGCCGTTTGATCTTCTGCCGATTGAAGTTAGCACGCACGCTCCCGTACTTATGCTAGCTAAGAATATGCAGTGGGGTAAGGTATACATTTACATACCATTTTCGCGCATAATTAGAAAGCAAATAGAAAGGTGTGAAACACTTTCACTCACAGCATTACGACGATAACGAATACCGCAGAATGAATCCATTCCGCAAGGGGGTCGCTAAAATATGACGAATGTCTCCTTCTCTGTGGTGTGCGGAAATTCGAAAGAATTGTTAATTATTACATTAAGCTCAATGAAACGTTTGGGGTGAGTATTTTTCGGAAACATTGTTCACTGCTGCAACACTGATGAGACATCACATTACTGGAATTAATTTACTAGCCACTCATATTTTAATGGATGGACGTGAAAGGAAGCTGATTGTTTTTTTAAATGCCAAAAAGTATGGTACACTGTATGTATACTGCAAGTATGTAAAATGCAAAAGTGAAAAATAAAATGTTTCTAAAAGCTAATCTATTTTTTATGAAGTAACTTTTCATACGCAACTGCCATTTAATGGTATTGGTTTGCATCAGGTAACGATTGTGTTCTGAAATACGGTTGTCTGCTGAGATTGGTACGGCGATGAACCCACAATTCCGGCCTTTCCAGTGATCGCATTAAAGTGATCATTCCACATAAATTTGGATATGGTTTTGGTGCTTCCTTTATTCCAGTGGAGGAGCTAAAGACACTTCATGGGTTGGTCAACCTGAAGTTTTGTTCTCAATACACAAAGACGGTTTTGACGGAGTCAATTGGAAGAAAGTACAGGGTTTTTTTAGATAATAGAGTAACGGCAGCGACTGTAACAACAATCGCAGCACATGACATCCGATCAGCTACAGCTGACGGGCAAATACAGACAGTTGGTATAACCAAATGGAAGCACATGATAATCAAATCGAAGAGCATCTAATCAAAACTCCTGTACGGCGGGATTAGTGAAGTACGAGGATTATGAGTGAAGAAAAATGGCGACACGTACTATGATCGTTTTTCAGCAAGTTTCCTTTGTTGTATATCTACAATGATGCGTTCTGGATGAACGAAATTGTGGACAATCTTAATCCGACTTGCAAGGTATGACAACAACTTCGAAAATGTTGCAAAAAACGATCTGTAAGGTCGATATTGCATGTATCGGGCAATTGATTTCAAAATTTATCTGCAATAACAAATAATACTTTCACAATTACCGGTTATGTGCCGTACTGCGTCGTTAGACACATAATTATTTTAATTAAAAAACAGGTTGTTCATCCCTGCTTGCTCATCTTTGCTCTCAAGAGAGCGCTCGTAATCTGGCCAGAAGAGAGCGATCTTCAATCATGGCCAGCCGAACGTCGAAGATGCCCATCGGAAGCAACCGGTTTCAGTTGCAACGCTGCTGCTCAATAAGTTGCCTGGTTCGAGTTCACGTGCGTGCTGATAGAGTGCGGTCGTCCAGAGGTGTATTTGTTTGTTTGGGAATTCCCCAGCGTCGGGAAGATTCGTGTGTTGAACAACGCGTTGTTGTGTTCACGCAGCCAGAGAAAGGTTATCAGAGGTACAGGATGGGTCGTGTAAAGTGCTACGCAGCCGCGTTGGTACCGTTGTGTCTTTTGCTGGTAGTTGCCTCAAGTTTAGCACAAAGCTGTGGCAAACGGAAGGTAGTGAACTTTCTTATTGTGAACGGTACCGAAGCAAAGGATGGCTATTGGCCATGGCATGTGGCATTATTTCACAACAACGCACGATCATTCGTTTATGCGTGCGGAGGAACAATTCTGGACCAGAATACAGTTTTAACGGGTAAGTTCGACATAAACCTGTTTATGACATAGGCCTCTTATCGAGTCTTCCATGTCCTCGATTTCAGCTGCGCACTGTTTGATGGCATCGAATGGGATTATTGCACGAGAGCGTCTCGTAGTGCAAGTTGGACGAAATCGACTACGCGTTGCTAGCAATCGTGCACAAGAACACGAAGCGTTCCAGTTGATCGTACATCCGGATTACAACGTCAACGGTATACGGCACGACATTGCTCTGATAAAGCTCGCAACCGATATTACCTACACTGACTATATTCAACCGATTTGCCTGTGGAATCGAGGCGAAGATCAGAACGCGATCGTTGGCTCTTGGGGCACGGTGATCGGATTCGGTGTAGATGAATCCGATAACCCATCCGATACATTGCGAGAAGCTCGCATTCCCGTCGTGAGCGCTATTACTTGCATCGAAAGCAACCGCGAATCGTTTGCCACACAACTTACCTCGGATATGTTCTGCGCTGGCAGTCGTGATGGGATCAGTGCCTGCAACGGAGATAGCGGAGGTGGATTGTTCCTTAACTACAATGACGTCTGGTACATACGCGGAGTGGTGTCTTTCACAAAACCTCGTCAAGATGCTCTTTTATGTGACACGAAAGAATATACCGTGTTTACCGATGTGGCAAAGTATCTCAAATGGATCGAGCAACATATTCGTGGAACGGGTGGTCAGCCGGTGGTGATTAAGAATGACAATAATCGTAAAATCGGTTTGTTACCAATGTCCACCTGCGGTGCCAATCCTTATGCCAGTAGACAAGAATCATCCAAGCCGGTTTTGCTCGGATACCCTTGGGTCGGTCTACTGGAGTATACTGAGACTGGATCGCGCGAGAAGAAGACAATCTGTCAAGCGACATTAATTAGCGATCTCTACCTAATCACTGGTGCGCACTGCGTTACCAGCATACCTAGGCGTTATACTTTGTGCGTAGACCGTGCAATCAAAGTATACACACGTTCGGTAAAGTTTTAACAATTATCCTTCATTGCAGATCATCTGTTCGGCTAGGTGAGTACGACAAGAGCACGATGACGGACTGCGCACAGGTAGATGGAGAAATGCTATGTTCGCCTCCAGTACAAACACTGCGCATTGAGTCGGTGATTACGCACACGAGCTTCAACAAACCACGTTACGCAAACGATATTGCACTAATACGATTGCGCGATCGAGCGGACACTAGTCGGGCCAATGTGAAACCGATCTGTCTGCCAGTGACAAATGAACTGCGCAGCCAGAAGACAAACCACTTCACACTGACCGCGTGGAGCTCTGGTTCTAATGGTAATTTGCTCGAAAGATCGCAACGCGAGGTGGTCGATTCAATCGAATGCCAGAAGCAGTACACTGACCGGTCCGTCTCGCTGGAGAAAACGACACGCCAGATATGCATCAAGCAGCAACAGGAATCCAGCACACGGTGCAAATTTCCATTATCGGCGTCTCCATTACAGCTTGTGCAGCAAGTAGAAGGAAGGAGTCGCTATGTCCTGTATGGAGTTTTATCGTACGGACCAAAGAGCTGCAGTACCCTATATCCAGATGTGTACACTAACGTGGCTAGCTACGTAGACTGGATACTCGAAAACATACAAGAATGAGTGATCGCGTTTCGAACTAGGCAAAGAGTCAGCTAATGCTTGTAATTTAACAAAACCATTATTAAATCTTCTATTGTTATCCTACTATGAATTCTTCAGTAAATTAGGGATTATCCTGCAGTAATGGTAAACAAAATAAAATTGTCAGTTGTTGTTTAATCTAGTAAAAAGTAGTCTTTTGACTAGTGAATGAACTGATAACAATTTTTTTCATTATAATTGATATAATTATTTCGTCTTTAAATAGTCTTTTATTTTCATTTTTAGCACACAGTAGTGATTTGTATGATTCGTGACTAAAGACACGACAAAACACGAAGGAAACGCATCAATAGTACACTAGAAAATGTGTGTGTAGTTGCTATTGTCAACGGCTCCATTACAACTTGTACCGCAAGAACAAGGAATAAGTAACTATTTCCTGGATGATGGAGTATTATCGTACGGACCACAGAGCAGCAGTTCATTTTATCCAGACGTGTACCAACTACGTAGACTGGATTCTAGAAAACATACATAAGTAGCATAGCATGAATACATGTAGTGCCACGAAAACTATCTACCGATCTTCAATCTCAAATTCGTCAGCAAATGGCGAAAAATTCTACAGTACTGGTTAACCAACGCAATACCAGCAATAATGTGTAAAAAAGACAGAAATCTGTGAAACCCTAGAAAGGGGTTCGTCAAGCGGATGTCGAATCTGTAGACCTGTAGCCACCAAATTAATAAAAAATTTTGGAAAAACATGCACTTCACATGGCTTCTTGTTCTTGGGATACGTATCAAAACTGCCACCTAAGCTTAATCAGAAATTATCACGCCTTGGTCATATTACATACTTAAACAGTGCCAACTCGGCTATACTATCAAGAAACTTCTAGTAAGATAGAACTGTCAGACATAGGCTAGTAGGTCGTTAAGCCAAGAAGTTCGTTCGAAGGATGAGTCTCCACGTGAACGGAAGCCTTCTCAAATGTTTCACCTGAGTGTCTCGAATATGTTCCCTCTAGCGGTGAGTTCAAGGTAAGGCGGGCGAGACCATCTACGTACCCATCTTCTTTTAATGTACTACGAAGGAATTCGGTGACCAATTTTTAACGGTATTGGTGTTATCTTGGGCAAATTTTGATTACGCATAGTTTTATTAATTTTGAGTAGTTTCTCTCAGGAGAGCGCTGCATATCAACCTCAAAGAGAACAAAATTTTGCCATGGTCAAATCTAAACCTAAGACGAGCCATTAAGAACAACCGGTTTTAGTTTTATCTTTGCTTCATCTGTGGAAGCTTCGTGTGCGCAAAATCATTGTTGTATTCACACAGCCAGAGAACGATTATCAGAGGTACAGGATGGGTCGTGTAAAGTGCTACGCAGCCGCGTTGGTACCGTTGTGTCTTTTGCTGGTAGTTGCCTCAGGTTTAGCACAAAGCTGTGGCAAACGGAAGGTAGTGAACTTTCTTATTGTGAACGGTACCGAAGCAAAGGATGGCTATTGGCCATGGCATGTGGCACTATTCCACAACAAGGCACGATCATTCGTTTATGCGTGCGGAGGAACAATTCTAGACCAGAATACAGTTTTAACGGGTAAGTCACACATAAACCTGTTTATGACATAGACCTCTTATCGAGTCTTCCATGTCCTCGATTTCAGCTGCGCAGTGCTTGATGACGTCGAATGGGATCATTCCACGAGAGCGTCTCGTAGTGCAAGTTGGAAGAAATCGACTACGCGTTGCTAGCAATCGTGCACAAGAACACAAAGCGTTCCAGTTGATCGTACATCCGGATTACAACGTCAACGGTATACGGCACGACATTGCTCTGATAAAGCTCGCAACCGATATTACCTACACTGACTATATTCAACCAATTTGCCTGTGGAATCGGGGCGACGATCAGAACGCGATCGTTGGCTCTTGGGGCACGGTGATCGGATTCGGTGTAGATGAATCCGATAACCCATCCGATACATTGCGAGAAGCTCGCATTCCCGTCGTGAGCGCTATTACTTGCATCGAAAGCAACCGCGAATCGTTTGCCACACGACTTACCTCGGACATGTTCTGCGCTGGTAATCGTGATGGGATCGGACCCTGCAATGGTGATGCCGGTGAAGGTTTATTCTTCAACTACAATGATGTCTGGTACATACGCGGGTTGGTATCTTTCACACTGCCTCGTCAAGATGCGCTTTTATGTGACACGAAAGAGTACACCGTGTTTACCGATGTGGCAAAGTATCTGAAATGGATCAAGCAATCACGTGCGTTACCACCAACGCAAGTACCATCAACTCGTAGTTCAGCACTAAGCTGTGGCACAAGGAAGGTGCCAAACTTCTTGATCGTAAACGGTACCGAAGCAAAGGATGGCCATTGGCCATGGCATGTGGCACTATTTCACAACAATGCACGATCATTGGCTTACGTGTGCGGAGGAACAATTCTGGACCAGAATACAGTTTTAACGGGTAAGTCACACATAAACCTGTTTATGACATAGACTTCTTATCGAGTCTTCCATGTCCTCGATTTCAGCTGCGCGCTGTTTGATGGCGTCGAATGAAGTCATTCCACGAGAGCGTCTCGTAGTGCAAGTTGGACGAAATCGACTGCACGTTGCTAGCAATCATGCACAAGAACACGTAGCATACCAGTTGATCGTACATCCGGATTTCAGCGTCAACAGTGTACGGCACAACATTGCTCTGATAAAACTCGCAACCGATATTACCTACACTGACTATATTCAACCAATTTGCCTGTGGAATCGGGGCGAAGATCAGAACGCGATCGTTGGCTCTTGGGGCACGGTGATCGGATTCGGTGTAGATGAATCCGATAACCCATCCGATACATTGCGAGAAGCTCGCATTCCCGTCGTGAGCGCTATTACTTGTATCGAAAGCAACCGTAAAGTATTTGCCACACAACTTACCTCGGACATGTTCTGCGCTGGTAATCGTGATGGAATCGGACCCTGCAACGGTGATGCGGGTGAAGGTTTATTCTTCAACTACAATGATGTCTGGTACATACGCGGGTTGGTATCTTTCACACAGCCTCGTCAAGAATCGCATTTGTGTGACACGAAAGAGTACACCGTGTTTACCGATGTGGCGAAGTATCTGAAATGGATCAAGCAATCACCTGCGTTACCACCAACGCAAGTACCACCAACTCGTAGTTCAGCACTAAGCTGTGGCACAAGGAAGGTGCCAAACTTCTTGATCGTAAACGGTAACGAAGCAAAGGATGGTCATTGGCCATGGCATGCAGCACTATTTCACAGCAATGCACGATCATTAGCTTACGTGTGCGGAGGAACTATTCTGGATCCGAATACAATTTTAACAGGTAAGCTATAAACATGTTCATGACACACAACAAATCATTGCGTATTCTTACTCTCTGGTTTTAGCTGCGCATTGTTTGATGTTGTCGAATGGGATCATTGCAAGAGAGCGGCTTGTAGTGAAAATTGGACGAAATCGATTACACGTTGCTAGCAATCGTGGACAAGAACACGTAGCGTACCAGTTGATCGTACATCCGGATTACAACGTCAACAGTAATCAACACGACATTGGTCTGATAAAACTCGCAACTGATATTACTTACACTGACTATATTCAACCGATTTGCCTGTGGAATCGAGGCGAAGATCAGAACGCGATCGTTGGCTCTTGGGGCACGGTGATCGGATTCGGTATAGATGAGACTGATATTCTTTCTGATACTCTTCGGGAAGCTCGCATTCCTATCGTGAGCGCTATTACGTGTATTGAAAGCAACCGGGAAGCATTTGCATCACAGCTTACTTCAAATATGTTCTGCGCTGGCAATCGTGATGGAATAGGAGCGTCGAATGGAGATAGCGGTGGCGGTTTATTCTTCAATCAAGGCGACAACTGGTTCATACGCGGCATTGTTTCTTTTTCAAGGCAACGCCAAGGTACCGATAAAGGCGATACGAACCTATACACCGTGTTTACCGATGTTGCAAAGTATCTGAAATGGATCGAGCTACACATGCGAGGAACGAGTGTTCAACCGGTGGCAATAAAGAATGACAGTAATCATAAAATCNGACCAGAATACAGTTTTAACGGGTAAGTCACACATAAACCTGTTTATGACATAGACCTCTTATCGAGTCTTCCATGTCCTCGATTTCAGCTGCGCAGTGCTTGATGACGTCGAATGGGATCATTCCACGAGAGCGTCTCGTAGTGCAAGTTGGAAGAAATCGACTACGCGTTGCTAGCAATCGTGCACAAGAACACAAAGCGTTCCAGTTGATCGTACATCCGGATTACAACGTCAACGGTATACGGCACGACATTGCTCTGATAAAGCTCGCAACCGATATTACCTACACTGACTATATTCAACCAATTTGCCTGTGGAATCGGGGCGACGATCAGAACGCGATCGTTGGCTCTTGGGGCACGGTGATCGGATTCGGTATAGATGAGACTGATATTCTTTCTGATACTCTTCGGGAAGCTCGCATTCCTATCGTGAGCGCTATTACGTGTATTGAAAGCAACCGGGAAGCATTTGCATCACAGCTTACTTCAAATATGTTCTGCGCTGGCAATCGTGATGGAATAGGAGCGTCGAATGGAGATAGCGGTGGCGGTTTATTCTTCAATCAAGGCGACAACTGGTTCATACGCGGCATTGTTTCTTTTTCAAGGCAACGCCAAGGTACCGATAAAGGCGATACGAACCTATACACCGTGTTTACCGATGTTGCAAAGTATCTGAAATGGATCGAGCTACACATGCGAGGAACGAGTGTTCAACCGGTGGCAATAAAGAATGACAGTAATCATAAAATCAGGTTGCTACCAATGTCCACCTGCGGTGCCAATCCATATGCCGGTAGGGAAGAGTCATCCAAGCCGGTTCTACTAGGATATCCATGGATGGGCCTAATAGAATGTGCTACTCTTGAATTTCCCGAATTGAAACCAGTATGTCAAGCGACATTAATTAGCGATCGTTACCTTATCACGCCGGCGATCTGCGAGAGATATTCAGCTCAATGTGATCAGTTCGTATAACGAAAATTACCCGTACTTCCGTTGTAGTGTTAATATTTATCGTTTATTGCAGATTATCAGTTCGGCTGGGAGAGTACGACAGGAGTGCGATTACGGACTGTGATGATGTGGATGGAGAAATAATATGTGCGCCCCCAGTGCAAACACTGCGCATTGAGTCGGTAATTACGCATAAGAGTTTCAATGAACGAAGGCTCGCGAACAATATTGCACTCATACGATTGCGCGACCGAGCGGACACAAGTCGGGCCAATGTGAAACCGATCTGTCTGCCAGTGACGAGTGAACTGCGGATGAAAAATTCTGACCATTACATAATCACTACGTGGAATTATGATTTTTTCGGGGTTTCTCAATTGCTCGGACGGTTACTAAGCAAGTCTATCGAACTGTCCGAATGCCAAAAATTGTACACAAATCACAGACGAAACATAACTTCAGAGCATATATGCGTTAAGCTGCAAAACGAACCAGAGTGCAAAATACCATTTGGAGGAGCTCCACTACAGCTTGTACAGCAAGTGCTAAGAAAAAGCCGCTACGTTCTGTATGGAGTGTTATCACATGGATCAATAACCTGCA